>JARVZY010010684.1:207500-596000 GCA_030686995.1 Artemisia argyi
AAGTTCATAATGGATGTTTAGTCAAGATTCATTTCCAAACTGATTTGCTTACTCTAAGCATAAGTCTTAATTGCAACACAAAACCTTCACATTCTACAACCAATGTCAATATAGATTGAGAAAAGGGACATCAGCAATATAACACCATAAAACGACAAAAAGACTTAAATATATATATATATATATATATATATATATATATATATATATATATATATATATATATATATATATATATATATATCAACCACTATATAATAGCCTAACATGACAGCGCCACATAAGCGAGTAAATCCCATGTCATTGCCTACTGGATTGCCTACATGGCACACACACCACAAGCAATAAAATTCGGACGAGATAAAAAGGATACTCATGGGACTCGAACCCTTGACCTTGCCTTCAACACTCAAGGATGACAACCACTAGATCACTTGATGGTTTTTGGTTTAACATTTAAAAACAAAAGCTACATGTATTACCATTAAAGCCGGCCACAAGTTTCTATATTTGAATTTTTTAAACCGAATCACATTCATTAACCCACCCTATAATCAAGGGATTTCAATATATAGTTTTGAATGTCAGTTTCAAATTTCAAAATTTCAGTAGACAATTAAGGTACTCTTCATTATAGGGTGCAAAACCAACCATCAGATCATAAACCAGGTTGTGTGGTTAGTGCATGGATCCTCAGCTCACCCAGGGACAGCTTGGCGATCATCATCATTTGGAGAACGATCACAATCAACATCCCATGACTTGAGGGAGATCCTGACTAAACCTAATCATAAACATAACATACATTCATCTATATGCATATGTGGGCTTATTTTTGCATGTTATGAATCTTAAAACAATGATTTATTGGTTAGTTTTATTTAGTTTCAATGATTTTGTGATTGGTTTATTTAGGTTTTCGGTTTAATCAGGTTATAGTTATGTCTGATAATTGATTTTTGAGCATGATAACTAAATTTATGTGTGAAAAGTTTTCATTGGTGGATGATTATTTAATGTGTGTGTGCTATGTAGTGATGGTTTTTTTTAATGGGTTAATAATTTGATTAATGTCTCATATATATCATTGTTTATGTTCTGATCATGCAGTATTTACTCATAAGTTTGTTAACCATATTTTCCCTCTTATGCATGCTGCTAATTTATTCATTCTTATTCTGCAAAAAACTATTTTTTTTCTTTTTATTTGATGTTAAAATTATTTTAGTTAATATGTCTAGCAATTGATTTTAATGATGTTTGTGTTTAATATTGTTTACATTCTAGGGCAGCAACAACAGGTAATACATGTTCTTAGATTCTAATATATGTTTTGAAGATAAATTCGATGGCAGCAGAAACAGGTAATACATGTTCTTTGATTTCAATGATGTTTGTAGTTAATAATGTTTACATTCGAGGGCAGCAATAGCCTAATACATGTTTTTTAATTTCAATGATGTTTGTGCTTAATATTTGTTAATCAACTGGATAGTGTTTGTTTTGATAGGATATCTCGAGTGGCTGAGATTGAGGACGTATGGGTCAAGTTCAGGTGGTTTGAAACCGGCTGCGGTGGGCTTAGGAGGAGCTGCAAGGATTTGGTGGTAAGGTTCCAACAACAAATATGCTTGTGAATGATTATTAGAAAATTACATATATATTGTTTTGCTTTTATAAGTTGTTAATACAATCACTGATGTATATAAATGTGCTTAGGAAGCAGTTGCCAGGTTGAGTATGGCCCGATAGTCATGTAAGTAATTTAGAGTTTAGCCACTTGAAAGGTTGCCCAGTCGAATATGGCCTAATAGTCATGTAAGTACTTTAGCCACTTGAAGATTGTTCAACAAATTGTGACAATCTAACATTGCAAGTTGATATGTGTATATATATTGAAATGCTTTTATTACATTCAGGTGTGTTTGGTTCTAGCTGCACTCTGTTATATCAAATAAATGAGAGCCAAGATAATTCAGATGTGGCTAATATTGAGGACGTATGGGGCAAGTTCAGGTGGTTTGAAACCAGCCGGTGTGGGCTTAGGAGGAGCTGCAAGGATCTGGTGTAGGTATTGTCATTTTTTAATAGTGATTGTGTCTTTTGCAGTTCCAGTATGTTCTTCGGATTTACAAAATTGCTTGAACTTCTGTTCATTGGAGTATAGTTCGACAGACACTCGCCAGTATCCATGCCAGTTTAGCGAGGTTACTCCATTTGCTGCTACCGATGTGCAAGGTAGCGAGAATTATTAGGTTGTTACTAAATTTTTCCCACGTTGTTTGTTTGCTTTTATGCTTATTTAATTGTGTGCCAGGTATTTCTTTTGCTACCTGACCCGTTGTGTTTACTGCTTAGCAAGGGCTGATATACACACACCAAACACATGGGCATGGACGCCTAATGGTGTTAGTCAGCCGTCCGTGCCGCCGACTGGTATGTATGTGATTGCAATGGTTTATTGCATACATATTGTTTTCGTGTTTCTGTGGCATCATTCCTATATTTGTATATGTGGTGGTGCTGTTTTTGGTTCTGCAGACGCAAATGTACATACCACAAGTGCCTTACCGCATGTGATACACAACACAAATCGTGAAACCAGATCTACTACATGTGAGTTATTTTATCTCTTTGTTGAAACAGTCACACTGGTCTTGGAGGAGGCTTTTGTTTTCCGTATAGTTGTTGTCGTTCAAACTAGTTGTTCATCTTTAATTGTTATTGCTATTCCAGGGTCTGCTGCACATAACCAAAGGGCTCAAACTTCTGCCGTTCGATCTGGTCGACCATACTTTAGTTGTTCGATTTGAGGTTTCTCGATAGTGCTTTTTGTTCTTACTGTGGTACGATCACTTCTAATCATTAGGTGATGCAATTAATAGTATCTTCTTTCAAAGCTGCTAATGATGAATCTGACAAAATTGCTATAGAGGTTTGGATTTTCACTACATTATGTGTCTTTACTCTTTAGATGTTAAAATTTGATCACCAAATTAGTATTTGTCATTAAATTTTCAAAACAGATTATTTGTGCATCTTAAAAAGTAGTTTTTGGTTTTTTATTTCAGATTCTAAGTATAAGCCACCGACTGAAAGTGAGTTGAGCAAACACAAACACCCCTCTAATAATTATGTTTTTAAGCACCGAAGTCAAGGTTGATAGTTGAGCTAACACAAACACCCCTCTAATAATTATGTTTGTAAATTTATAAGTAGAAGGGCTTAGATACTCCATTTATAAGTCAGCCAATGCCTCTGCCAGTGCCACCTTTTGGCAACAATATGATTTGTCCTTGTGAGGTTACTGTCTTATTCGTTTATTGTTGGCCTTTCATTAGTTTTATCGGTTTAAAATATTCTTCAGCTTTCAAACTATTTTTATCTCTCTAAAATTTATACATGCTTGTATGGTGTATAGTTTTGCAGAATGTTTAATATCATTTTAATCATGATTATCGAAGTAGAAGTTTAAACCTATTTACGTATTAATGGGTCAAACATGTAAATTGAAATACAAATTTACCTTCATGGAAAGGGTTCAAGTGAGTTTGTTTGGTCAAACGGGTTGAAAATTCTCATGTTTTAATTGTTAAAGGGTGTTTTGGGTCAACCCAGCCCTCCTTCATGGTGCCTGCTTTCTGCTTTTGTAGATTGAGGTCAGACATGTCACGAAGCACTAAAGCGTCTACAGTCTTTGAAGATCAGAACAATGATTTTGTCTCTTCGAAGCTAGATGGTTAAGGTTTGGCTACAGGTGACTTTGAAGGACAGAACAACAATGGTCCCTCCACCTCAAACAAAGAGCATCCGGATTCAGCAAAATAACAATGGTGCCTCTAAGCCAAATGATGCACATGGTGCATGTGTACCATTCACATGTGTATAAATGAAACTGACGCAGGTTTTATGAAGTTCTTCTTGAAGAACATATATAAGTATATGGCGTGATCTGGATATTGTGATGGAGAACTCTTATCTCCATGGGGAAACCACCATCTTATACCGTTTGGACCTTTACAGGAACCTTTGACTACATTTTCCCGTGCTAATGCCGCAGTAATCCATCACGCTAAGATGGTACAAAGAATCCTTAACTTGAACAAGACTTGATAAATTTTGCATTAGTATCCTAAAATTTGCAAGTGTTAGTTAAGAATTGCAGGTACCAGATGAGAGTCCTTTTGTTATTGAGTCTACAATTCTTGCAAAGCATCGGTTTCTTCCACTATATTGGTCTGCAATGACCCCTTCACACTTTTTTGAGGCACCAAATGTCTCGAGCCCGTACCTTTAGAAGTTCTATGTGAAAAGATAGTTTTATGTGTTTCTGCAATTGGTTCTCCTTATTCGTACGTGCAGAGGATTAAGACGATACCATTATACCATTTTTCTTATTAAATTTTTATATTTTACATGATGAATGTTGCTTCCAACTACATTCATTCTGTTAGTGGCGTTTGCATTAAGCTTATTTTAATGGCTGATAAGCCATAAGGTTAAGTGGAGATTTAGGAAAGCCAATAAGCTCACTATTTTTAGGCTTATTAGCTTATCCACTTAACCTTATGGCTTATTTAAGTCAACCCCCTAAATGTATTTATGGGCTTACGAGCTTATTTGTTTACAGCTCATTTTTTATAAGCCCCGTTTTTTGGCTTACTTTCAAAGCTGTACAAGGAAAAAGAGAGGCAGATGCATGTTTTGAAATCAAGAACACCATTGTTCAGAAGAAGTAGGTCTACATTTTAACTGTTAGGAATTTGTATTTCCTGCTAATTTATCTTTTACAAATTTGGCATTTGCAGTTATAACATACCTCTCACATTTGTTTTGCTCCATCAGTTTCTCTACGAATTTTTTAATGCTTGCGCATACTTATACTCTTTAACATGAAGGAATTTGAATAAAACAAAATTTTATATGCATACATCATCCTCATCACGCTATATTATCTGTTGTACAGGTTATGCAAATCGCTAAGAGAGGAGCTGACAATTTTCGAATAACTGTGCAAGGAAAAAGAGAGGCAAATGCATGTTTTGAAATCAAGAACAAAGTTGTAGCAGATAGGAAAGAAATTATGATGGAAGTGGAAGTTGACGTCAATTATGTTGTAACAATGGACCTGGAAACAACAGAGAAGCCATCAGAATCAAGTCCTATGACAACAACTAATTCTTAGTTTTTTTGTATTATTATTTCAGGGCATCTAATGTCATTATAGTAGTTAAAAGGGACACACTTGAGATCATACCTTTATAGAATCTGATGTGAAAACATTGTGTGGTATATCTCTCAATAGAGTAGCTATTAACTATCTGTACCTTTTAGTTTTACTAATAAAACGCAGTATTTCCTTCTTAAGTAAACGGACAAATTGTTGAAATTACATGCCAAAAGTTGTAGCAAAGATATTTACACGGGAACGAAAATGTGCAATCGGTATGTACATGCATAGTCTAAACCTCATAACTACTTATAATTCATATTGTCACACTGAAAGAAAATCCAATGTATTACTGATGTAATTTTCTCTTTTATAAAGATTTTTTGCTATCACTGGGATGGGTAATTTTGTAACTTAACTCCTTGGTTATGGTGTTTTAAGGAATGTCACACGTACGATGCATAATGCATCGGAGCTTATGTTCATGTTGATGTAGATTTGACTTTCAAGATGCGGAACAATTTTTCTCATGATCTGCAACAAGGTATCGATTGAAACTTATAATATTCCGAATGAAAAATAATTAGAAAATGATTATCTGAGATATGTTACGTCTAAGTTTTGATTTGAGGTGGTTTGCAGAAACTATAGCTGTGGTGACTGGTGCTAATCGGAAAATTGGATTTGAAACGAAACATAAGCTTGCGACACAAGGAATTACTATCATTTTACTCTCAAGAGAAGTTGTTGTGGGTGAAGAATCGTTAGTTCTGCAAGAGGGAGGCTTGAATGTGTCATCAGCTCAATATTTAGTATGCAAAATATCAGCGCGGAAGGTGAACCAAGGTCAGTATCGACTCCTGTGCACCAGCTATATGGTGTGTCCTATGCACCAGCTGGAAGTGTCCCAAAGGCAATCCCACAACGTCTTTTGAGCCCAAAAACGTGGTCTCCTGGTGCATACAAGAACCAGACCATTATTAGGGTAAAAGTTTCTTTGATATCATTGCTTATTCCTACAATAAAAATTGATTTCGTTATATTCTTGTGGTGTTTATGAACCCTTCTAATTAGGAACTTTGATTAATAACACTTGCAATTTAAATGTCTTCATTTTCCCTTTGTTACTCTATATTATCTTAAATACAGCAGGGCAAAGTGCTTGACATGTACAGGGTAACTGATATGAGTTCCAGTGAAAGGATGTTAGATGGCGTTGTGCTGGTGCCTTTGCTTACACAGGAAGAAGCATTGGAGCCTCTTGCACTTATTGCTCCTACCGAGGAGGAATTGGTAACTTTTGTGATCCTCATTTTGATCAATCATAATGCACTACTATAGTCAATTTATATTTTGTTTCCTTGACAGTTTATGTAACACCCCCAAAATTTTCGCAGCGGAAGATTATGTCACCGGGGTATCACTTCATAGTTCACAGTACAAGTTACAGAAAATGACTCTAAATGAGACGTTTTGAAATAAATTATCATTCGATTAAAATATCAGAGTTTCAAAGAGGTCCCACAAGTTTACAAAATGTACAACATTAAAGTTGCAAAGTTTTTCGAATGATAATATGCATCGTCTTCAAAATGTTTTCCGTGCGCCTTCACATGCCAGCTAATTTCTTTCGTACCTGAGAATACATGCTAAAAAGTCAACACAAAGGTTGAGTGAATTCATAGGTTTGTAATACAGTAATGGACAATAAAGTTCATAGTATAATTGCAATGTGCACAATTATCATCCTGATAGTTATTATAGCTCTAAGCTCATGGCACGCACGACTGACTGTATATATATATCACCATACGATATATATATTAAACAATTTGCCCCGAGTAGGTGCTATGCCGTATACCTAGGAATTCAAATATAGTGCGTTTGTGATATCTGCTGTATGATTAACACAAACGGGATTCGTCAATCCCGATAGGCCTATCCACAATATTTGCGCTCACTCGCAACAACAAGTGATTAGTGGTCCATGATATGGGGACTTTTGGCATAAACAACTTAGACATGCATGCAATAATACAATCAAGGCTAGCATTCAGTTACAAGTCATTGTTTATAATAATAAAAACAGTAGCATGTATCTCCCCCATATAGTTTATAAAACAGTTAAACAAAAGTAGGGGCTATGAACTCACCGTAGTAATCAGTAGTAGTTTAATACAACAGATAGTGTATAGCAAGACCACGATCTTTAACAATGACCTACGAGAGTATAGTGATCGTGTCTTAGTATATTGCACAATATGAGTGTACAAGTATATGTAAAGTCATTGACTTGATTAAGATGTTGTACATATGTCTTATGTTGTGAACATGAGTGAAACATCCTTAAAATGTGATTTGGCTATTAGCCTTTTATAAATAACTTCGTACTACTGTTTGGGCTATCAAAATCTAGAGGTCATGTAGTGAACGTATGAGGAGCCAGGACACTTTACGTAAATCCACAACTCGTCAATACGACACCCCGAAGAGGCCTCTTATGATAATGGAACTCCCTACTATTGTAGGACTTATCATTTATGAATAAAAGTATTTGACGAGACAAATGTTGTATAAAAACATTTGTCATGTTTCGTCAAAGACTATTAGGAATAGTTATGTGCCGTGAAAAGATTTAGTGTAACATTTATCGAGTGTGATTACTACCAATTTAATGGTCAGGCGTGTTGCGATGAAATTGCTAACGGCGTTTCATAACTTTGTTGTGTTAAGTGTTCAAAATGATATTTAGATATCATACTAATTATTACAATTTCGCGGATCAAGTGTAAGTTGTGACTTTGTGAAAATTATATTCATGTAGTTAATATGTCATACGGTCATTTTCCTAGGTTGTCCTGGTCGGGAAAAAGGTTCAATCTAGTGAAAAAGTCTTAAAAACGAGTTTCGGGTCATCAAACCCAAGCTAGCCGTGTGGTTAGACTATGGTTAAACGACCTTGAGACAAAAACCAAGGCCATATCCATGGCTATGTCTCGGATAGAAGGCCTTGAGACAACAGCCTTGGCTGTGTCTCGGCCTCAAGAGATCAAAACGCCATAAAGACTTGAGTCATAGTTACTTTTTAATCTTAAACAGGTCCAGTTGGCTTTTGTAGTTTACAGTCTCCGTTATTCACTTTCAGGCTAAAATTCTCACGTTGTCTCATGCAAAACATTTTTCTGAACAACTTTCGTGTTTTACACTTTCGCTGGTTCGGACCAGAAAAGGGTCTAAATCGCGATTTTATGAATCAGATCAGAACCCTTTTTGTTCCAGCACCATATTTCTTTCTAGCAATCTTTACTTAAGCATAACTTTTTAACCACAAGTCCTTTTTAACATGATTCAAAAGCTCAACTTCTAGTTTTAGCATCCTCTATTTGTTCCTCAACTTGTCCAAGTCCAAGGTTTATGATTTCATACTAAAACTTAATACCAGTAACTAGTTTCAAACTAGTTATACCAACAAGAATTTCTAACAAGTTTTATCCATCTTTTAAGCTATGTACAACATCAATCAAGTCTTATTACATAAGAAACTTGTACACGATATAAATTACATCAAAATAGAGGGAAGTCATGAAAACTAAACATAGCCTTACAACTTTCTTGGATGGAACAACAAAACACAAAAGCAATCTATACCAAGTCTTCCAGCCTTTAATCCTTGCCTTCAACCTTCAACCCAACTTGTTATAATCTTAATAAAACCTTGTACTTAGCCTTCTAACTCAGCCTTTAATCTTGTGTATTTCTTACATCAACTTTGTAATCACCAAAACAACACTTGGACTATGTTGAGCTTACCTAGGCCTTCATCTCTTGTGTATAATTTGTATCTTAAATTAAACTAAATGATGGTGATATGGTTGTTGTTGTACGTATGAGAGGAGACCAAAACAGGTTATTTGGTAACTTTGTTTATAGAAAATGAAGATAAAATAGTTAAGAGTTAGGCGTATGTACGAGACAAGACTATACATATGTCTTGATGTGAGAATAGTGAGATTTAGCTAAGGCCACATGGACTTGGCTTGCATTGTTGGGCGCCACCTCATGCTTATGAGGTGGTAAGTTTATTTTAAGTTTGCTTCATGGTTAAGCAAAGGCTCAACGGTGTGTAGTTTGGTCCCGGTAATTACTAATGTTAAGCCTTTAAGTTACGAAACTTAAAACCGGGCAACGTCAAAATGTAATACTTACAAAATGTCAAAACTTATCAATATAGTCCGACTAAGTATATTAGATAAGTGATAAGTTTAACGGAGTGCCTATACGTTGTTAAAACCTAATAACGTAGGTTTGAACACGCGTATTGCGTAAGAAATAAAATGCTCACGTAAAAATGTTAAAATGACAATAGTTCATATAAAATATAACTATTGGTGAGATTTGAGTATTTTCAATATATAGACTCATCCTAGTCTTGTGTTGGTCGCGGGAAAAGTTTATACGAGTAAACTTTCATGATTACTTGTAAAAGTAATACTATATGACTTTAAGAAAATCATAAACAAATCAATTTTCTTGTTGAATTTATTGTTGTGTCGGTACGCGTTGTATGCGATTTTTACATTTTGCGAGATATCATCTCGTTAAATAGACAAAGGTGAACAAAAATGTCCAGAGAGTAATAATTCAAAGTAGAGTGAATTATTTAACTGGGAAGTTACGGGTTAACTACCGATTATGGTATTTGCTTTTACGTTACGGTGAAAGTCAAATAGTCAAAAGTCAAAGTCAACGTCAAAGGGCAAAATAGTCATTTTGCCTTATGAAAATTTTTGGGTTGCTACAGCCTCCACCAGTTACGTGAATCATGTCCTCATGATTTAGTTTGTCTTATGAGTTAATGATGTGCCCCAGAAGAGGTAGTACTTTTGTAAGGGAACTTCGTCCTGAAGTTCAGTGAGTGTTATCTACTGACGGTGGGTTTAAGAAAAGATGGGAGTACTTGTGACACATCTGGTCTTTACGCTCCCACTTGAATTCAAGTCCTTGCTAGAGTTCCAAAGAAATTTGATAATAGGAATGCTAATTCACTTAAGTCGTTTGACCTCACGGTCCATGTTCTTGATAGGTTCTTCGTTAATCTTCAAACATTGGTCAATCTGGATCTCTTCAAGAGGAATAGTGAGTGTCTCATCAGTATGACACTTCTTCTGATTGTACAGTTGAAAGACGTTGTATACATTTCGAAGTTCCAGTGGTAGCTCAAGTGTGCAAGCTACCGAACCAATCCTAGTTAGGATCTTGTATAGTCCGATGTTGAGATATCTAGAAAAAGGTGTATGTATTTGTAGTGAATTCTGATCTTCAAAACCGAAAGGTCTAATGTTGCAGTGCTAGTTGGAGGGCCAGATATTGTAAGGCCAGCTGAAAACGCTAGAGAACCAAATGTTGCGGGGCCAGCTGAAGGCGCCGGAAAAGTGAATGTCGTACCAGAGGTTAAAGGCTGCTTTTACAAGGATTTTGTGAGCAGCAAGCTCAGAAATTTCAAAAGCACTAAATGAGCGGTTGGTTTGGGTCGTTGGTTTGAGAGGATAGAGTCGGTATTTCTGATAAGCAATTGTGCTGAAAACTGCAAAGTCAAAAATGCCACAAGCATACTTCTGTACGATGCTTTGTCATAGTGGGATGTTGTTGCTCAATCATTGAGAATGCTTACAAGCTTGCTTAGGCCAAGTTGAAGAAGTTATAAATCAAAAGTATTACCCTCGAAATGAGGTGTAAGAAATGGAGATGATGTTCTGGAACCTTGCTGTCAGTGGTGTTGATATTAAAACTTATATTCATCGCTTTCAAGAGTTGGCAATAGTGTGCCCAATGATGGTGGGAAAAATTCATATGAGAACTTCCACTCAGTATTCAAGAGAACGTAACTTTGTTTAGTCCATTCACACTGGATACAAAAATCCAGATGTCTCGTAATCCAGTGGATCAAGTTGTGCGAGCTTGGTCTGCTCAAGGATCCAAACGGTGATGGAATGTGGAAGTGAGGACATTTCAAGAAACAATGTCTCCAAAATAAGAACCAACAAATGGGATGAGCTCGTGGGAGAGTTTATGGGTAGGTGTCCACGCACCTAAGTAAGGTAAGCATCTACGTACCCAAGTAAAGTAGGTGAAATATTATACTCAATCTGTTAGTTCAAGATTGAACCAAGTCCGTTAACTCAAGAGTGTAACAAGTTTTTTAACTCAATAAATAGCTAACGATTGTAAGGATCTGTAACGACAAAAGTGATAACTTAAAAATGAACTTAGGTGGTTCAAATGAGATCTTAAGATTAATGCAGAGTAGTAGAATTATGGAGATTCTCAAGTTCGAGTTCATATTCATGTCATATCGGATACAAATAAGCCCACTCATTTATAATTCATTATTTACATAGAGAGGCGTCCCAAACAATGTAAATAAAGAAATATAAACTTATGGTTCGGCGGTTCACAATTTCTTTATTTAAATAAAAAGGCGTCCCGATTTATTCAAATAAGGATATTCCAACCCATCCTACTTAAGAATTCCCGACACAACACTCATACTTAACCAATGAGTTACAAGGAGGTGTATCACGAGATGTTATAGGTGTTCCAAGAGTATGGAATGAATGTTCACACTCATCGTCGGTGACGAGGAGTAACACAATCAGAGAAAATTAACATAGCATTCAAAAGAGTTGATGAGTTCATAGTTGTGAAATAGTTTTCTGACAATGTTTGAGAAATACCAGAGAGACCATTGTGCAACTCACAATGTCGGAGAAATATATAAGACCATTGTGTACCTCACAATGTATGAGAAATAGATAAGACTATTGTATGTCTCTCAATGTCTGAGAAATAGATAAGACTATTGTGTGTCTCTCAATGTCTGAGAAATAGATAAGACTATTGTGTGTCTCTCAATGTATGAGATATAGATAAGACTATTGTGTGTCTCTCAATGTATGAGATATATCTAAGTCAAATGTATATCTCACGATACTTGAGATATATGAATAAACAAGTTGTGCATCTCACTATGTCTAAGATATGTGAACAAACAAGTTGTGTATCTCACAATGTCTGAGATATATGAATAAGCAAGTTGTGTATCTCACTATGTCTAAGATATGTGAACAAACAAGTTGTGTATCTCACAATGTCTGAGATATATAATAAGCAAGTTGTGTAGCTCACTATTTCTAAGATATATAAATAAGCAAGTTGTGTATCTCACAATGTCTGAGATATATCTAAGTCAATTGTGTATTTCACGATGTCTAAGATATAAGTATGACCATTGTATCTACTACAATGTCATGAGAAAATTTCGTAGATCAGAATAAAATGTGTATGATCAAGGAAATCTGGTTGTGCCGTAATGCCTTCAAGTAGACATACGCAATCATGCTTAGTCAACCATTCATATAAATAGTCTATATACAAATAATACAGTATTGTGTTAAGGAGTAAGCATGGCGCACGGAATGTAGAAGACAACAATCAGTAAAGTGGGTAAAGAGTAGTTATAGTCTAGGTTTAAATGCAACCTGGTTCTCTATAACTGTAGCTCTGATACCAATCTGTAACACCCCCAAAATTTTCGCAGCGGAAGATTATGTCACCGGGGTATCACTTCATAGTTCACAGTACAAGTTACAGAAAATGACTCTAAATGAGACGTTTTGAAATAAATTATCATTCGATTAAAATATCAGAGTTTCAAAGAGGTCCCACAAGTTTACAAAATGTACAACATTAAAGTTGCAAAGTTTTTCGAATGATAATATGCAT
Organism: Artemisia argyi; assembly: GCA_030686995.1. Classification (NCBI taxonomy): domain Eukaryota; kingdom Viridiplantae; phylum Streptophyta; class Magnoliopsida; order Asterales; family Asteraceae; genus Artemisia; species Artemisia argyi. The sequence goes on from JARVZY010010684.1 coordinate 220,453, forward strand.
CGTCTTCAAAATGTTTTCCGTGCGCCTTCACATGCCAGCTAATTTCTTTCGTACCTGAGAATACATGCTAAAAAGTCAACACAAAGGTTGAGTGAATTCATAGGTTTGTAATACAGTAATGGACAATAAAGTTCATAGTATAATTGCAATGTGCACAATTATCATCCTGATAGTTATTATAGCTCTAAGCTCATGGCACGCACGACTGACTGTATATATATATCACCATACGATATATATATTAAACAATTTGCCCCGAGTAGGTGCTATGCCGTATACCTAGGAATTCAAATATAGTGCGTTTGTGATATCTGCTGTATGATTAACACAAACGGGATTCGTCAATCCCGATAGGCCTATCCACAATATTTGCGCTCACTCGCAACAACAAGTGATTAGTGGTCCATGATATGGGGACTTTTGGCATAAACAACTTAGACATGCATGCAATAATACAATCAAGGCTAGCATTCAGTTACAAGTCATTGTTTATAATAATAAAAACAGTAGCATGTATCTCCCCCATATAGTTTATAAAACAGTTAAACAAAAGTAGGGGCTATGAACTCACCGTAGTAATCAGTAGTAGTTTAATACAACAGATAGTGTATAGCAAGACCACGATCTTTAACAATGACCTACGAGAGTATAGTGATCGTGTCTTAGTATATTGCACAATATGAGTGTACAAGTATATGTAAAGTCATTGACTTGATTAAGATGTTGTACATATGTCTTATGTTGTGAACATGAGTGAAACATCCTTAAAATGTGATTTGGCTATTAGCCTTTTATAAATAACTTCGTACTACTGTTTGGGCTATCAAAATCTAGAGGTCATGTAGTGAACGTATGAGGAGCCAGGACACTTTACGTAAATCCACAACTCGTCAATACGACACCCCGAAGAGGCCTCTTATGATAATGGAACTCCCTACTATTGTAGGACTTATCATTTATGAATAAAAGTATTTGACGAGACAAATGTTGTATAAAAACATTTGTCATGTTTCGTCAAAGACTATTAGGAATAGTTATGTGCCGTGAAAAGATTTAGTGTAACATTTATCGAGTGTGATTACTACCAATTTAATGGTCAGGCGTGTTGCGATGAAATTGCTAACGGCGTTTCATAACTTTGTTGTGTTAAGTGTTCAAAATGATATTTAGATATCATACTAATTATTACAATTTCGCGGATCAAGTGTAAGTTGTGACTTTGTGAAAATTATATTCATGTAGTTAATATGTCATACGGTCATTTTCCTAGGTTGTCCTGGTCGGGAAAAAGGTTCAATCTAGTGAAAAAGTCTTAAAAACGAGTTTCGGGTCATCAAACCCAAGCTAGCCGTGTGGTTAGACTATGGTTAAACGACCTTGAGACAAAAACCAAGGCCATATCCATGGCTATGTCTCGGATAGAAGGCCTTGAGACAACAGCCTTGGCTGTGTCTCGGCCTCAAGAGATCAAAACGCCATAAAGACTTGAGTCATAGTTACTTTTTAATCTTAAACAGGTCCAGTTGGCTTTTGTAGTTTACAGTCTCCGTTATTCACTTTCAGGCTAAAATTCCCACGATGTCTCATGCAAAACATTTTTCTGAACAACTTTCGTGTTTTACACTTTCGCTGGTTCGGACCAGAAAAGGGTCTAAATCGCGATTTTATGAATCAGATCAGAACCCTTTTTGTTCCAGCACCATATTTCTTTCTAGCAATCTTTACTTAAGCATAACTTTTTAACCACAAGTCCTTTTTAACATGATTCAAAAGCTCAACTTCTAGTTTTAGCATCCTCTATTTGTTCCTCAACTTGTCCAAGTCCAAGGTTTATGATTTCATACTAAAACTTAATACCAGTAACTAGTTTCAAACTAGTTATACCAACAAGAATTTCTAACAAGTTTTATCCATCTTTTAAGCTATGTACAACATCAATCAAGTCTTATTACATAAGAAACTTGTACACGATATAAATTACATCAAAATAGAGGGAAGTCATGAAAACTAAACATAGCCTTACAACTTTCTTGGATGGAACAACAAAACACAAAAGCAATCTATACCAAGTCTTCCAGCCTTTAATCCTTGCCTTCAACCTTCAACCCAACTTGTTATAATCTTAATAAAACCTTGTACTTAGCCTTCTAACTCAGCCTTTAATCTTGTGTATTTCTTACATCAACTTTGTAATCACCAAAACAACACTTGGACTATGTTGAGCTTACCTAGGCCTTCATCTCTTGTGTATAATTTGTATCTTAAATTAAACTAAATGATGGTGATATGGTTGTTGTTGTACGTATGAGAGGAGACCAAAACAGGTTATTTGGTAACTTTGTTTATAGAAAATGAAGATAAAATAGTTAAGAGTTAGGCGTATGTACGAGACAAGACTATACATATGTCTTGATGTGAGAATAGTGAGATTTAGCTAAGGCCACATGGACTTGGCTTGCATTGTTGGGCGCCACCTCATGCTTATGAGGTGGTAAGTTTATTTTAAGTTTGCTTCATGGTTAAGCAAAGGCTCAACGGTGTGTAGTTTGGTCCCGGTAATTACTAATGTTAAGCCTTTAAGTTACGAAACTTAAAACCGGGCAACGTCAAAATGTAATACTTACAAAATGTCAAAACTTATCAATATAGTCCGACTAAGTATATTAGATAAGTGATAAGTTTAACGGAGTGCCTATACGTTGTTAAAACCTAATAACGTAGGTTTGAACACGCGTATTGCGTAAGAAATAAAATGCTCACGTAAAAATGTTAAAATGACAATAGTTCATATAAAATATAACTATTGGTGAGATTTGAGTATTTTCAATATATAGACTCATCCTAGTCTTGTGTTGGTCGCGGGAAAAGTTTATACGAGTAAACTTTCATGATTACTTGTAAAAGTAATACTATATGACTTTAAGAAAATCATAAACAAATCAATTTTCTTGTTGAATTTATTGTTGTGTCGGTACGCGTTGTATGCGATTTTTACATTTTGCGAGATATCATCTCGTTAAATAGACAAAGGTGAACAAAAATGTCCAGAGAGTAATAATTCAAAGTAGAGTGAATTATTTAACTGGGAAGTTACGGGTTAACTACCGATTATGGTATTTGCTTTTACGTTACGGTGAAAGTCAAATAGTCAACAGTCAAAGTCAACGTCAAAGGGCAAAATAGTCATTTTGCCTTATGAAAATTTTTGGGTTGCTACAGCCTCCACCAGTTACGTGAATCATGTCCTCATGATTTAGTTTGTCTTATGAGTTAATGATGTGCCCCAGAAGAGGTAGTACTTTTGTAAGGGAACTTCGTCCTGAAGTTCAGTGAGTGTTATCTACTGACGGTGGGTTTAAGAAAAGATGGGAGTACTTGTGACACATCTGGTCTTTACGCTCCCACTTGAATTCAAGTCCTTGCTAGAGTTCCAAAGAAATTTGATAATAGGAATGCTAATTCACTTAAGTCGTTTGACCTCACGGTCCATGTTCTTGATAGGTTCTTCGTTAATCTTCAAACATTGGTCAATCTGGATCTCTTCAAGAGGAATAGTGAGTGTCTCATCAGTATGACACTTCTTCTGATTGTACAGTTGAAAGACGTTGTATACATTTCGAAGTTCCAGTGGTAGCTCAAGTGTGCAAGCTACCGAACCAATCCTAGTTAGGATCTTGTATAGTCCGATGTTGAGATATCTAGAAAAAGGTGTATGTATTTGTAGTGAATTCTGATCTTCAAAACCGAAAGGTCTAATGTTGCAGTGCTAGTTGGAGGGCCAGATATTGTAAGGCCAGCTGAAAACGCTAGAGAACCAAATGTTGCGGGGCCAGCTGAAGGCGCCGGAAAAGTGAATGTCGTACCAGAGGTTAAAGGCTGCTTTTACAAGGATTTTGTGAGCAGCAAGCTCAGAAATTTCAAAAGCACTAAATGAGCGGTTGGTTTGGGTCGTTGGTTTGAGAGGATAGAGTCGGTATTTCTGATAAGCAATTGTGCTGAAAACTGCAAAGTCAAAAATGCCACAAGCATACTTCTGTACGATGCTTTGTCATAGTGGGATGTTGTTGCTCAATCATTGAGAATGCTTACAAGCTTGCTTAGGCCAAGTTGAAGAAGTTATAAATCAAAAGTATTACCCTCGAAATGAGGTGTAAGAAATGGAGATGATGTTCTGGAACCTTGCTGTCAGTGGTGTTGATATTAAAACTTATATTCATCGCTTTCAAGAGTTGGCAATAGTGTGCCCAATGATGGTGGGAAAAATTCATATGAGAACTTCCACTCAGTATTCAAGAGAACGTAACTTTGTTTAGTCCATTCACACTGGATACAAAAATCCAGATGTCTCGTAATCCAGTGGATCAAGTTGTGCGAGCTTGGTCTGCTCAAGGATCCAAACGGTGATGGAATGTGGAAGTGAGGACATTTCAAGAAACAATGTCTCCAAAATAAGAACCAACAAATGGGATGAGCTCGTGGGAGAGTTTATGGGTAGGTGTCCACGCACCTAAGTAAGGTAAGCATCTACGTACCCAAGTAAAGTAGGTGAAATATTATACTCAATCTGTTAGTTCAAGATTGAACCAAGTCCGTTAACTCAAGAGTATAACAAGTTTTTTAACTCAATAAATAGCTAACGATTGTAAGGATCTGTAACGACAAAAGTGATAACTTAAGAATGAACTTAGGTGGTTCAAATGAGATCTTAAGATTAATGCAGAGTAGTAGAATTATGGAGATTCTCAAGTTCGAGTTCATATTCATGTCATATCGGATACAAATAAGCCCACTCATTTATAATTCATTATTTACATAGAGAGGCGTCCCAAACAATGTAAATAAAGAAATATAAACTTATGGTTCGGCGGTTCACAATTTCTTTATTTAAATAAAAAGGCGTCCCGATTTATTCAAATAAGGATATTCCAACCCATCCTACTTAAGAATTCCCGACACAACACTCATACTTAACCAATGAGTTACAAGGAGGTGTATCACGAGATGTTATAGGTGTTCCAAGAGTATGGAATGAATGTTCACACTCATCGTCGGTGACGAGGAGTAACACAATCAGAGAAAATTAACATAGCATTCAAAAGAGTTGATGAGTTCATAGTTGTGAAATAGTTTTCTGACAATGTTTGAGAAATACCAGAGAGACCATTGTGCAACTCACAATGTCGGAGAAATATATAAGACCATTGTGTACCTCACAATGTATGAGAAATAGATAAGACTATTGTATGTCTCTCAATGTCTGAGAAATAGATAAGACTATTGTGTGTCTCTCAATGTCTGAGAAATAGATAAGACTATTGTGTGTCTCTCAATGTATGAGATATAGATAAGACTATTGTGTGTCTCTCAATGTATGAGATATATCTAAGTCAAATGTATATCTCACGATACTTGAGATATATGAATAAACAAGTTGTGCATCTCACTATGTCTAAGATATGTGAACAAACAAGTTGTGTATCTCACAATGTCTGAGATATATGAATAAGCAAGTTGTGTATCTCACTATGTCTAAGATATGTGAACAAACAAGTTGTGTATCTCACAATGTCTGAGATATATAATAAGCAAGTTGTGTAGCTCACTATTTCTAAGATATATAAATAAGCAAGTTGTGTATCTCACAATGTCTGAGATATATCTAAGTCAATTGTGTATTTCACGATGTCTAAGATATAAGTATGACCATTGTATCTACTACAATGTCATGAGAAAATTTCGTAGATCAGAATAAAATGTGTATGATCAAGGAAATCTGGTTGTGCCGTAATGCCTTCAAGTAGACATACGCAATCATGCTTAGTCAACCATTCATATAAATAGTCTATATACAAATAATACAGTATTGTGTTAAGGAGTAAGCATGGCGCACGGAATGTAGAAGACAACAATCAGTAAAGTGGGTAAAGAGTAGTTATAGTCTAGGTTTAAATGCAACCTGGTTCTCTATAACTGTAGCTCTGATACCAATCTGTAACACCCCCAAAATTTTCGCAGCGGAAGATTATGTCACCGGGGTATCACTTCATAGTTCACAGTACAAGTTACAGAAAATGACTCTAAATGAGACGTTTTGAAATAAATTATCATTCGATTAAAATATCAGAGTTTCAAAGAGGTCCCACAAGTTTACAAAATGTACAACATTAAAGTTGCAAAGTTTTTCGAATGATAATATGCATCGTCTTCAAAATGTTTTCCGTGCGCCTTCACATGCCAGCTAATTTCTTTCGTACCTGAGAATACATGCTAAAAAGTCAACACAAAGGTTGAGTAAATTCATAGGTTTGTAATACAGTAATGGACAATAAAGTTCATAGTATAATTGCAATGTGCACAATTATCATCCTGATAGTTATTATAGCTCTAAGCTCATGGCACGCACGACTGACTGTATATATATATCACCATACGATATATATATTAAACAATTTGCCCCGAGTAGGTGCTATGCCGTATACCTAGGAATTCAAATATAGTGCGTTTGTGATATCTGCTGTATGATTAACACAAACGGGATTCGTCAATCCCGATAGGCCTATCCACAATATTTGCGCTCACTCGCAACAACAAGTGATTAGTGGTCCATGATATGGGGACTTTTGGCATAAACAACTTAGACATGCATGCAATAATACAATCAAGGCTAGCATTCAGTTACAAGTCATTGTTTATAATAATAAAAACAGTAGCATGTATCTCCCCCATATAGTTTATAAAACAGTTAAACAAAAGTAGGGGCTATGAACTCACCGTAGTAATCAGTAGTAGTTTAATACAACAGATAGTGTATAGCAAGACCACGATCTTTAACAATGACCTACGAGAGTATAGTGATCGTGTCTTAGTATATTGCACAATATGAGTGTACAAGTATATGTAAAGTCATTGACTTGATTAAGATGTTGTACATATGTCTTATGTTGTGAACATGAGTGAAACATCCTTAAAATGTGATTTGGCTATTAGCCTTTTATAAATAACTTCGTACTACTGTTTGGGCTATCAAAATCTAGAGGTCATGTAGTGAACGTATGAGGAGCCAGGACACTTTACGTAAATCCACAACTCGTCAATACGACACCCCGAAGAGGCCTCTTATGATAATGGAACTCCCTACTATTGTAGGACTTATCATTTATGAATAAAAGTATTTGACGAGACAAATGTTGTATAAAAACATTTGTCATGTTTCGTCAAAGACTATTAGGAATAGTTATGTGCCGTGAAAAGATTTAGTGTAACATTTATCGAGTGTGATTACTACCAATTTAATGGTCAGGCGTGTTGCGATGAAATTGCTAACGGCGTTTCATAACTTTGTTGTGTTAAGTGTTCAAAATGATATTTAGATATCATACTAATTATTACAATTTCGCGGATCAAGTGTAAGTTGTGACTTTGTGAAAATTATATTCATGTAGTTAATATGTCATACGGTCATTTTCCTAGGTTGTCCTGGTCGGGAAAAAGGTTCAATCTAGTGAAAAAGTCTTAAAAACGAGTTTCGGGTCATCAAACCCAAGCTAGCCGTGTGGTTAGACTATGGTTAAACGACCTTGAGACAAAAACCAAGGCCATATCCATGGCTATGTCTCGGATAGAAGGCCTTGAGACAACAGCCTTGGCTGTGTCTCGGCCTCAAGAGATCAAAACGCCATAAAGACTTGAGTCATAGTTACTTTTTAATCTTAAACAGGTCCAGTTGGCTTTTGTAGTTTACAGTCTCCGTTATTCACTTTCAGGCTAAAATTCTCACGTTGTCTCATGCAAAACATTTTTCTGAACAACTTTCGTGTTTTACACTTTCGCTGGTTCGGACCAGAAAAGGGTCTAAATCGCGATTTTATGAATCAGATCAGAACCCTTTTTGTTCCAGCACCATATTTCTTTCTAGCAATCTTTACTTAAGCATAACTTTTTAACCACAAGTCCTTTTTAACATGATTCAAAAGCTCAACTTCTAGTTTTAGCATCCTCTATTTGTTCCTCAACTTGTCCAAGTCCAAGGTTTATGATTTCATACTAAAACTTAATACCAGTAACTAGTTTCAAACTAGTTATACCAACAAGAATTTCTAACAAGTTTTATCCATCTTTTAAGCTATGTACAACATCAATCAAGTCTTATTACATAAGAAACTTGTACACGATATAAATTACATCAAAATAGAGGGAAGTCATGAAAACTAAACATAGCCTTACAACTTTCTTGGATGGAACAACAAAACACAAAAGCAATCTATACCAAGTCTTCCAGCCTTTAATCCTTGCCTTCAACCTTCAACCCAACTTGTTATAATCTTAATAAAACCTTGTACTTAGCCTTCTAACTCAGCCTTTAATCTTGTGTATTTCTTACATCAACTTTGTAATCACCAAAACAACACTTGGACTATGTTGAGCTTACCTAGGCCTTCATCTCTTGTGTATAATTTGTATCTTAAATTAAACTAAATGATGGTGATATGGTTGTTGTTGTACGTATGAGAGGAGACCAAAACAGGTTATTTGGTAACTTTGTTTATAGAAAATGAAGATAAAATAGTTAAGAGTTAGGCGTATGTACGAGACAAGACTATACATATGTCTTGATGTGAGAATAGTGAGATTTAGCTAAGGCCACATGGACTTGGCTTGCATTGTTGGGCGCCACCTCATGCTTATGAGGTGGTAAGTTTATTTTAAGTTTGCTTCATGGTTAAGCAAAGGCTCAACGGTGTGTAGTTTGGTCCCGGTAATTACTAATGTTAAGCCTTTAAGTTACGAAACTTAAAACCGGGCAACGTCAAAATGTAATACTTACAAAATGTCAAAACTTATCAATATAGTCCGACTAAGTATATTAGATAAGTGATAAGTTTAACGGAGTGCCTATACGTTGTTAAAACCTAATAACGTAGGTTTGAACACGCGTATTGCGTAAGAAATAAAATGCTCACGTAAAAATGTTAAAATGACAATAGTTCATATAAAATATAACTATTGGTGAGATTTGAGTATTTTCAACATATAGACTCATCCTAGTCTTGTGTTGGTCGCGGGAAAAGTTTATACGATTAAACTTTCATGATTACTTGTAAAAGTAATACTATATGACTTTAAGAAAATCATAAACAAATCAATTTTCTTGTTGAATTTATTGTTGTGTCGGTACGCGTTGTATGCGATTTTTACATTTTGCGAGATATCATCTCGTTAAATAGACAAAGGTGAACAAAAATGTCCAGAGAGTAATAATTCAAAGTAGAGTGAATTATTTAACTGGGAAGTTACGGGTTAACTACCGATTATGGTATTTGCTTTTACGTTACGGTGAAAGTCAAATAGTCAAAAGTCAAAGTCAACGTCAAAGGGCAAAATAGTCATTTTGCCTTATGAAAATTTTTGGGTTGCTACAGTTTATATTGAAGAGAATTGACAAAGGGGACATCTTATAAGTAGCGGGGCTCCCCAAATTGCTGGACGTAACACTGGTGACATGCAGTCAAGAAGACCCAAATTTGGTACTTGGAATTTTGTATTAAATTATTTAAATAGTGTTGTTCAGTTTGTAATACGATATGTGGCGTTTTTGAGCAGCAAGCAGAGAGGATCTACCGCATTCTGACAACTATAAAGATGAGACAACTGATGGTTTAAAGGGTAAGCATACAAGGGTATTGGCGTTTGTCTTATAACTTTTGAAAAACATTTTATATCACAATTTGAAGGTATTAGGGTATATGTCGTGTGCATGTGAGAGTCATATGATTCACTATGGATGCTAGGCAATGTATTTTTATGGTTGCTCGGATTCATCCAGTGATATTAAATGTTATCAAGGCAGTATATTAACCTTTCTCACGTCACTCCTTACTAAAATATACGTAAAATAAAACTTTAGCTGTTTGCAAGGTTTTCAATTGATTAAGTATCACGACTTAACACCTAATAATTTATCATACATTGAGTCTTGGAATTATAAGATACTGACTGTATTGTTTTTTCTTCAGAAACAGACTTTGGGGCATCTTATGCAAGGAACAATGATGTGGAAAGCACCAGAAAATCAAGAGTGCATGGATCCTCACCTCACCCAGGGACAGCTTGGCGATCATCATCATTTGGAGAACGATCACAATCAACCTCCCATGACTTGAGGGAGATCCCTTAAAATATTTTTGTAAAACAATGTAATGAAGCGTACCCGGCATCGGCCGGGTCATGAAGCTAGTATATATATATATATATATATATATATATATATATATATATATATATATATATATATATATATATATATATATATATATATATATATATATTTCTAAACACTGTTAATATAAGATTTACAGTACTATACTAAATTACTAATGGTAGTCTTTTGGGTCTAAATCGATCTTCAACACGCTATATTCTCATATTTCCGTATCTTTACCTGGATGGTTTCTGATGGTTGACTATTCAATGCTGAATTTGAAGGATTAGATGATGCTAGAGTATTGTTATCTTGAGCTCCTGGCCCGCCCACTTTGGATCTGCATCAGCTGGCTGGATTAATGACATGAATAGAACCACCATTCATTCCAAGAGCAAACTGGTTGGGATCAGATGGATGTGCTGCAATGACCATATGATATGATGTGTTGTTGCTGCTGCCATTAAAAACAAAAGTCATGATTAGAGGTGGTGATTTTGACACACTTGTTTTTAAATGGGCTGATTTGAGTTGGATCTTATCTCTAACAGGTCATATGGGCTAATGTTGGGATCATACTTTTGTATTTTAGTCAAGTCTCGGTCATTACCTTTTGTAATAGGTTGCTTAGTTATTTATTTCACTATGTGTATGTTACTAGGCTTAAGTAATCAAGTCCATGGGCCTTGAAAGCCCACGTTTAAGATGTAAGAGAGAGGAAGGGAGTGTTGCCCTACTCCTCCCCTTATAAATACTAAGCTTATGTAAACATTATTCTTGTTGGTTATTTGAATACATTAAGGAAACTCTTGCAATTATTCTTCTCTCATTCTTATAATTAACCATCTCTCATTCTCATCTCATTTCTCATACTTGTGTTTACAAAATGGTGACCTAACAAGTGGTATCATTCGCCTAATAGAGATTGAAGTGTGTTTCTTGGAATTAACGTGGGATTTAGGGTGTTGTTTTGCTTCTTTTTGCTTCTTTCTTTGTTTCTTACACTCAAATCTTGAAGCTTGGATAAGTTTTAAGGTTAATATAGTGTTTAGAAGCTTAGATTTTGCATAAAGTTTTGATTTTTAAGGTTTTTTCTACTCAAAATCTTCAATAGTTAGTGTTTTATAAGTATTGGTGAAGTTATTTGATCAAAAGTACCTTATTTCTAAGCATTTTTCTTCAAAAAATTGAGATTTTTCAAGTTTCTGACCTTCTTACGCGTAAGTTTCGTGAACAGTACGATTCAAAAGCTGACTACAGTACTTTTTGTCCTTTCTACGCATAAGTTTTTGTCAAAACCCCTTTCTTACACGTAAAACTGGTCAAAACCCTCTTTCTACGCTTAACTTGGTCTTCTACGCCTAAATCCTACGCGTAAGTCTATTTCCTACGCCAAAGATCCTACGCAGAAGACTGATCCTACGCAGAAGTTGCCTCTACGCCTAAGTCTTTACGCTTAAGTCAGATCTTACGCATAAGATCAAATCTTACGCGTAAGTTTCAGAGTTCTACGCAAAACTTCATCCAAGGTCTTTTCTTCGTGAAACGGTGACTCAGTACTTCCCTAGCTTAGATAAGTTAGTGGAATACTTCGACTTCGGATATCTTTCAAGCTTGGATAAGTTTGAAAGATTTGTTTGGTTTTAACCTTACGCAAAACTTGTTTTACGCAGAAGATTTAATATTACGCGTAAAAAGGCAAATCCTACGCATAAACCTTGAGTTTACGCATAACATTACCTTTCTACGCACAACATTAAGTCTACGCATAAGTTAAAAGTTACGCGTAAGATTTCAACTTACCCCAGGGATTTTGAACTTAACCAAAGGAACGTGCATTTCAATCTTCTACAAAGATCCATTACTACACAAGTGTTCTAAGATGTCTCAACCACCACATTACTACTTCTCTAATCCTCAGCAACAACATCAGAAACAACAATACCATCAGCAACAATCATATCAACAACCTTCACAATCACACTTTCATCAACAACCGTTTAATCCAAAACTACAATATCTCATGATGCAACAACATCAAATCATTCCTCAACAACAACCATATCAAATGTCATAACAAAACAATCAGTTTTCCTCCAAACAACCTCACTGGTTTGATATAATGTGTGAAGTTATTACAACTCAACAATCCAGACATGAGGCAGGATCACTTGAAACACCTCCAATGCTAACACCTGGGAACTATGTTCAATGGTCAAGTCGATTCTTACGATTTCTTGAACTAAAGAAACCACATGGGAAATTCTTGAAACAAATGATACTTGAAGGACCATTTGAGTGGCCAACAAGATTTGAAATTGGTGATCCAACTGCTGATCCTCCACGACCTCCTGGAGATAGACCTCTTCCAGAATCTCAACTCACAGAAGAACAGAAATTACATCGTGAAGCTGATGAATATGCAATGGCTTATATACTTCAAGGTATACCTAATCCAATTTATCGAAGTGTCGATGCTCAGAAAACAGCCAAAGCTATGTGGAAACATGTTCATCTCCTTATGGAAGGCACTCAATTGAACAAAGATGATATGGAATCCAAACTCTACATGGAATACACTGACATCACAATTGAACTAGGAGAGTCACTTGAATCCTACTATCATCGTTTCACAAATGTGGTCAATGATCTGGAACGTCACAAAATCACAGTACCAAGGATCGCAGTGAACTCCAAATTCGTTGGTAGTCTTGGCCCGGATTGGCATAAATATGTGACATTTGTTCATCAAACCAAAAATCTTCATGATGCTCCATATGGTTTGTTGTATGATTTTCTGAAACACCATGAACCTGAAGTGGAAAAAGATCGAGCTCTTCGAGGAGGATACTCACCATCACCAACACCAAATTCTTTGGCACTCGTAGCTCAATCTCCCTATGCTCCACAACCAATGTCAAATCATGCATATGTTCAAGAGCAAAACTACTTCAGTTATCCACAATCATCTACCTCGAACCAAATGGTCCCTTATGATTCATCTCAACAGAATACTTCTACTCAACTTGTTCCATTAAACAACAATGATGTAGTGTATTACTCCAACTCCAATGAAGATGACGATGATGACTTTAATACGTTGAATCAGGGACTTGCTCTTATTGCTCGTGCTTTTAGAAAATTCTCCAACAAAACAAACAACCGTCAACGTTCATCTTCTAACATAAGGAATCAAGCTGTTGTCAATGATGGAAGGGTGGAAATTCATAATCGCAACTATGGTCGATCTGGTTCAGGAAGTTCTTCAGGAAATTTTGGGAATGGTCAGAGGTTTAATAACAATGGAGGGTTCAGGAATAACTCAGGCTCTTCTCAGCAAAGATCTGAACTAGTTGCTACTAGGAACTCAAACTCAGGGAATGCAGTGTGGTGTTATAACTGTAATGAACAAGGTCATATAGCGACAGCATGTCTTAAACCGAGAACTCGGGGTAGTAAGTTTCACAAGCAGGCATTACTCATGGCTCTTCAAGATGAAAAATATGGATATTTCACTGAACAGGATAACAACTTCATGGCAAATGTGAACAATGACGATGACATGGAAGATCTGGAAGCCAATGCAGCTGTGATGCTTATGGCCAACATGCAGGAACTTTAGTTTTAATGATTCAGGTCCAGTGTATGACACTGATGGCTTGTCTCAGGTACATGACCTCAATGCATGCCTAATACATGAAATAGCCTCACCTTCTGCTTCTGAATCAGATATGGCGCAAGTTGTTCCATCTGACTCATCTTCATCTTCTCAAACAGATTAACAAATAAGCACAGTTGTCATATTTGATGATGACACAGTTGTTTCATTTGATGATCCTATTGAGAAGGATAAACATGATCATATAAAACAACATGAACCATCATTTGATCCAGACCCTAACCTCATATTGTTATCTAAACAACTGAATGCTCAACAATTGCAAATCACAAAATGCAATGAGAAAAACAAAGCTTTAAAAGAAACAAATGCATCACTTGCAAGAGATATTGAGTGTTATAAATTCAACTTTCAAATCAGGAAGATAAGATTAAACATGCAAAAAGTTTTCAAAAAGCTTTTCAAGATTCTTACAACAAAGAGCAAGATCTTCAACACAAAATGCAAGATTTAATTGAGTCAAACGGAAAGTTGATTTCTAAACTTGAAAATGAAAAGTGTGAACTGAAAATGCAAGTTGAACGTCTTCAAACAGTACTTTCAAAAACAGAAACAGAATTGTCCAGTTGCAAAAAGGATTTTTGTGAACATAAAATACGAAAAAGGAAGTATATAGATAACTTACTCGGTGAGATTGTTGATCTTGAAAAACAACTCAAAGAATTTCGTAATATTGTTTACAAACACGGGAACTCTGTCACAACAATTCAGAAATTTACTTTAAAACCGAGACCCGATAAAGGATTTGCACTTGGCGATTTCAAATCAAGGTTTCTTCACACAGCATTCAAAGAAATTCCTAAAATTTACAGTATGGACCATTTGCTTGATAATACGATTGTGCGTGCTGTTGTTTTTGATACTGAGGAAGAGGAAGAACTTAAAGAAGAGAGTCGATCAAAAATGAGTTATGTTCAATATTGGACACCATATGATTATTCACAAGCTCCTCATATTTCTAAATGTTTTGTTCCTCAAAAGGAATTACCTGAGAAATCATGGTATGTCACTGAGTCATATGTTTCATCCTCTAATGCGGCCCCTGTCCAAACTGTAGCACAAATAAATGGTCCTTTACCCTCTTCTGGTGAAGTTACACCTTTACCAAAAAGTTGTCGTGTCTTAAATTATTACAAAACTTTTATGGAAGACATCGAAATTTTGGAGGAAACAATTGAACAAAATTCTGAAATAAAAATTGAAAGTTTTCAGTCTGCTTACGAGCGAGAAAAGAGAGATATTTTTCAAAAACAAATGTTGCCAATTGTTAAACACCTCCGTCTATGTGCTACACGTTGGGAACAGGAACTTCAAAACGAGGTCAAAACTATGATAAACGTTTTCAACTCAACTGAAAATGCGTTTTTGGTTCAAAAGCAAAGAAATAAAATTTTAAAAGATGACGCTGATCGACTCTTGGAACAAATTCTCAGTGTTGATATTTATTCTGTTATCATGAATGATCTCTATAAATCTGGTACTTCCATGCTTGTGGATGATCTTTGTGTTGATAATAACTTGTTGAATGTGGAAATAAAGACACTTAAACATGAAAATGACAAGCTGAGAATAATGAATGATGATGTGACAAAACAATGTTCAAAAGAAATTTGTCTACTCAAACAAAGGCTTGAATGGTGTCAAGCTCAAAGTATTGAAATTTCAAAGTCAAAATAATTCAAACTCTTGTCAGCTTTGCAAAAACAATGCGTCTTTAAAAAGTCTGTGTCTCAAATATGAGAAAGAAATTGCGGATTTAAAAATTATAAACGCCGACTGGCAAGAAAACCGCAATGACCTTAGTTACTGCAACGGGAAACTTGAGTCTGAAATTCAGGATAAAAATCACATCATCATTGATTTGAAAGAGAAAATTAAGCTACTTCAAAAAGGAAATTTTGTTGACACCACGGTGATAGCACCAGGATTGTATCAATTAGACAAAACTGCTATAGAAAATTTTGTTCAAAACACTAATGTTGATAACTCCACTTCCACAGGACTAGTCTCCACTAATAGCGTTAGCAGACCCAAGCGAAAAAGTAACAAGAAGAATAGGATCTTGCAACGTAAAAGAGGACCACTAGAAGCTCAAGAAGTAGAAGATCAACTTAGGACTTTGAATAAAAATCATGTTGCATCAGATTTAGATTCTAATCTGGCAAATTGTAATCAAAATCTAAATGTAACGAATGATGAACCTTTGAATGTTTTGAATATAAATGCATCTTGTGTGTTTTGTCGTAAAAGCGTATCATCTGGTGATCATAAAAAATGTATAGCTAATTCTCTTCTTAATCATAAGAAACGTAGGACACGCATTCCTTCTAGGCCCACTACTGCCTCTAAGTCTATATTAGGAAAGCCGCCTTCTACGGTTTCTAATGAAGTTGAAGTTACCCCCATAAGTGAAGAGAACAAATCTAGGAACAAGCCCATTACTAGTGAATTCACCAAAAAGAAAGCAAGAACTAGTTGGAATTGGCAACGTTGGTTACAATATAAACCAGACTTTAAATGGATTCCTAAATTGTTGAATACATGTGTTTCTAACCAACAGGAACCCGCACTTTCTTTGGGTTCCACCCTTACTTCTGTTCCATTCATGTCGTCTTCTTGTGATGCAGGTGGTACAGATTGTTCTCTGGATTGTTGATAGCGGATGCACCCGACATATGACAGGCAATCTCAAACTGTTAAACAACTTTGTCTCAAAGTTCATTGGTACTGTCAGATTCGGGAATGATCATTACGCTTTAATCATGGTATATGGTGACTATGTCAGTGGGAACATTGAGATCAGTCGTGTTTATTATGTGGAAGGCCTTGGACACAACCTTTTCTCTGTTGGTCAATTTTGTGATGGGGATCTAGAAGTTGCATTTCGTGAGAAAACTTGTTTTCTTCGTGACTTACAAGGAAACGATCTAATGTTTGGCTCACGTGGTTCTAATCTTTATACAATATCAATGTCAGATATGATTGCTACATCTCCGATATGTCTTCTCTCCAAAGCAGAATCGACTAAATCTTGGTTATGGCACAAACGTCTTTCGCACTTGAATTTCAAAACTATGACTGAACTTGCTCGTCACAAAGTTGTTGATTGATTTCCAAGATTCCGTTTTACCAAAGATCACTTATGTTCAGCCTGTGAACAAGGAAAAAGTACTAGGGCTCATTTTCCTTCGAAACCTGAGCACAGTACGAATCATGTTTTACAATTGCTTCATATGGATTTGTGTGGACCGATGCGTGTTCAAAGTATCAACGGTAAACGCTAGTGCGGAGTTTGATAGACTCCTTGGACCGTTTTGAGCACTAGGGTTCAACAATAACAATGATAATAACATGCAGCGGAATAATTAAAACAATATGTTATTGACAAAAAGTTTTTCACCATCATCACCTCCATAACTGCTTTCCTTCAAGAATTATAAGCACCAAACATCGTATAACCAACTTCTATGATGAATTAATTCAATAGAAACCGAAATCAAAGAAGTTGATATAAAGAAAACCATAAAAATCGAATTACAAACCCTTTATCTGCAGCAGTGTTCGACATACCAGAACTTCCACATAAAAGCTCAGATTGAAGATCCCTCCAGTGGAAATCTTCCTTGATATATAGAGAAGCTCTAGTAAAAATTTCAGCCCAATCCAACGGTTAACGAAGGAGATATCGCCGTTTGAAAACTGACCTGCAGAAAGTTACGAAAATTGAAACCAAATTCGATTTTCTTCTTCATTCTTCGACTAAAAACCTTGTGAATCCCTAGGTAATGAGCTCCCCAATCTCTGATACCAATTGTGGAGTTTGATAGACTCCTTGGACCGTTTTGAGCACTAGGGTTCAACAATTACAATGATAATAATATGCAGCGGAATAATTAAAACAATATGTTATTGACACAAAGTTTTTCACCATCATCACCTCCATAACTGCTTTCCTTCAAGAATTATAAGCACCAAACATCGTATAACCAACTTCTATGATGAATTAATTCAATAGAAACCGAAATCAAAGAAGTTGATATAAAGAAAACCCTAAAAATCGAATTACAAACCCTTTATCTGCAGCAGTGTTCGACACACCAGAACTTCCACATAAAAGCTCAGATTGAAGATCCCTCCGGTGGAAATCTTCCTTGATATATAGAGAAGCTCCAGTAAAAATTTCAGCCTAATCCAACGGTTAACGAAGGAGATATCACCATTTGAAAACTGACCTGCAGAAAGTTACGAAAATTGAAACCAAATTCGATTTTCTTCTTCATTCTTCGACTAAAAACCTTGTGAATCCCTAGGTAACGAGCTCCCCAAGCTCTGATACCAATTGTGGAGTTTGATAGACTCCTTGGACCGTTTTGAGCACTAGGGTTCAACAATAACAATGATAATAACATGCAGCGGAATAATTAAAACAATATGTTATTGACACAAAGTTTTTCACCATCATCACCTCCAATTATTATTTGATCAGAATAATAACGTGTTACCTAACTGTAACAAGGATCTAAGACACCTCAGACCTTAGAGGATTCGAACAACTCTAACTAGTTCTAGACGTTTATAGTTTACACGCCCTAGAACACACACACACACCTTTCTAGTCGACTACATTGTGAAAGACATAATAAAACATACGACCTGTATCCTCTTTATTTATTAGAGGATTAGGTTTACAAAGAATATTTCTAAATAATAAAAAGATCCGTAGTAATCTTTTTCTTGCATTTGAAGTTTCATTCTTTGTCACATTAAGTTCCTCTTGTTTTCATTCTTTTATTTATTTTGTCACATCAAATCAAGAATTGTGAAAGACATTATAAAACCTGTACCCTATGTCTCTTTATATAGAGAGATATTAGGGTTTACAAAGAGATAAGTATAAAACTAAATACAGAATATTATCAAAATCGTTTCTTCATAATAGAATATTTCCTGTATCTTTATTCTTTGTAGCTTTCTCTCTTTGTCATCTTTAGCCCTTCTTGTTTCATTCTTTTATTTATTTTGTCACATCAAATCAAGAATCCCAACAGCTACATACTGGTAATTGTGGATGATTACTCAAGATGGACTTGGGTTTATTTTTTACGAAGTAAAGATCAGGCTCCTTCAATGATCATCACCTTTCTCACTAAAATTCAAGTTCAGTTACGCAACACAGTACGAATACTCAGAACTAACAATGGAACTGAATTTAAGAATCAGACATTTCGGTCATATTATGAGAAAGTGGGAATTGAACATCAAACATCTATTCCTAGAAGCCCAGAACAGAATGGAGTTGTTGAAAGACGCAACAGGACGCTAGTGGAAGCTGCTAGAACAATGTTGATTAATGCTCAATTACCAGATTACTTATGGGCGGAAGCTGTTTCAACCGCATGTTATACCCAAAACCGTTGCATGATCACAAAACGCCATCACAAAACACCTTATCAAATTGTTCACAAAAGAAAACCGAACATCGATTACTTTCATGTATTTGGAGCCCTTTGTTATCCAAAAAATGATCGTGATGATTTAGGTAAACTTAAAGCAAAGGCTGACATCGGAGTGTTCGTTGGATACTGTGAAAATTCTAAAGGTTTTCGGATATGGAATCGTCGAACAAGAGAAATTCAAGAAACCATTCACGATAATTTTGATGAACTCACACAAATGGCTTCTGAGCAACACAGCTTAGGACCCGAATTCAACCGTCTTAACTCTCCGGACTCTTCGGCTGAACCATTGCCACTCAACCGCAAAGAATTGGAAACTTTGTTTGCTCCACTGTTTGATGATACAATTGAATACCGTTCTACTGAGGTCTCACCTACTTCCGCTGCTCAACCTAATAACATTACAGTACCTGACTCACCTCAATAAACTACCACAACTGTTGAGAAAGACGGTCCTCCAATTGCATCACCATTTACAGCAGAACAAACTGTTTCTAACTCCCGACAATCAGCTGAAGATCCTACACAACAATCAGCTCCACAACCCGCATAGCATGATCCTGATGCGTTCTTTAACCCGTTTGCACCAGCTCCTACATTTCCTGACATAGCTGAGTCGTCAACAAACAATTTGGATCCTGCTAACATGCGAGATACTTATCAACTACACCCTTCGACACACAAATGGACTCGAGATCATCCACTAGTTCATATTATTGGCCATCCAGATGCACCTGTTATGACAAGACAACGACTTCACACTGATGGAGAAACTTGTATCTATGCACTCATAGTTTGTCATGAAGAACCTAAGAACATTAAAGAAGCAATGACTTATGACAACTGGATTGAATCTATGCAAGAGGAATTTCAGCAGTTCATTCGATTAGAAGTCTGGGAATTAGTTGAAAGACCTAACGGAGTCTTTGTCATCGGGTTAAAATGGATTTGGAAAAATAAGCTAGATGCAGAAGGCACAGTCATACGTAACAAATCACGCCTGGTAGCGAAAGGATACTTCCAACTAGAAGGACTTGACTTTGCAGAATCCTTTGCTCCAGTGGCTAGACATGAAGCTGTTCGGATCTTTCTGGCCTATGCTGCACACAGGAACATGGTTGTTTACCAAATGGATGTGAAAACAGCATTTCTTAATGGAGAACTCCGTGAAGAAGTTTATGTAAGCCAACCTGACGGCTTCGTTGATCCTGAGCGTCCTAATCACGTTTACCGACTCAAAAAGGCACTCTACGGACTTAAGCAAACCCCACGGGCGTGGTATGACAAACTGTCCACTTTCTTGCTGACCAATAAATTTTCTAAAGGCTCGGTGGATCCAACACTATTTACAAAAAATCTACGGGGAGGACTTACTTGTTGTTCAAATATATGTCGATGACATTATTTTTGCCTCAACAAAAAGAAGTTACTCTAATGATTTTGCAAAACTAATGAAAGATAATTTTGAAATGTCCATGATGGGTGAACTTTCATTCTTTCTAGGACTACAAGTTCATCAATCACCCCGTGGATTTTTTATAAATCAGTCCAAATATGCTCTAGAAATTTTAAAGAAACATGGAATGATGACTTGTGATACTTATAATACACCAATGGGCTATTCCACAAAACTAGATGCTGACTTACATGGGACACCTGTTGACCCTACCAAATACCACAGTATGATTGGGTCACTCATGTATCTCATAGCTAGTAGACCTGATATAGTATTTGTTGTCTACATCTGCTCTCGCTATCAGTCCAAGCCAACTGAAAAACACCTCAGTGAGGTCAAAAGAATCCTTCGATACATAAAGGGAACCATTAACTTGGGAATCTGGTATCCGAAGGATTCTAGTTTTGAACTAATTGCTTTTTCAGATGCTGATCATGCAGGATGTTTAGACACACGCAAAAGTACATCTGGTGGATTACAGTTTCTCGGAGATAAACTTATGTCATGGCAATCAAAGAAGCAGGACTGCACATCACTGTCATCAACAGAATCTGAATATGTAGCCATTTCTGCTTGTTGTGCTCAAGTCATCTGGATGAGATCACAACTTAAGGATTATGGCTACCTATTCAACAAGATTCCAATCTACTGTGATTCCAAGAGTGCCATTGCTATCTCTTGCAACACAGTTCATCACTGCAAATCCAAACACATTGATCTCCGATATCACTTCATCAAAGAGCATGTTGAAAAGGGTACCGTTGAACTATATTTTGTTGGGACTGAGTACCAATTGGCGGACTTACTTACCAAATCTTTAGCACCATCAAGGTTTGCTAGTCTAGTTCACCAAATTGGTATGCGATGTTTGACTCCAGATGATCTGGAAAAGTTTTTAAAATACAATTGATCGTCAAACATCAAAACTATCTTTGTAAATATCTTTCCAAAAACAAAATACAAAAATATAAAACCAAACAAAAACACAAAAAGATTTTTGTTCTTTTTCAAAAAAAAAAAAAAAAAAAAATGCAAGTATATACCACCTTTTTTCAACACTATTTTTTGTAAAATGTCTCCAATTATTAAAAACAAGTATTGAGGGGAAGGAAAAGTAATTTTTTAAATTTCTCAAAATATTTACTTTATACTTGCATTTTACCAAAAATATTACGTTTTATCTTATGTGATGCTTCAAAAAGTTTTTCGGGACACTTTCCTTGACCATTATTATAAATTTTAAGTTTTGAAAATACTTCGGTCTAAGGTCGAGGGGGAGTAAAATTCCACAAGTTGTTCTTGTCATAGACTTGGTGTAGTTAACGAAAGTTAAAATGTGAGTTAATTGGACATTAGGATTGAATGTTACATAAGGTTAAGGGACCAATATTGTCAAATAGTGAAACTTTTTTTAACCTTGGTCAAAACTCACTTTTGACCGATCATTCAATTAACTGACACAGACATTGAATACTTTCACCAAACCAATATACGGCTCTTAATCAATCTATTAATCCGATCATCTATCTTCAAATCTATAAGTACCACAATGTTGTGATCATGTTTCTACACTAAGGTTTTTAATTTCATCTTAATCCAACGGCTTAATCTTCCTTAATCGTTAAAATTGCTCAAGGGTTTTGCGTAAATTAAACCCAGAAAGTTGTTGTGTTTAGGGTTAAATTTGTTAGTGGGAAATGTTCTTATGATGATAATAATCATGTTTGTTAACTCTAATCTTACCCAGAAACCTCAATTGATCGGTTTGATAAATTAGGGTTCATGCGAGTTTTTAGGGGTTTATGATTTTGAGAGTTTTGATTGGAATTGTTGATGGGGATTGTGTTTATATATGCCTAGGATCTTGATTATGAGGTTTAATTGCTTCAGAAACAACTAATTGATCATGAATCTAGGATTTAGGGCTCGTTGACACTAGCAGCTATGATCTTTTGATTTTGTGGATAATAGTTGTTATAATTTGGTCCACATGACCCTTAGCATATGAGATACACTTCCCCTATGCCAATTTTAACCCAGAATCATGTTTGAATCTGATTGAGATTATGTGTTCATACTATCCTACGCGTTAGTTTGGCTAATGGCTTGTTTACGCGTAAAGTTGTGATATTTTGGTGTGTTGGTATGTGTATTAAGTAGATATTGATCAGTGGTTGTGTTTTGCACTTTCAGGAATCAAACGACTTAATTTTCAAAGGTGATTTTCTCAAAAAAGGACGATTCTACGCATAAGTTTATCATCCTACGCGTAAGATTCGACTCATTTGAAAAAACCTGTCTTGGATAAGATAGTGTTTTACGTAAAAGAT
This sequence comes from Artemisia argyi, assembly GCA_030686995.1. Taxonomy (NCBI): domain Eukaryota; kingdom Viridiplantae; phylum Streptophyta; class Magnoliopsida; order Asterales; family Asteraceae; genus Artemisia; species Artemisia argyi. Next base: position 243,572 of record JARVZY010010684.1, read on the forward strand.
AAACTTACGCATAAGTTGTTTCTTACGCATAAGTCATGATCTTACGCATAAGTCAAAACCTACGCACAAGTTATATCTTACGCATAAGGTTCAATCCTTTGCATAAGCTCTAATCTTACGCATAAGATATAATCCTACGCGTAAATTAAGCCTACGCAAAAGATTGAACTTACGCGTAACATATAAAGTTATGCGTAGACTTTGCACCTACGCTTAATATCATTTCTTACGCATAAGAAATGTTACGCGTAGGTTTCCTATCTTACGCGTAACATTGTCAAAATTCATGAAATTGTCTAAGTGTTGTAAAATTTCTAAAGTGTAAACTCTTGTAATAGTTAACTCATGTTGTGTTTAGATTGTTATAAGTTTCTTCTAAGTGTTAACTTCCAAAAAAACACATGTTTATCATATAACAACAGTTTTTACACACAACACCCACTGATCAATTCAAAATGTGCACAATCATGTATTTGAATGTCTGAGCTTACAAAGTATATCATTGCTATGTTTGTGTTTGTTTTTGATCAATTCAGATGGCAGAACACAATTACATTCCATATGGACCAGAACCTGAACCTAAACTCTCCTGGGAAGAAACTTTCCCGAAGATTACACCAGAAAGATAGGCAAGAACAACTTAAGAATCAACTTCAACAAAATCACATGCAATGAATCTTCATGCATTGTAGCTGTGGATGCTCTCCTCTATCACCCTAACAAGATCCTGTTCACTAAGTCAGCATCAGTAGCCTGCTTCTACATACACCAATTCTGGCACACACTTCAGCTAGACCTTGGGGAAGGATCCTTCGCTTGCATGCTTCATAAAAGACAGGTTACTATGGACATAGATACACTTAGGAATGTTCTTGGGTTACCCGAACTTGGCCCAGATGAAGAATATGATCAAGTACCTAACGAGGAAGAGCTGATAGAGTGGTTACAGGATATTGGCTACGATGAATCAGAAGAAGTAGTGACAAGACACTCTAGGGTCAACAGCAGATTTCTTCCACAACCTTGGAGAACCCTGTACATTCTGATTGCTAAGTCTTTATCTGGCAGAGACACTGGACATGAACACCCTAAGCTCCAACACCTCAAACTCTTCTGGGCCGTGGCAAACGTCAAGAAGGTGGATTATGCCAGCATTATTTGGGAAGACCTTGTGTGGCACATTCAACACAAGACCACCAACATTCCATTTGTTCGTTTCACCAAATTACTCATCGAAAGCTTCCTTCGTGAGTATGACGATATTCCACAAAGACTTGATGATGAAGCCAAGCACACTTTTAGAAATGAGGACACTCTCAGACAAATCAAGAGACTCGACACCAGCACACATAAGCAAGGAAAGAAATTTCCCGATTGTCTCTTGAATGATAAAGTGAAGCTTTGCAAGAACTACAAGTCTGGGAGCTCTGGCAATTCTACCAAGTCTAAACAAAAGAGAGGTACACTCAAGTTAAGAATTCCTGTCAAGAAGCCTGAAACCATTCCTAAACCCACACAACCACCTTCTCCAAAACTGTTTGACTCAGAAACCAAATTCGACGAAGGTCCAATTTATAGGGAAGCCTATGCAAACATCGACAAGAATGTTAACCTTGAAGATATTGATGATAGGGACATGACTTTCGAAGATTGGGAGAAAAACATTGATGAATTTGCAGATAATGCTGAATACCCAGCAAATCTCAATCAAAGACCGTTCACTGAAGCAGAGACAAAATTGGAAGAAGAAAGGATCAGGAATGAGAAGCTGAAGGAACCAATGACTGCTGAACAAGAGTCTGCTCACTCTAACATAGGCCTTTCAGTAGAAGAAGAAAATGAAAGAACTCTTAAGTTGGGTCTCCTCCGCAGCAAGATAGATGCATTCCAAGCTAATCAACCTCCACCTCCTTTGTTCTCTCAAACTAACGAAGCTGGCGGATCTAGCAGTATTCCTGAATCTACTACAGGAACCAATGCTGAGTTGATCATCTACAACACCCCCACAGTATCACCCACAGACGTAGAAATGATTAATGCTTCCACAACTGGAGAAGAGGAAGAGGAAGATCATATGGATACTGATGCTCCATATCTGTTGACTATGGAAGAAATGGAGCTCATAGAAAGGGCCTAAGAAGAAGAGTTAAAGAGAAAGCAAGAAGCAGAAGAGGCTAGGCTTGAGGAGCTAGCACAAGCCAAATTGGAAGAAACAATTCGTATGAAGGAAAGCAGAAAGGCTGAAGAGGCAGCCAAGCTGGCAGAAGATAAGTTAAGAAAAGAAGAAGAAGCCAAGCTTGCAGAAGATCTTAGGCTTAAGGCAGAGGCAGCCAAATTAGAAGAAGAATTAAAGCTTAAGTCCGAAGCTGACAGACTGGCTGAAGAACAAAGATTGCAAAAGGAAGCAGCCAAAGTTAAGAATGTTGAACAACCCGAATCACAAAGAGGAGATGACAAGGACGTTACCACCAACATTGAATCTTCACAATCATCACCTCCAGCATCCGAATCTACCCATGACGAATCAATCAAGAAACCCGCAAGTACAAAAGCCTCTGCTGCATCCAAGTTGATAAAGAAAGCTTTTAGAAGAGTTCATGATAAGAAGAAAAGTAAACTGGAAGATCAGGTTGCATCACTTGCAAGCCAAGTTGCTGAATTGACGAAGCTTAATACAATTGTCCAGGAGCTGCAAGAAAAGGTTGACACCTTCTTAGCTAAGGATGTACAAGAAAACTTGGAAGCCACATTAGCTGCTCAAGCGCATCAGTACATGGAACAACACTTAGTTGCTGAATTAAAAGAGTTGCTGGCACCTATGAGAGATGAACTCACCAAGTTTGCAGAACAAGCAGTCAAGAAAGTGATCAGAACTACTTCATTTACTCTTCGAGCTGACAAATCAACTTTACCACAACCGGGGTTATCAATGGACGAATTAGAAACCCAGCTCTTAGACAAATTGGCAAGTAAGTTCACATTGTCACCTGAAGAAGCTAAAGTCCTGGAAGCTTTGAAAGCCAAAATGTATAAAGAGACCTGCAGCACTGAGGCCGATAAACTGAAACGTCCAAGAGATGATGATGATCAGGATCCTAACTCTCAGGCAAAGAAACAAAAACAAGCCGAAGGACCCTCATCTCAACCAAAAGAACCGGTCATCCCTCCAACTACAACAACATCTTCACAACAACCCGAGGCATCTGGTTCCGCTCCTAAAGCCCATGACCACTTCGAATACACAGGCGGAGACGAGATTCCTCAGACCGATGAAGTACCAGAACCGTCATCTACAAAGAAGAAAGAAAGGAAGCGAAAACATCATCAGCACAAACCGGACACCTCGTCAAAAGGCACAGAACCTAAGAAACCGAAAACCGCCACTTGCAGACAATCAAGAACCTCTCGATGGTCGAACAGTGGAATACGCTCAGTTGATTCAACATAAGTTTCATATGAAAAAGATGAACAAGAAAGAGCTACGAAGAATCAAGAATGATGCGTTCAATCTTCTGAAAGATCGGTCTGCTAACTCTATCGAACTGGAATATCATCTAGAAAATATTGCTCGAGCTATGTCAAGCAATATTGACTGGATCAATCCTGAATCTCATGTCGATCCGGTCACAAGGAAAACCACACCATACATAACTGACTGGTCCAAACCTCTGCCTATGATTGCGAAGCCTAAGGAACCTAAGGTACCTTACAAGTTCTTCTTCAACAACGACTTGGAATTTCTTCAACACGGAAGCAAGATTGAGAAGAAGTACGCCACATCACTTACCTTCCTCCCTGCAGCTAGATACCTCAACAACGCCATCGAAGAAGAAGCCTCGAACTTATTCATCGATAAAGTTGTTGACTATGACTGGAACGCACTCTATGGCATACATCATTGGCCAGATAACCGGGCACAGTATTATCGAAGCAGCAGACTCAACCAGGCGATGGGTAATGTGACAAGTGAGTTGAAGATAGTCTCGATTCAGTTCATTTCGACTGTCTCTCACTTTGGGTACCCCTTCCTCAGCAAAATTATACTCAGAAGACTTGATGAAAAAGAGTACGAGATTTCTGAGTCAGACCTTCCAAGATTACTCCTCAATGACATAGAAGATATGTATCTGCTCAAAGTTCAAGGAAAGCTTTGCAACTTACCCAAACCTATGCAGCTTTCCTTTATCACAGCTCTCCTAATCTTCATCAGACAAATAGTCATCCGAGAAAGAGTAGAAGATCTTCAACTAGGAGTGGAAAGTTATCAGAAGAAGCTGAATCTCACCAAACCTAATATGTTCAACATCCCCAACCTTTAACATTTATCTCAATACTCCTTGATCAGCCATCCGGCTTTTGGGTTCACATACCGCAGTGCAAACGGTCGTAACTGCTTCATGGCCTATGAAGAAATCCATAAGTTCTGTGATGAAACCCTGAAGTTCGTCAGATATGGAATCAAAAGCAGATTAGATGACATAGCACTGGGTAAATACAAAAGGTGGAATACCAATGAGGCCAGGGACGCTCGTAGATTCATTACAAGGATTGAGAACCGGTTGAAGCGCAGGGATCAGTTTCGGAGATTGGAAAGCTATGTTGGTGGCAGACCTGGATTTCCGGTGTTGACATTTCAAAGACCTGAATGGTATCAACGTTGTAAGAACTTGATTTGATTTGTCATATTAATATTCTTCATTATGGCTTGTGCACGCATTACAGTGCATAACCCGAACTTGTAAAGAAAGGACCCTGAGGTACGCATCAGTGCCTCAATCCTAATATAAGGAGCGAAGGCTTCTTACTTTTGAGTAGAATTAATCAAATGTTTTATGATTTTCATAATTCTGCTCAAAAGGACAAGTATTTCACCTCAATAAGACCTAATCACTTGTTGAGGGGGAGCACTTGTCAAAACAAAAATACTTTGTTCTAGAATCAAAAGTTCTTGGTGAATCTCCCCATAAGACTAAAAAAAAGGCATATTTTAATCTAAAAAGTTTGTCAAAAATATCATTGTATATGCTATTTTTGAGGGGGAGAAAATGAAAAAGTGATTAAAATATAAGTAGTCAAAAGGCTAAAAGTTGTATCATGTGTGAGCTAGACTCAGAATTGACCCAGGAATTGACGAGACAATAAAAGTTAGTAATATCGAAAAGAATTATCCTCGACGGGTAATAACATCAAGTTAGTTACTAGAGCTAGTTGTCACCTAAAAGCTGACAATGGATCTCTTTAACTAACCACGTAAGCGTGTCTCGAAAAGGATTTGTCTTAGTAGAAATGTACCGTCTCGAGAAACTTTCTGTGGACTCGACCAGGCCGGGTAATAACTTCAAGCTAGTTTAACTAGTGATGTAAGCGTGTCTCGAATCGGACTTGTTCACTGAAAGTGGATCAACTCAAAATGCTTGCTCCTCCCGCATGTACAAATTTATTAAATACTCATGAGCACATGTGAAGGGGGAGCCCTTCAAAAGCGTACACAAAACTCTCAAAGTGTTAACCAAAATATTTGATTATCACAAACACTTTGAGAGATTTTTAATCAAAGGTTTCTTGGCTACTATCGGAGTTATAAGGTGATTGAGATAGGAATAACCGTCCTATGATCCGCCAGAGCCGGAGGGATCTACCCAAGGACATCTCCCATAGTTAGAATTAGAAGTCCTTAGGTATGATACGAAAAAAGGAGAAAAGAATGAAAGGGAAAAGAAGGAGTTGAAGAATTGAAAGGAAAAGTAAAGAAAAGGGTGAAAAGAAATAGCCCTCCACTTGTTCAACTTTAGGGCAGACACCGGGTTCAATACGTATGCTACTGGTTGTTGCAAAAGACAACACCGGTATTGAAGATAAAGTCGTCATGGACCCAGTGACGCAATGCACTAAACCTTCTTAACCACTCAAGTTCTCTTAAAAGAGCTTGTTTCATTCTCACGGGGAACCAGTGTAATCTATCGACTTATCTCTTAGAGATAGTTGATATTGAAGCAGGAGACCCCTCCCTAGTCTCCGCATAGGAAACCTAAGTGTGCACTTATAGAGTCTAGAGCCTTGAGATACATCAAAGATCTCTTAGGAACACTTAGTATTTATACAACTGGTGTTCTACATCAATGGACACCAGCTGTAAATTATCGAGTCCTTCACAGATCTTAGCAATCTGTCGAGAACGTTTATGAGAGAATTACAAATGTAGTTCTCAATGATTGAACGGAAATTCCTGCCAGGGTCAACATCAAACAGCCCTGACAGCAGGTCACTTCGGTAACCCCACAAGGGTTACGCTTAGTGTTTGCGGTGGTTCCATAGCAGTCTACAGTCGTGGAGTGATCCCCAGCGAGTCACCCAGTCATTGAGCTACTTAGTAGGTCTCGTAAGCTCCTTCGGGAGTATCTGATATGGGAACGGCCTTGATAAGGATTAGAAGGAGTCTTCACACTATGCTGTTGACAAACTCTAATTCCTTATCTATAAGTACTGGTGATTTATTGCTAACTGTTTACTTGCGGGTACCTCACTTCCATGATGGTAGATTCCAACATGCTCATACATACATCTTGATGCAAAGGACAGCTCCCCCAAAGATCTTAAGCACCACAAAGTTCAAAGAAAGATTCTACGCCAATAAGAAGAATCTACAAAGTTTAAAGACTAAAAGATCTTAGAGTATGAAAAGGAACTTCGTGCACCTGAAAGTCTAAGTCCAAAGATGTATGAGTATGTTGGAATGGCGGACAACCACCACAGACACAGGAGTGACGAACGGCAGACTACTTCATAATACAGTCACTACAGCATCACCAAAGAACAAAGACATAGAGCAAAGTGCATTCATTACACTACAATTTTGAAGACGTCTAAAGTTTTACATGTCACAAGTCAACGACAAAGATGAAGACGTCAAGCAACCGTGATGACCGACCCTTAGGGGGAGATTGTTGGGATCATACTTTTGTATTTTAGTCAAGTCTCGGTCATTACCTTTTGTAATAGGTTGCTTAGTTATTTATTTCACTATGTGTATGTCACTAGGCTTAAGTAATCAAGTCCATGGGCCTTGAAAGCCCACGTTTAAGATATAAGAGGGAGGAAGGGAGTGTTGCCCTACTCCTCCCCTTATAAATACTAAGCTTATGTAAACATTATTCTTGTTGGTTATTTGAATACATTAAGGAAACTCTTGCAATTATTCTTCTCTCATTCTTATAATCAACCATCTCTCATTCTCATCTCATTTCTCATACTTGTGTTTACAAAATGGTGACCTAACAGCTAATATCTGTAACTTTCCACTGAAATGGGAGAATTAAAAGAAGTGCAATAAGTCACTATAACTGGTTATATATCGATGTTCCAAACACCAATATAATGCAAGTAACTTCAGATAATGTTAGTTAAAAGACCAACCTTTCTATAATTTCAATTCCAGTTTTAAAAAGTGGCAGCATGTAATGTAAAGTAAATAAAAGCTGAAACTGAATGACCCATCGAACCTTCATTCGCTGATACTGTACATTCTTAAATTCCATGCCAGCAGTGCCTAAGTCTTTGTAAATAGGCTGTGTATCAACAGCCGTTTCCATTTGCATACGCATACGCTTGGTAGTCATACGTACGTCAAGCATAGTGTCACCAGAGACTGTTTCCCGTTGTCTTTTACCACTTTGTGTATAAAATTACAGTCAGAAGTGTTGCAGCTTCCAGGCATGAAGAAGTTCATCACGATCTGAATTCTCTTTTAGGGACTTTTATTGTTGAACCCATGAAAACACATAAAACATAACCCAAATTCAATGCAAGCCACTGATATCTGTAGCTTGCCACTGAAATGATAGAATTAAAAGAAGTGTAACTATGTATTTATATTCGTCTCTCAACTCAATCCACCAGAAATAAAATACAAAAGTCGTCTCCAACATAAGTCACTATAATTGGTATATATCACTCTTCCAAACACCCATATAAGTATTCAACTAATAGTAAATCAGTTATGCACAGCAAGATATTATGAAAATTTAAACATATAAATAACCAAAAAGCTTTAAGAAATAAGCTGGAGCCTTTGACACTGATAAAATACATAAATATCCTTCATATAATTAATATTACTTTTTTGAGTTATATTATTGTATTTTTCATATGTAATTATAATCATTCAGGTACTTTCAAATACCATGAGCTTACAATTAAGGGAGAGTCTGCACCCAGGCTTTTGTCATGAAAAAATGAAGCAGAATCCATAGATGCCACAGTTCCAAGGTGTTTGTTCAAGCTTATAATCTCATAAGCCCAAAAGATAAGTTTAAAATACACCATTGGCTGAGCAACTTATTTAAATTTGGAAAATCTCAAAAAGATAATTTGGAAAATAGACCCTTGGCTGATCAGCTTATTTAAATAGACCCAACCAACCTTATTTTATTGGATGTAGTATACTATACACAACCCAACCAACCTATTTTTTAAATTAGATCAAAATTGATACCTGTAGCTACATGGGTTTTAGGCCAATGTTTAGCATACATAATATCAGATTTTTTTTAACTCTCCTTATACTCATAAAGCAAGCTATTCAAATATACAAAAGCATCATTTTAAGTAAAAAAAAAAATCCACGCCTTAAGGCTAGCTAACATAACTTGTTACTCACCCTTTTGCAGCAATCATATGCCCGGGTTCAGCTCCAATAGTCTCAGCACCATCGACACAGTGGGCCGCAACAAAGGTGGCAGCTGAGAAAATAGTCATATTTGTTCTTGCCATATGTTTATGTAATTATGACTATATGAGTTATAATAAATGTACAAAATGATACAGAAAGACTGTCTGGAAAAAGGAGGTATTCGAGAGCATAGTCAGTTAACAATTACCCGACTGTCATACATTGCGTGTAACGTATAATTGTAGCTGCATTTCTTGCCAACTGGAGTGATACTTCCTTTTTAACAGCACGGTTATAACAAAATTGCAGGGGGCACTTTCCAGGAGCTGACATATAAATGGACAATGCTTTCAAAAACAGCTCTATGCGATTGCAACTCCACATAAATCATGCCCACCAAAGATTTTTGCATTTTCTCCAAAGCACAGTGAATAACTATCTCAAGCTTCACCACTAAGGGTTAACCCTTATAAAGTTGAATCATTTAGGTCATTCAAAAAATGACCGAGTCATTTAGGAGAATAACTTTAGTCTTTTTCCTCATCTTCATTAACCTTCCTCAAAAAATTTCCTCTTACATGAGGTCGTCTCTCAGCTAAATTATTCCTATTAACATACCAAATTTTCTTGTCAAAGCAACTCTCTTTCCTCTGTTTCCTGAATTTGAGCAATGCTGCTTCTCTACGGCAAACTGTTTGACTTTTTTCATCATTTGATAATGTACTTCCATACATAGACCATGGGTGGGGCATTCCCAATGTATAAAGAGAGAAAGTGAGTGAGATGAACCTTTGTGAATGGAGCATGCATGTAGTCGCGTGATTTCAGAAGCACCATGGATTCCACTACACCTGCTGATCCCCTCCTCTTGCACCTACAACAGATCTCAGTTAATGATCATAAATTTAGAACATTGAATATAAAAAATACTGATAATCTATTGACATAAGAGAACAAATATAATGAACCTGCAAATACCTGATACACCAAGAATTGGTAATCCCTTCTCCGCCGTCACTCACCTGGATGGAAGTTCCTATTACGATAACAACCAAACAGTAAGATCACGTGCCAAGAAATACCACATGTCGAATGTAGATGATGAATCTCAGTTAATTAGGGTTTTTCTTTTTTTGAAACAATATACGGGTGTTTTTTTATCTTCTATAAATTAAGAAATATCTTTTTAAAAATACGGTATTAACTTTCTTTTGACCATTATATTTTTAGTTTTGGATGATATATCTCAAAAAATAATTTGGTCTAGTGGTAAGCATCCTTATTAGACTACTAACAAATCCTATGTTCGAATCCTAATACTTACCTTTTTAATTATGGATTTAATTCCGAATTTTAAATTAAATACAAAATTTTAAGTTTAAAAAAATTAATTAAAAATGTGTGCTTAGGTGGCATAACACTACTGATGACATGTCACTCGAAAAGTGATGACAAGGCATTGACCATGCTTATTTGGCATTAAATGGTCAAACACCTCCTGTTATATATATATATATATATATATATATATATATATATATATATATATATATATATATATATATATATATATATATATATATATATATACTACTTATAAAAGAGAAATGGTTAAAGGGGAATGTGGAATTGTGAAAAGTTGAACTTTCGGTCAATCCCGATTTTGCCCCTACATAATAAAGGAAACTATGGCCTGTAAACATTATCATATGCCTTCTTCTATAATACCCTTCCCTTACAAAACTGAAACAATTAAATCGGCAGTTTCAATTCAGTATTTAATGACACAAGAATTCTTCTATACGCTTCATCTTCATCATATTCTATAAATTCCACAATACCGATTCAACATATCACATAGTACAGATGATTCAAAAACCAATTCAATCCCATATCCACACCGTCAATTTTGTAAGTATGGCATATATTCATTTTTTAGGGTTTCGATTGAAATCCCAATCTAATTTTTTGTTCGATCTGTGGCTATGGCCGGGAACACTAGATATTATATTTAAAACCCATTTCAAATCACTAATATTTGTTTAATTATAATAAGGTATTGTTAGCTAATTTGTGTTTTTTTATTAATACAATAATTGGTTTAATTTTTGTTGAAATGTTGATCATGATTGAGATTGATTCTAATAAGGTTTTTGGGTGTTTAAAGGTTATTGCTTTATATAAAGATTTAATTTTAAAAAGAATTATTCTCTGTTGACTGTATTGATCTTTAATCCTTTCTTTTTTTCTTACTTTTGATGAGATGGAGTTATATTTGAATAAATTTTATGTATTAGTTTTTATTTTATGAAATTCGATGATGATTTTATAATCTTTACAGTGAATTTAGCTCATAATTTTGGCGGCAAAAGTGGAAGATTGGTAGAGATGTTAGGAGAGCTAATCACAAATAGTCTTGTGTAAGTTACTTTTATTTATTTTTACTGTTTTAGTGCAAGTCAAATTTTGAGTGATTTTGATTTGGAGTGATTTGGTGGTGTTTGGTTATGGATGTAGGTTGATTCTTGGATATGCTTATCCAGCTTTTGAGTGTTTTAAAACACTTGAGAAACATGGTGTTGAAAATGGTGAATTAAGATTTTGGTGTCAATATTGGTGAGTTCTCAGTTTCCTTAGAATATGATCTTCAGTGGTGTTTGGGATTGCTTATTAGTTGTGCTTAAGCTTATTGCGTTTTGATATAGTGGATGAGTAGTCTTGAGGATGCTTAGGATTGCTTATCAGTACTGCATATATGATCATTTCGAAGTGGAATAAGCAGTTGCTCGAAGGTGGATAGATGGATAAGTAGTTGTTTGGGATTGTTTATTAATCATGTTTATGCTTATTGCGTTTTGATACAGATGTGTTGTTCTGAAAATAAGCAGTTGCTTAAAGGTAGATAGATAGATAAGTTGTTTTAATAATGAACCCCAAACACCCTGGATATAGTATCAATCATTGGATAATGATTGCTTATTTTTAAGGTGTTTGGTTTTGCTTATTTTTTGAGCTTATAGATGTATTCACTGTTGGAAAAGCTTATCAAGTGAGATTGTGGATTAAATAAGCTTGTGACAAGCTGATAAGCTATTAAAATGAACTTATTGCTTTTTCTGAATTAAGCTAAATGAAACACCCCATAAGATAAGAAGTGGTTCATTTATAGTGTTGGATTTAATTATGCAGTAAAAAGTTACAACTGGACCCCAAAAAGAGATTAAATTGGTTGGAGAGTGTCATCAAAATCTACTTTACTCGAGGGGTTTAGATTAGATACGAGGGGGAAAAAGATAAAGCTTATTTTATTTTATTTTTTATTTTTTTAGGTAAGTACTTTGAAATGAATCTGCTTTAAAACAGATAAGCAGAAGCAGTTCCAATTATCCAAACACTCCAAATTGCTAACCTGATATGAAATAAGCAGACAATAAAAAAAGTCTAAGAAAGTCCAACCACTCCATGAAATTATCTTGTATTGTTCCTAAAGTAGTGGCCTTGTAGGTAATTAGATTAATGCGGATTTGTATGTCATATAGACGTATTTGTTTTGTTGTTATTATAGGAAGCGATGATTGGAAACATGAACCATTCGATTTTCTTATCCAGAATGAATTATATTGGTCAGAATGTCACTTGAAGAATTTCTTCTTGCTAAGGGCATTTTAGCGGTATACATTTTTAGCATGCTTAGATAGTTTACTTTAACGGTTTATTTGACTTCTAACATGTGTTGTTATAATCTACGTGGTTTTGTTCCTTCAATATTTGTGTTATCAATAGCAATCGGTATATATGATTAAACATCAATCTTTCATTATTCGTAAAATTAGAATTTGTAATGGGAGAATGATTCAATGATAAAATGGCTCGCTTATCTTTTACATATATCATCTTTAGAGAGTTGAAATGCTTTATCTTATTATGTCAACTTCTGAACCACAGTTGACCAGTACAAGATAAACATAAAAGTTAAGGTCTAAGATGAAAAGGCTTTATAAAGTTTTACTTAGGTGTGTCTGACCTTTGACGGTGGTTAAATTATTTTACTGAAATCTTGTACATGTGCTTCTTTCGGCAGGTTCATTTTGACGGGTTGCTATGATGGGTTAGGAAGGTAATACCATTTATGTTCTGAAAGATTATATGCCCTTTACTTTTTACCTATGAGATAAAAATGTAGTGAAAGGGTATGTTTCTTTTCAATATATAATTTAGGGTATGGAAAGCTGCTGGGGTTTGCACACATATTTTGGACGGACACAGTGATGCAGTAACATCAGTTGGTGTCGTGAAAACAATAGGTATGGTTCTTTTCAACCTTTGTTTGATGTTGGGATGTGGGGTGACACCTAAACGGTTAATTATCAGATGTGGCAGTTGGACAAGCGAATGCAATAACAGTAAGTTTTTGGTCAATTATTTAAGCCTTTAAATGTCTACAAAGATTCAGTATTTGTCGCTTTGGGTCAATGAGTTGTGCAGTTTTTATTTTGATTTAATATATATGCGTTAGTTAAAAGTTGTATATATTCAATCATAATGTGCAATTTTTTTTCATTCACGCGAGCTACTAAAGTTTTAACTTACATAATCAGATCTTCATAGCAATTTTTTTCATTCACGTGAGCTACTAAAGTTTAATTCATGATATAAGCAGAATTACACAAGGAACATTCTGTAGTAGTAAACCCGTTCAGGAGACTTCCACATTTGTAAGACGTAAAGGGACAACTTTTGGAGAGCTAAGCTCACATCTTTTTGATGTTGCAGGTGACTATTACAGGTACACGCTGAATGAAGTTTGAGAAATTATATATGTATAAGAGAACCAGAATGGCGATAACTTAGTTTTTGTATACCATAACTCTCGAAACCTTGCATTTAATCGGATCCATGTTTCTCCTCATAACATTGTTAGGGTTACATTTAATAATAATATGTGCATAGAACATGGGAGTTTTTACAAAATTTTGTTCTATTTATCATCATCATATTACGCCTTATTTCATGACCCATAATATGTTTTTTTTTCTATAATAAAGCCTCATGAAGATTTTTAAATGTAACAATAGTCTACTATTTATTTGAATATACCTGAACATTGTCCTTTACATTGAAATCAGCCAACGTATGTAGTAGTTTATTACTTATTCGAGTGTACAACAAACTTATCTATAACAGCTCAAACAATTTACACACTCTTATGCAATGCTTTATGCTCACCATCATAATGTGCGATTTTTTTTCATTCACGCGAGCTACTAAAGTTTTAATTACATAATCAGATCTTCATAGCAATTTTTTTCATTCACGTGAGCTACTAAAGTTTAATTCATGATATAAGCAGAATTACACAACGAACATTCTGTAGTAGTAAACCCGTTCAGGAGACTTCCACATTTGTATGACGTAAAGGGACAACTTTTGGAGAGCTAAGTTCACATCTTTTTGATGTTGCAGGTGACTATTACAGGTACACGCTGAATGAAGTTTGAGAAATTATATATGTATAAGAGAACCAGAATGGCGATAACTTAGTTTTTGTATACCATAACTCTCGAAACCTTGCATTTAATCGGATCCATGTTTCTCCTCATAACATTGTTAGCGTTACATTTAATAATAATATGTGCATAGAACATGGGAGTTTTTACAAAATTTTTATCTATTTATCATCATCATATTACGCCTTATTTCATGACCCATAATATGTTTTTTTTTCTATAATAAAGCCTCATGAAGATTTTTAAATGTAACAATAGTCTACTATTTATTTGAATATACCTGAACATTGTCCTTTACATTGAAATCAGCCAACGTATGTAGTAGTTTATTACTTATTCGAGTGTACAACAAACTTATGTATAACAGCTCAAACAATTTACACACTCTTATGCAATGCTTTATGCTCACCACCATGGAAGTTGGTCTATCTTAGTAAGCGGCGAGAGTGGTGCAAGTAAAACAGAGACGGCAAAAATATTGATCAGGTATCTTGCTTTCATGGTTGGTAAATCATGTACCCCAAGAAAGAATAGTTGAACAACAAATTCTGGAGGTAAGAAATTAGTAGAAATAGAAATTTGACTTTTGTGTAGCATATTCCCTTGGTCCTGCGAAAATTGAAACTTTTAACTTTTAAGTACTTTATTCCTAATGCATGTAGCCAACCCATAAACTCATTTATATTCTTTTGTGTAGCGTTGAATAATGACTTACTGAATAAGAAGCAAAATTGTTTTTACGGGTCTAGGAAAAGAGAATAATTGAGTTTTTTGACCCATTGTCTTAGGTAATTACTTTGTGAACGAACTCTAGCATAAGACCTCCATTAGTTTGTAAACAAATTGTATACATTATTTGCCTTTGCATCGTGTCATGCTCTTGGACATGTCATATTTAGTGTTTCATTTGCAGCGGTCGCCGTGTCTTTTACACATACCATCAAAGGTAAGAAAATTTACTAAGTTTGCCACAACGGCGTGTTCCACTTGCTCAACTTGGTCAATTACTTAAATGTGATACTTACATTTCCTTTTTGGGTTGTGTGAACAGCTTTGGAACCATTTTTTTGCGCTGCAGCCTCCCACTTTGTTTTAGGTCTATCAGTTTACTTACGTGTCCTGCTCATTGATTTCCCCCCAGTTCTTCAACAAAGAAATAAAAGTTGGCAATCTAGAGCAGTTTGAGTTCTTTTTTCAGCAACCAATTAGAAATCTCACCATAAATTTTAGGTGATGGATATAATCTAGCACATATGCATAATGTTAAATACTTGAATGTTCATAGTGTAGTAGTATTCATATTTTAGATGTACATATGTGAAGTTAATGCAATACACAAACACTTTTTGGATCCATCATATGTTACTTATTTCGTTGTTGTAATAATCGTATGGATTCTCCTATGTATAAGGTCCAAGCAAATTTGATGCGAAAAGCACATTTCAATCTTAGGCTTCTCCTATCGAAGAGAATGGATGGCCTGACAGTGAGCCCCCAAATGTTCAACCATCAAGTTCCATAGAGAAATATATACGTAGTATTACACTTGGTTTGATCTAAAAAACCAATAAGCTACATTGACATAACAAAAAAATAAGCTACAAGCTTCTCAAAAGGCAACAAACAACATCCGACGCAATCTTGATAACACATTGATATAAATTCAACCATTTGCATATATTCAACCATATGCACCAACATTACGTACAAAACACGTAGACACGACACGTAGATATTCAATAAAAAACACAGCTGGTGCATCGCACGGGTTCGTAAAGCCTCATTGTTGTTAGTTTTGTGTCTACATGTTTATATATATATATATATATATATATATATATATATATATATATATATATATATATATATATATATATATATATATATATATATATATATATATATATATTTGGCTAAGCATAGTACTTTGAATTCATTTTTGACAATTCTTGCATAGGTAAATAGTACAATATTTTGTGACTTTTTTTGTTTCATTTTATTCATACTGACGCTACTTTACAAATAATTGATACTCAATCTTTTATTAATCACATTAAAAATAACAAAGTGACATGGATGTATATTGCCCAAATGTCATTGCATAGACCAAAATGTGAGCTAACCATTATTGGAAGATATATAGATAAATGGTGAAAAAATGTGACAATTTATTCTTAAAGTTTTGATCAATTCTTAAAGATTTTGACAATTCTAGCATACGTATAAAAATAGTTTAGGAAGATATATAGACAAACCATGTTCATTATTTTAAAGAATGTATAGACAACTATGGTAAATCTTAAAGATTTGATCAACTTAATTATGAGCAAGAGTCAACTTAGACCAAAGATTTTAAGACAAGTGCAAATCGTTTATTTTCATACAAGATATATATATCGAAACTAATTTCGTCTCATATTGGCTATTAACTCATTCATTTACTTGTATGAAATAAGTTCGACTAATCTTTTAGGAATCTCGATCATTCTTTAAGAAATCTCGATCCGGAAAATGGATTATGTAATGGCACGAGGTTGATATGTAAACGTTTTGATCCTACTGTCATCAATGCTGAGATTGTTGTCGGACAACAAGCTGGAGTTAGTGCTCTTGCCAAGAATCCTCTTGCTCCATCTGAAGAAGACATGTTCCCTTTCAAACTAAAGAGAACACAATTCCTGTTCGCCTTAGCTTTGCAATAACTTTTAATAAAGCTCAAGGCCAAACAATTCCAGATGTGGTTGTCTATTTCCCCGAATCTGTTTTCTCATATGACCAGCTTTATATGGCATTGTCTAGAGGGATATCCCATAGAACAACAAAGGTATTGGTTAAACCAGTAAAAGAGTTCCGTCAAGCAGGAATCTACACCTCAAATGTCGTGTATCAAGAAGTTATACGCGACGAGTAACGTTTGTTGTTAGTTTTTATCTCATGCCTGATGTAATGTTTTACTTTCAGTTTCATTAAATGTTTTTATAAGTTGTTTGATAGATGTTAAGAAATTTTTATAGACTTTAGTTATCGTGTAGTACAACCGTTTGCAATTACATTCTGATCGTGTCACACCCCCAAAATCGGGTCCAGCGGAAGCGTACGTGTAGCTGGGGTGTAACTCAATTGGTATTACAACACAAGTTCAAAAATGGTTTTCACTTGAATCATTTAGAATAAAATAGCTTAATCAAAAATGTTGAATTTACATTTTTAATAGTAGTGCGGAAGTAGGCCCTTAAAATAGTTTGAAACAGTTCCCATATGAATATCAGAGTCTTCTATGACCATGTCATGCCCTGCCAAAACCTCTTGTAGCGTGCCATTGCTTAATACCTGAAAATACATGCTAAAAAGTGTCAACACGAGGTTGGTGAGTTCATAGGTTTATAATAAGACAGTAGTATTGTGAGTTCAATAGAGAGTTTTGTAACCATTGTGTGGCGCACATTGTCATAAAAATAAAGTTTACCTTAAAGTAAAATTTGAAGAGTGGACCATGAGTAGAGTATGTGATCATTACAACAAATACAATGCCACATAGAAAAATAGTCTATTACGCTAGCGCTAAGTTAATGCAACCGAAGCTATAACAGTGTGCATGCTCAAAGAGCATGAAATCATATATAGGTGCCCGGCAAGTGTTTATCCCAGACACTTGTGTTTCGACATGGTATACGTTCGTTTGCCTATCCGGTCAAACCGAACGGGGGAGTTACCCCCAATAGATCTATTTATAACATTCGCGCTTCCCAGCAGGAATTGACAGTTCATGAGTTTGGGCATAGTGGGATTCAAGGGCTTAGGCTAATCCGCGAAATAGTGTAAATAAAGCATAAGTGTTAGTGTGGTCCATAAAAGTGTTTGCATAAAAGCAATATTTCATAAAGTGTGTTGCATAAAAGCAATAGTTCATAAAGTGTGTTGCATAAAAGCAATAGTTCATAAAGTGTGTTGCATGTTTATAAAGCATTGAGTTTAGTAAAAAAACGAGCATGTATTCTCCCCCAAAACAGTTATAAAAACAGGTAAAAGTAGTGGGTATGAACTCACCTGGTGCGATAGCTATGATGACAAAAGTGGATACACTAAAATGAGGCACGATCTCTAATCGCAACCTAATATGAATGATAGTTTCTAATGTAAGAAATGAAATGATGCTACACATGCAAGTACGTATGTTATCGATACCCCTCTTTATTTTTGAAAATAACGTTTATCGTCGAAAATATATTTTTGACGTCTCGTTAGGTTAATAACCACTTTTCATGTAAATATGTTGAAACGGTACTCCACGATCCTTGTTTGGCGTTCTATCAGCAAATATAAGGTTTTTGTCGCAAAAATAGCATTTTCATTACTTGAAAATATGCCCAATATGGCCTCGCAAAACTAGTCGCGAAATATTGTACGTTAAGTGTTAATGGTCAAGCTCGGCGTTTTTGAAAACCTTGTAACAATATTTTGAAGTCGTGTTATTTAACTTTTGGCTATACGGGTCTTGATCGATGAGAAAATCGACTCTCATTGTTGTTACTTGAAAGTATTATGTTCAACACTTAGAAAAATTCATTATAGTAAAAGCTGTCAAAATTTATATAGTTTATCGGGTATATAGATGAGGTCGTAGTTTATTCGTTACGAGTCCAATGATCAAACGGCCAATTGATTTGAAAAGCTTGCTGGAAGATCTTGATTTTACTTAACTACGGCTCGGACTCAAACTGATCCGATCATAAAGAAAAACATCCGTGAAAGTGGTGTCTCGCAAGGACAGTTTTGCGGCAAAATAATAATAGAAAAGCTGATGGAAATTTGTAAAAATCGTCTAAATTCAAACGCTTGTATCTTTTTCGTTATAAGCTCGTTTTCTACGTTCTTTATATCCCCGGAATCGTGGGACAACATACTAATACATTTTTGATAAGTCGGGACGGCTAGATCAAGTTTTACGTCTCGAAACACTCCATGAAAACTATTCAACAGCAAGCTATTTTTCAGAAAATAGTTTTCGTCGTTAAAATTGAAAATAGCATATCTTTTTCGTCGTAACTCGGATTTTATCCCCGTTTTCGGCCATAGTTTCGTCTCGGAATGTATTTTCTAAATCTTTGGTCCAAAGTTACACCCTAGACCCTGAGTTTCCCACGTTTTACAAAAATGGACAGTAACTTTTATATAGTTGTAAAAATCAACTTTTCTAGTTCAAGGCTTGTTCAAAACTTAACCAGACTATCTCAAATCAACTTCACAAATACCCAATCCTACCATACACCTTCTTAGGGTGTCATGGGGTCCTAAAGATCACCAATATTGGTGGATCTCATGAGATTACTAGTAAAAAAATTATAGATCTATGTTTATAAAGAAAAGAAATGAGTAATAAGTGGTATGGATCTTACATACTTGCATGTTTTACCAATATATCTTGAAAATACATAAAAATATAAAGTAAATGAAAGTATGAAAAGATCAAAAGTGTTTTTGAAGCTTACTTGAAGTTTTGAGGTGATTTGAAGATGATTATGTATAATAACCTAGGGTTTTTACCACAAAACCCCAACTAGATCATGATTAGAACTTGAGAAACACTTGGATCTTGAAAAGTTTATGGTTTCTTCTTTGGTCTAGTTCTTGGCCGAAATTTTTAGAGAGAAGAAAAAGATGAGAGAATTTTTTTTTTTTTTTTTTTTTGTTAGTTATCTTGTTTTGTAAAATGAGGAATGAAAGTTTAGTATTAGTAGATATTTTTAGGCTAAAAGAAATGTATAAGGACAAGAGGCAAGATCCACCTTTTAAGGGGGCTAGGGGGCGGCAAAAAGGAGTGAAACAAGGAGAATTGGGGGCTAATTAAGGCCTTTGTCCAATAACATGTGTGCTTGTTTAGTTTTAGTTGTGTATTGGGTGTTATTGGGTACCGAGTTATCTAAAATTAAATTGTAACGAGATGAAATAAAATATGACGAAGTTGTAAAAGTTGTAAAATATTATTCCTTGTAAGAATCGGGTGTTAGAATAATTATCGTGTTGAAATTTCACAACCCGACAGAGTTATAAGCTCCGACCGTGAAATATAGTAATTGATTCGAAAACACCGGGTAACTTAGTAATATAATTTTTATATTATTATAATGAGTCTGAAAATATGTTAGGATCATAGTCGGGAGTATTGGGTATACGTTAGTAGTAAAACTGAGTGGTATCGTTAATTACAAATTAAGCATACGTATCTAGAAATAATGCATATCCGTGTAGATCTAATGTGCCGATAATGTTACTGATGATATGTAGACTACTCCAGTCTATATGATTGTGTCATTAATGAATGATGCATGAATTCGCAGCTAAACCTAACTGGTTACGCGAATTTGAAGACCCGTAAACTCAGTTTACGTAATAGTGAATGATGATCATGAATAGTGATTCCCTCCGGGAATGAATAGTGTCACATGAATAGTAAAATTTTGAACGTTTCTCGGAATCACAAACTGACTCCGAAAATGATGAATAGTAAAATGATGAATAGTGACCGGTGAATAGTAACTGATGAATAGTGAATAGGAGAAATGTCCCGAAAATGCGGGTTGTTACAGTCTCACCCCCTTAAAAGGAACTTCGTCCCGAAGTTCAGTTTGTGTTGGTCTCTAGAGTGGTATTGGTGAAAAGATGATGATTTTTATCGTGTAAGCTATTGAGCTCTAACAAGGTTCAAGTCTGACGGCCACTAGGCCTACTCTGTCAGAAATAGTAAATGGTTCAGCGTGTATCGGGTTTAAATTTCTGAAGTTTTCTGAATGGTATCATGCCTTTCCTAGGCAGAACTTTCAACATGGCTCTACCACTAAGTTGAAATTATAAGGGTTTACAACTTATCGAATTTGTAACTGCTTCTTGATTTGTAGGAAATTCCTGGTTATTTCAAAAATGCTTACGGGACTAGTGAGTTGGGTTTTTCCAAATTTCAATCCATCAATGGATGTTGGCACTTCGGCCATAGAGTGCTTTAAATGGTGTAGTCTCTACACTCGTGTGGTAACTAAGGTTGCAACTGAATTTGATTTATGGCAAATGGTTAATCCAACCATTTCTAGTGTCAATCACACCCGATTTGGGCATATCTCCCTATGTTTGAATCAACCTCAAATTCCGACCATTGGTCCGCAGATGATAGGTGGTGTGGTTCCAAAGGAATCTTAATGAAATCGCTAGGAGTTTGAGGTGAATCAAATTCCTCTAGTAAGAATAATTGAAATGGCTATTATGAATCTTATGGAAGAACTTACAAGGTTAAGTCCGTCAAAGGGTGTTGTTGAAAATAATAGATTAGGATAAGGTTGTGATCCTCCGCAGGATGTCATGAATTGAGTCTTTTTCCACCTACGATGCTTAGTCTCCATTACTAAGATTTTCCCCAAGTGCTATGCCATCAAATCACAAAATTCTTAATGTATAAGTGAGGTAATATAGTGATTGGTTTTCAAAGTTTGTTTTGAGATTGAGTGTTTTGTTCATAGACCTTCCCTGAATAAATGAATCTACAAGTTTAAGCAAACGGCTTTTCAAGTAACATTTTTCTTGACGTTTCAAAATTTAATAGTTATGCAAGATAGGACAGTTTTCAATATATAAGGTGGATAATATGGTTTACCAAAGATCGATGTTTAAAATTTTCTAACAATTCAATAGTTTTGTAAAAGATTAACCAAAAGGACTTTGCTTATCAAAATAAGTGCCTCAGAAAAGTATTTCTTACAAGATATATGTTTTGTATAACAGTAGCTTGGAGAAAAAATCCATTTACATGTGAAAGTATTAAGAGGATAAATTAGCCAGATATGTATGTCTGCACAAATGCATAGGTGTCTAACATGTTTAAATAAAGTCTATTGGTGAGGACATGTTCAATCTATAGTCTTGGTTAGGAGGTTGGATTTATCTCTATGGTGTTGCTTAGTGAGCATTTGCATCTAAACAAATCTTGTAATTCGATCAAGCCGATATTTTCCCAGATGATGGAATTTTTTTTTGTGATCAGGTCAGTGATAGTGGTTCGAATGGTTTTATGATATCTTGAGATTTCTGTTGAGTTTTGAATGGTCTTAATGTGACACCCCCAAAATTTTACAACGCAGCGGAATACCAATTTGGGTGTCATTTCATAGTTCATAAAAACAAGTTACATAAAACGACCTCAAAAGAGACGTTTAATAAAATGTCACATTCGATTTGATAAATCAGAGTACAAAGGTCCCAACAATTTCTATTTAAAAATTAAGTTACAAGAGTTAAATATGACACATATGTATATTTTAAAGATAAAAGGTTATCGAATGTGTAGAAAACAAGTCTTTCAATATTTGATATCCACGCGACTCCGATTGCTCCCAATGCTCAACTAGCAAAATAATACCTGAGAAAATACATGCTAAAAAGTCAACATAAAGTTGAGTGAATTCATAGAGTTTAATAAGTAATAAGTTGAATACAAGCATTATTTATCGGGCGACAAGTATTGCAATTACATGTCGGTTTATTTGATTATAGTATTGAGTTCATGTAACCGAACCTTGACGATTTTTAATAATGCCCCGGAAAGGTAAATTTTTGCCATTTACCACAATTCTAACTATTATGTGTCCGTATCCCGAACAAGGCCCGCCAAGCCTAATATGCATATCCATAATACTAGCGTTTACTACTTGAGTAATTAACGGTTCATGAGGGGACTTAATTGGCAAAAAGCATTCAATATCTATGATCATATGATCGGGTCCAGCATACAAAAAAACTACTTGTATTCAGTTTGTAAAAACTAGCATGTATCCCCCTCGCGAGGTTTATAAAACATTTAAGTAAGTAAAGACGAGGCTATGAACTCACCTTAGAGTGTAGTGGCGTGAGTATCGTAAAATAGAATCAAGAAGCAAAGCATAACCGTACATGGTTGGCACGACCTAGAAGATAATAACTTATCTTATAAATATGTCACGCGAAATTCAAGTAATGAGTATGAGTTAGAAGAAGTTGTATCATGTTTTAGTATCATTGTTTGTAAAAGATTTTGTATCATCGTTCGTGTGGTGGTCTGAATGTTAAGACTCGAGTACACATACCAAAGTATAGAACATATAGCACACATATGAAAGGAAATAAACACATAAGGATCAAATAGCAGATAATTGCTAAGATGAGTTGATGGTTAAGTTCAAAGTTATTTAATGTACAAGTTTTTTAAAAGAAAATAATATTCATTTATAAATTACGACACTTTTTCGAAGAATTTCTATTTTTAGAAAGTTTTTATTTTAAGAAAGTTTCCATTTTTGGAAAGTTTAGAAATGTAAAATGTTAATATCGACACATAGTAGTGATCATTTCTCCGAAAACACTAGCTTACCAAGGTTTTATCCAAACACTCCACTTTAAAAGTAACATATGTATATATACGACTTGAACACGAACTTACCATTTTAAGACATCACCAAACGCACCCTAACATTTTATTAGTCATCTAATAATATTCGTTAAAGTTTCGAGAGCTCAAACAAACTCAAAGAAGCTCAAAACTCATTTTACAACAAAAATCAGCAAGTATTTATGACTTTTCAGAAATAATTTTCATCAAGTTTGACCTCACTTTTACCCTATCATCTAGCATTTTAAGACCAAGATTTCCTGAGTTTTTATGTAAAACATCAAACTAAGCAACTTTCATGTTTTAACGGAAGGCTGGTTCGGACCAGAAAAGGCTCAAAACCTTGCTTAAAAACTGCATCAGCTCACTTTTATAAACAAGTGCTGTCATTTTTAAAAGAAAAATGTAGAACTGATTTTAATCAAAATCACCTTCACTTTCGCACTTTCACACCCCAATTTCTCGCGGTAGACTAAAAACGTCGTTTTGGACAACTTTCGTGTTTTGGCCGAAGGCCGAAACGGGTCAGAAGGTGTCCGAAACAACCCATTTCAGTTCTGCCAGAATTTACCCATTTTCAGAAGTCCAGAAATTACATATAAGAATTTTTCCCATTTTTTGAATCGCCATAAAAACTTCGTTTTTAAGAGTTACGGGGCGATCCTTATATCAAAACGATCGACTTGACAAGTACTAACATAATTTGAAGCATAAACTTTATAAAAACATATTTACGACCCCCAAACATGTACTTCTAATTTTCTGCATTAATATATATATATACCGAAACTTATCCAAACGCCAATTTCATCTCAACAAAACTTCACAACGCACCTATACTAGCCTATCTTCGCCATCTAACCACCTTTACTCAATCAAAACCGTATAAGCTTATCAACCAACCACGAAAAATTTAAGCACATCGAGTAAAAACAATAATAACCACAAACCACGATTCTTACGATGATACACTTGTTTATAAAGAAATTTTCTAATCCATTCAAACTATATGAGATAAAAATAATAAGCTTAGCTTAGTGGGTTTTCGACATACCATACGAGCCAAGAAAAATAGTCACACCGAGACCATGGGTCTCGGCCAAGCTCCAACGAGCCAAAACCAAATCCAAACGCGACCCATCATCACGAATCGAGCACCAAACTCGAGTCAAAACCACACCCAAGATACCAAACGAATTTTTATTATCAAAATATCATTCCCCGCTTGTTTTAATCAAAACCCAACAAGGTTAAACAAAAATGGTGATGTTTAAGAGGTTGTGATGATTCGTTCGTGGTGTAGAAATGGGTTATATGGCGCGTGTTATATACCAAATGAAAGAGAAAAAGATGATGAACAAGATGGTGGTGGTGGTTTTGTTGTGAAGTCGACGGTGTGATGGTGGCGGTGAGATGAGGGTAGCGGCTAGGGTTAGTAGAAGAAGAAGATGATGAGAGATGTAGTATTATTGTTTTGTGTTTGTGTGGTGTGAGATGGCAGGCACAAGGACGATTTGAAGTTTTACTCTTTTTACAAATTTCTTTCTTTTCTTTCTAGCAATAATAATAATAATGCTAATAATAATAATAATAATAATAATAATAATAATAATAATAATAAGGGTATGCTTGGTCCGTAAAAATATAAAAGAAACCCGAAAATTTGCGTTTATAGAAAACGTTTTTATAAAATAATAAATAACTTATTTTAATATGTTTATTAACATAATTTATGATAATTAAATATAAAATTAATTATTATCGTGTCGGTACGCGCTGTGTGTAGTTTTTCACTTTTTGTAAGATAATTTATCGTTTTCAAATCAAATGAGTTAAAAATAAAAATTTGAAAATGAAATATGAGTAATAATGATTATAATTTATTATAAAATAAGTCCGGAAAATTACGGGTGCGTGTCACGACGTACGCGGTTAAACTCTATCGGTAAATCTAATTTACTTAAAATAAGATAGTTAGTAATTATAAATAGTAAAATAATGACATGAAATTTTCGAAATGTCACAGCACGTACCCCTTAAAGAGAGCGACGTCCCGGCGCTCAATTCTTCTTAATCATTTTTGGTCGTTTTAAAGATTTTTGGTATGGAAGCATGTATAAAAACCATGTTGAAACTCGGGTTTATGGTTGTGATTGTAGAAGGTCTATTTTCAAATTTTTAGGAATCATTAGTTGAAACGAAGTTTAAATCAGTCATATCCTCAAGACGTGATTAAAATATGATGTATATAAAAAAAATGTAATTTGAAATATAGGGCATGGTGTCATTATAAATATTGGTTATGATTTTTACAAAAGAAGATGGTTAAAACAAACTCTTTAACTTAAGAAGATCATTTTGGTAATTTAAACAGTTGTGAAATATTTGTAAATTTTTTTTTAGAAGCCCATGGAGGTGCTTAATGCATTTTGTGCTCGGGATTTTGACAAAGTAAAAAGGTAGCAACTAAGATAGACAAGTGATAGAAATCACCTAATGTGTAAGCAATGGTATGAGGGAACGAATAGAATGTCATGAGGGTCCTTAAAGGAAAGGATAGAATAAAAGTGTAGGCGATAAGACAATATGAGACAAGAAATTTATCAATTCGTTAATTCGTGGAAGCGGATAAAAGTACATTACTATTTGCTTATCAAGCTCGCGGCGGTTGATACAAAATCGGAAGAAAAAAAAAATCAACGTAACAAATTACGAGTCGAGAGGAGTTGATAGCCCAAAGAATGATTCATACGCACGCTATGGCAGATACACATAAGCCCACTCATTCATAACTCGTCAATTACTTAAAGAGGCGTCCCAATCCATGTAAGTAAAGATTTATGAATTTATGGTTCGGCGGTTTATAATTTCCTTATTCAAATGAAGAAGCGTCCCAATTCATTTCAATAAGATGATTATAAATCATCCTACTTAAGTATGTCCGTCACAAAATAAAATACACAACAAGATCAAGTGCTACAATAAATAAAAGGATGCCTAATTAACGACATGATTCAAAGGCATGAGAAGAATGTTCAAACTCAGAGGTGAATAATAAAATAGCTAGTGGAATTGACAAAGTACACCGAATATCAATTTCATCAAAAGGAAATAAAGTAAAGTAGTGAAAATGTTTCAGAGATCACTGCATCATTCATAAGAGGTTAAAGTAAACGAATTCATTAATACATACAATAGTACTACACACATGTGTAAGGATTTGAAAAGAGAGTAACACATATATGTACGGGTATCCTTATACAATACTAGTATCGACGTTCGAGGGAGGAAATAAGAAAACACAAAGTACGCGATAATCGGAGTGGTCAGCGTATAAATAACCGACCGATATAAAGTAAATAGTATGACATCATAAGATAGGCATGAGAGAGCGAAATCATGACTAGGGGATATACTCATTAATCTTATAATAGAAGTATAGATGCAAAATAGAGCATATAAGTTACCTGGGAGCAAGCGTACGCGGATATCGAACAACGGTAAAAGACATAAAAAAAATTTTGAAAATCAGTTATAGTTTAGGTTTTGAAAACGACCTAATTCGCTATAATTAATGCTCTGGTACCATTCTGTGACACCCCCAAAATTTTACAACGCAGCGGAATACCAATTTGGGTGTCATTTCATAGTTCATAAAAACAAGTTACATAAAACGACCTCAAAAGAGACGTTTAATAAAATGTCACATTCGATTTGATAAATCAGAGTACAAAGGTCCCAACAATTTCTATTTAAAAATTAAGTTACAAGAGTTAAATATGACACATATGTATATTTTAAAGATAAAAGGTTATCGAATGTGTAGAAAACAAGTCTTTCAATATTTGATATCCACGCGACTCCGATTGCTCCCAATGCTCAACTAGCAAAATAATACCTGAGAAAATACATGCTAAAAAGTCAACATAAAGTTGAGTGAATTCATAGAGTTTAATAAGTAATAAGTTGAATACAAGCATTATTTATCGGGCGACAAGTATTGCAATTACATGTCGGTTTATTTGATTATAGTATTGAGTTCATGTAACCGAACCTTGACGATTTTTAATAATGCCCCGGAAAGGTAAATTTTTGCCATTTACCACAATTCTAACTATTATGTGTCCGTATCCCGAACAAGGCCCGCCAAGCCTAATATGCATATCCATAATACTAGCGTTTACTACTCGAGTAATTAACGGTTCATGAGGGGACTTAATTGGCAAAAAGCATTCAATATCTATGATCATATGATCGGGTCCAGCATACAAAAAAACTACTTGTATTCAGTTTGTAAAAACTAGCATGTATCCCCCTCGCGAGGTTTATAAAACATTTAAGTAAGTAAAGACGAGGCTATGAACTCACCTTAGAGTGTAGTGGCGTGAGTATCGTAAAATAGAATCAAGAAGCAAAGCATAACCGTACATGGTTGGCACGACCTAGAAGATAATAACTTATCTTATAAATATGTCACGCGAAATTCAAGTAATGAGTATGAGTTAGAAGAAGTTGTATCATGTTTTAGTATCATTGTTTGTAAAAGATTTTGTATCATCGTTCGTGTGGTGGTCTGAATGTTAAGACTCGAGTACACATACTAAAGTATAGAACATATAGCACACATATGAAAGGAAATAAACACATAAGGATCAAATAGCAGATAATTGCTAAGATGAGTTGATGGTTAAGTTCAAAGTTATTTAATGTACAAGTTTTTTAAAAGAAAATAATATTCATTTATAAATTACGACACTTTTTCGAAGAATTTCTATTTTTAGAAAGTTTTTATTTTAAGAAAGTTTCCATTTTTGGAAAGTTTAGAAATGTAGAATGTTAATATCGACACATAGTAGTGATCATTTCTCCGAAAACACTAGCTTACCAAGGTTTTATCCAAACACTCCACTTTAAAAGTAACATATGTATATATACGACTTGAACACGAACTTACCATTTTAAGACATCACCAAACGCACCCTAACATTTTATTAGTCATCTAATAATATTCGTTAAAGTTTCGAGAGCTCAAACAAACTCAAAGAAGCTCAAAACTCATTTTACAACAAAAATCAGCAAGTATTTATGACTTTTCAGAAATAATTTTCATCAAGTTTGACCTCACTTTTACCCTATCATCTAGCATTTTAAGACCAAGATTTCCTGAGTTTTTATGTAAAACATCAAACTAAGCAACTTTCATGTTTTAACGGAAGGCTGGTTCGGACCAGAAAAGGCTCAAAACCTTGCTTAAAAACTGCATCAGCTCACTTTTATAAACAAGTGCTGTCATTTTTAAAAGAAAAATGTAGAACTGATTTTAATCAAAATCACCTTCACTTTCGCACTTTCACACCCCAATTTCTCGCGGTAGACTAAAAACGTCGTTTTGGACAACTTTCGTGTTTTGGCCGAAGGCCGAAACGGGTCAGAAGGTGTCCGAAACAACCCATTTCAGTTCTGCCAGAATTTACCCATTTTCAGAAGTCCAGAAATTACATATAAGAATTTTTCCCATTTTTTGAATCGCCATAAAAACTTCGTTTTTAAGAGTTACGGGGCGATCCTTATATCAAAACGATCGACTTGACAAGTACTAACATAATTTGAAGCATAAACTTTATAAAAACATATTTACGACCCCCAAACATGTACTTCTAATTTTCTGCATTAATATATATATATACCGAAACTTATCCAAACGCCAATTTCATCTCAACAAAACTTCACAACGCACCTATACTAGCCTATCTTCGCCATCTAACCACCTTTACTCAATCAAAACCGTATAAGCTTATCAACCAACCACGAAAAATTTAAGCACATCGAGTAAAAACAATAATAACCACAAACCACGATTCTTACGATGATACACTTGTTTATAAAGAAATTTTCTAATCCATTCAAACTATATGAGATAAAAATAATAAGCTTAGCTTAGTGGGTTTTCGACATACCATACGAGCCAAGAAAAATAGTCACACCGAGACCATGGGTCTCGGCCAAGCTCCAACGAGCCAAAACCAAATCCAAACGCGACCCATCATCACGAATCGAGCACCAAACTCGAGTCAAAACCACACCCAAGATACCAAACGAATTTTTATTATCAAAATATCATTCCCCGCTTGTTTTAATCAAAACCCAACAAGGTTAAACAAAAATGGTGATGTTTAAGAGGTTGTGATGATTCGTTCGTGGTGTAGAAATGGGTTATATGGCGCGTGTTATATACCAAATGAAAGAGAAAAAGATGATGAACAAGATGGTGGTGGTGGTTTTGTTGTGAAGTCGACGGTGTGATGGTGGCGGTGAGATGAGGGTAGCGGCTAGGGTTAGTAGAAGAAGAAGATGATGAGAGATGTAGTATTATTGTTTTGTGTTTGTGTGGTGTGAGATGGCAGGCACAAGGACGATTTGAAGTTTTACTCTTTTTACAAATTTCTTTCTTTTCTTTCTAGCAATAATAATAATAATGCTAATAATAATAATAATAATAATAATAATAATAATAATAATAATAATAATAATAATAATAAGGGTATGCTTGGTCCGTAAAAATATAAAAGAAACCCGAAAATTTGCGTTTATAGAAAACGTTTTTATAAAATAATAAATAACTTATTTTAATATGTTTATTAACATAATTTATGATAATTAAATATAAAATTAATTATTATCGTGTCGGTACGCGCTGTGTGTAGTTTTTCACTTTTTGT
Source organism: Artemisia argyi (assembly GCA_030686995.1). NCBI lineage: Eukaryota > Viridiplantae > Streptophyta > Magnoliopsida > Asterales > Asteraceae > Artemisia > Artemisia argyi. Next base: position 273,875 of record JARVZY010010684.1, read on the forward strand.
AAGATAATTTATCGTTTTCAAATCAAATGAGTTAAAAATAAAAATTTGAAAATGAAATATGAGTAATAATGATTATAATTTATTATAAAATAAGTCCGGAAAATTACGGGTGCGTGTCACGACGTACGCGGTTAAACTCTATCGGTAAATCTAATTTACTTAAAATAAGATAGTTAGTAATTGTAAATAGTAAAATAATGACATGAAATTTTTGAAATGTCACACTTAATGTTCCGAGGGATCCTCCTTATAGATGGTATGGAAATTCTTTCCTAGGGAGGTCATTGATAATATCCACTTATCAATATTGGGAATAGTGAGTGATGAGTGGCATAGGGATCCATAGAGTGTTAGCTAATTCCTTATATATATATGGGGGTGGGGAAAGGAAATGATAGTGATGGTGAGAAGGGAAGAGACTGTGACAACTACACATAATAAGATTGTGATGAAAGAAAACACTGTGATGTAAGTGTATCGTGCATAGACGTGAATGTTCATGAGATGAAATGACCAGTTGACGTGCTTCTAATCGGTGGTTCACGAAGTGATGAAAAGTATGAATGTTCCAACAACGAGGGTATACACATACCTGACTGAAATATTTGGAAATTGAGTAAAGGATTCAATCTAGACATAATCTTATTATAACCACTCTCAGTGTTGCAAAATTCACTTCTGAGTCAGACATAGGTGGTCAGCCTATATCTCACTATCTCGGGTTGAATATAGATGACCAGTCTATATTCCACCGAGGTTCCATGAATTTTGAAATACTCAGCTCAGTTATAATAATACCATGTCCTTCACCAATACCAACACGTTCTGAAAGACAAAAGCAAGTGACCAAGCTCGAGGTCAAGTTATGAAACTATGCAAGGAGAAACATAATGAGGTGACATATATGATACGTGAACATGCTTATATGAAAGACAATTATAGTAATCAACTATAATAAATGAATATAGTATATCAGATAATGAGACACAAATCTCATCACCTAAGTCAGCAACTAACCACAAATGAGGCTTCAGCTTGGCAGGCAGGCACGTAACGGTCATAGGGTTAACTTTTCTTGAAAGTAGCTATAGTCTAGGTTTTAAAAACACTTGGTTCTCTATAGCCAAAGCTCTGATACCAATCTGTCACACCCCCAAAATCGGGTCCAGCGGAAGCGTACGTGTAGCTGGGGTGTAACTCAATTGGTATTACAACACAAGTTCAAAAATGGTTTTCACTTGAATCATTTAGAATAAAATAGCTTAATTAAAAATGTTGAATTTACATTTTTAATAGTAGTGCGGAAGTAGGCCCTTAAAATAGTTTAAAACGGTTCCCATATGAATATCAGAGTCTTCTATGACCATGTCATGCCCTGCCAAAACCTCTTGTAGCGTGCCATTGCTTAATACCTGAAAATACATGCTAAAAAGTGTCAACACGAGGTTGGTGAGTTCATAGGTTTATAATAAGATAGTAGTATTGTGAGTTCAATAGAGAGTTTTGTAACCATTGTGTGGCGCACATTGTCATAAAAATAAAGTTTACCTTAAAGTAAAATTTGAAGAGTGGACCATGAGTAGAGTATGTGATCATTACAACAAATACAATGCCACATAGAAAAATAGTCTATTACGCTAGCGCTAAGTTCATGCAACCGAAGCTATAACAGTGTGCATGCTCAAAGAGCATGAAATCATATATAGGTGCCCGGCAAGTGTTTATCCCAGACACTTGTGTTTCGACATGGTATACGTTCGTTTGCCTATCCGGTCAAACCGAACGGGGGAGTTACCCCCAATAGATCTATTTATAACATTCGCGCTTCCCAGCAGGAATTGACGGTTCATGAGTTTGGGCATAGTGGGATTCAAGGGCTTAGGCTAATCCGCGTAATAGTGTAAATAAAGCATAAGTTTTAGTGTGGTCCATAAAAGTGTTTGCATAAAAGCAATATTTCATAAAGTGTGTTGCATAAAAGCAATAGTTCATAAAGTGTGTTGCATAAAAGCAATAGTTCATAAAGTGTGTAGCATGTTTATAAAGCATTGAGTTTAGTAAAAAAACGAGCATGTATTATCCCCCAAAACAGTTATAAAAACAGGTAAAAGTAGGGGGTATGAACTCACCTGGTGTGATAGCTATGATGACAAAAGTGGATACACAGAAATGAGGCACGATCTCTAATCGCAACCTAATATGAATGATAGTTTCTAATGTAAGAAATGAAATGATGCTACACATGCAAGTACGTATGTTATCGATACCCCTCTTTAGTTTTGAAAATAACGTTTATCGTCAAAAATATATTTTTGACGTCTCGTTAGGTTAATAACCACTTTTCATGTAAATATGTTGAAACGGTACTCCACGATCCTTGTTTGGCGTTCTATCGGCAAATATAAGGTTTTTGTCGCAAAAATAGCATTTTCATTACTTGAAAATATGTCCAATATGGCCTCGCAAAACTAGTCGCGAAATATTGTACGTTAAGTGTTAATGGTCAAGCTCGGCATTTTTGAAAACCTTGTAACAATATTTTGAAGTCGTGTTATTTAACTTTTGGCTATACGGGTCTTGATCGATGAGAAAATCGACTCTCATTGTTGTTACTTGAAAGTATTATGTTCAAAACTTAGAAAAATTCATTATAGTAAAAGCTGTCAAAATTTATATAGTTTATCGGGTATATAGATGAGGTCGTAGTTTATTCGTTACGAGTCCAATGATCAAACGGCCAATTGATTTGAAAAGCTTGCTGGAAGATCTTGATTTTACTTAACTACGGCTCGGACTCAAACTGATCCGATCATAAAGAAAAACAGCCGAGAAAGTGGTGTCTCGCAAGGATAGTTTTGCGGCAAAATAATAATAGAAAAGCTGATGGAAATTTGTAAAAATCGTATAAGTTCAAACACTTGTATCTTTTTCGTTATAAGCTCGTTTTCTACGTTCTTTATATCCCCAGAATCGTGGGACAACATACTAATATATTTTTGATAAGTCGGGACGGCTAGATCAAGTTTTACGTCTCGAAACAGTCCATGAAAACTGTTCAACAGCAAGCTATTTTTCAGAAAATAGTTTTCGTCGTTAAAATTGAAAATAGCATATCTTTTTCGTCGTAACTCGGATTTTATCCCCGTTTTCGGCCATAGTTTCGTCTCGGAATGTATTTTCTAAATCTTTGGTCAAAAGTTACACCCTAGACCCTGAGTTTCCCACGTTTTACAAAAATGGACAGTAGCTTTTATATAGTTGTAAAAATCAACTTTTCTAGTTCAAGGCTTGTTCAAAACTTAACCAAACTATCTCAAATCAACTTCACAAATACCCAATCCTACCATACACCTTCTTAGGGTGTCATGAGGTCCTAAACATCACCAATATTGGTGGATCTCATGAGATTACTAGTAAAAGAATTATAGATCTATGTTTATAAAGAAAAGAAATGAGTAATAAGTGGTATGGATCTTACATACTTGCATGTTTTACCAATATATCTTGAAAATACATAAAAATATAAAGTAAATGAAAGTATGAAAAGATCAAAAGTGTTTTTGAAGCTTACTTGAAGTTTTGAGGTGATTTGAAGATGATTATGTATAATAACCTAGGGTTTTTACCACAAAACCCCAACTAGATCATGATTAGAACTTGATAAACACTTGGATCTTGAAAAGTTTATGGTTTCTTCTTTGGTCTAGTTCTTGGCCGAAATTTTTAGAGAGAAGAAAAAGATGAGATAATTTTTTTTTTGCTAGTTATCTTGTTTTGTAAAATGAGGAATGAAAGTTTAGTATTAGTAGATATTTTTAGGCTAAAAGAAATGTATAAGGACAAGAGGCAAGATCCACCTTTTAAGGGGGCTAGGGGGGCGGCAAAAAGGAGTGAAACAAGGAGAATTGGGGGCTAATTAAGGCCTTTGTCCAATAACATGTGTGCTTGTTTAGTTTTAGTTGTATATTGGGTGTTATCGGGTACCGAGTTATCTAAAATTAAATCGTAACGAGATGAAATAAAATATGACGAAGTTGTAAAAGTTGTAAAATATTATTCCTTGTAAGAATCGGGTGTTAGAATAATTATCGTGTTGAAATTTCACAACCCGACAGAGTTATAAGCTTCGACCGTGAAATATAGTAATTGATTCGAAAACACCGGGTAACTTAATAATATAATTTTTATATTATTATAATGAGTCTGAAAATATGTTAGGATCATAGTCGGGAGTATTGGGTATACGTTAGTAGTAAAACTGAGTGGTATCGTTAATTACAAATTAAGCATACGTATCTAGAAATAATGCATATCCGTGTAGATCTAATGTGCCGATAATGTTACTGATGATATGTAGACTACTCCAGTCTATATGATTGTGTCGCAGCTAAACCTAACTGGTTACGCGAATTTGAAGACCCGTAAACTCAGTTTACGTAATAGTGAATGATGATCATGAATAGTGATTCCCTCCGGAAATGAATAGTGTCACATGAATAGTAAAATTTTGAACGTTTCTCGGAATCACAAACTGACTCCGAAAATGATGAATAGTAAAATGATGAATAGTGACCGATGAATAGTAATTGATGAATAGTAACTGATGAATAGGGAATAGGAGAAATGTCCCGAAAATGCGGGTTGTTACAAATCGGGTCACGTTCTATTTTGAACGTAAACAAAACACTAACAACAATATCACAAATCGTTACTTATCTGCCGCTTGGAATTCCGTTGCTATGCACGGGTACTCGCCTAATATATATATATATATATATATATATATATATATATATATATATATATATATATATATATATATATATATATATATATATAACAGGAGGCGTTACACGTAGATAATGCCATGTAAACGCCACCTCATTGTCAAGTAATTCATTATCAGCCATGTCATCACATTGTGTCCACCTAAGCAAGGATTAAAGCAACCAAAATTCGGAAAAATTACAATGTTTAAAAATTTAGTCAATTACAAGATTTGAACCCAGACCTTACCGTCCACACACAAGTGCTTCAACCAGTGGAGCATCCCAATTTTTGTGATATAATATGCAAGTCATAATTAATAATGCATGAATGAATAAGGTTGGAAATTATTTTGATAAAACCATCACAACATCATCACGTATCGGTAGGATATCCAAAAACCCTAAATCGAAAAAGCCACACAATTCATTGTTGCCATCTGTCTTCTAAAAAACCCTCATCAGATTCGATTGAAATCTGTAGTATACGTGACTGAACTTTGCTTAGCACTAGACCTTTTCTTAATTGAATGAGACTCAAAAAGTTATCCACTCCTCAGGAAGCAACTGAGATTATTGTTGCTTGCTCTACAATGGTTATATTGAAACAAGAAGAGTAAAAGGAAGAGGAACAAACGAAACCAAAGGACCTGAGGTATGCTTTTGATATAATTTTTTCTTAATTGATGGCAGGATATATGGATTATAATTGATGAGTATTTACGAGTATAATATGGATTGCATTGTATCTTCATACATATAATTATTGTTCATGTGGATTGCATTGTATAACTACTTATAGTCGTGTGGCTTTACGATGTGAATTTGAATTAGGTTGTGGAGCATGGTCTAGGTCACCTTCCTTTTACCGATAGCAGGTCAGGTTTACTGTTTTTTTCATCATTCTATGTAGCAAAGATTTTAAGTTTTTGATTTAGGTCATCAAAAATTCGACGAAATTGATTACATGGCAGCCGAAGGGGATTTTTTGTATTTTGTATAATTATTTTGAAGTTTTGTTGACGAACAACAGGGATATTTGATCAAATAGATATTTGATCAGGTTGATGATTCATAGGTCAACTAAACGATTCACAATCAAATATCATTGTATGGTATGAACAAGCAGTTTTTATTTACAGATTGAATTTGGGTTTTGATTATTGTACCAGCAATTTAATGCACTGATTCATGAACCAGGTATGAAAAAAAAAAAAAAAAAAAAAAAAAATTGGTTTTTTTGGTTTTGATTATCGTTTTGATGTTTCCTGGATTTATGTTTACATCACTTTGATGTCGCGCATTCCGTTTTTGAATGCTTTTAGTATTATGTACAGGCGTATAATAATCGGCTATGATGAGTCTGAATTTGGTTGATTACAGGTGAGAATGCCCGGTGTCTAAGCCTTTGGTTGTACATAATGGCAACAATTGGTGGGGCGCTTATACTAACACAGTCATGATCGTTTTTCCGTCTGAGTGAAATCGGCTATTGATGTATTACGACAGAAAATGGCGTCGTTCTTTTTTGTGGTATTTAGGTGACGGATGTGAGAAAAAAGTGAGACGCGTACATATTATGAGTTCTACTTATGTAAGTAATCTAGATTTTACTGTATATTGTTTAGGCTTTTATGCATCTGTGTATTTTTTTTTCTTATTTTCAGCAGTTCTATTAGAGGTGTAGATCCAACATGTGATGAGTGGAAAAGCTCAACTTTTCTAAAAGCAAAAAATGAGGGAAGAGACTCTGCAGTGAGCTACTCAGTGCTGAGGTATTTTTCTGAAATTTGTTCTCTTTCATATAAATAGACAATATAGCAGAATTTTCTGACATATAATGACCGAAATCAACAAATAGACAATCTACCTAAATCAATTCAATTATCTAACTTTAATTCTTAACTTTGAGTTTTTTTAAGGCTTTCTTTTTTCGATTTCGTTTTTTTGCTTTTGATTATGGGTTTTCAGGTGAGCCTATTATCAAGTCCCAGCAAGTCTTAACTCCATAAAATGCAAGGAAGGTTGAATTTACGTGAAGTTGTACATGTGGTTGGTTTTTCACCATATAATACAATCTTCATATCTATTTGATCTTACTACAATTATTGAATGGTTACCGTAAAAATATGCTTTTGCAACAGATTATGATCATAGATACATTGATTTATCTAATGGTTTATGAAACTGATAAGATTGATGATGATGTTAGGAAGAAGAATCTGTCTCTTGAGAAGCAAGGTTGTTTTCTGATTAGTAAATCTTTTATTTAGATGTATCTTTATGATTTACATGCAGTGTGGGGAGTTACAAGAGCTATATTATTAAATTATTCTTTTATAATTGTGTTTTTTAAGTTACGGATTATGTATTGATAATCCAATATTCCTCCCCATAAACTAACCTTAATATCAGTTTTGATATATTCTGCTGAAGATGAGACTGTGTCGAATTAAAAGTTCTGGTAGCTGTGTTACTGTGATTCACTCATCTCTGTTATTTTTAGTTTTTTATAATGCCTGCTTCATCAATAAAAAAATATTACAGTTGACATGTATAGATGCGGCATCATGAAGATAAAGAAAAAAAAAACTTACTATTAGATGCCTATATTTGTTTTAACAATTAAATCGTAACTGATAATGTTGATTTCTCTGACCATGGCAAAAATCCGTTGGACCATTCTCTTACAGGATGTTGCTGCATTAATTAAATATCTTGAATCAAAGGCCTTGGAAAGATAAGAACAAATATCTGTAGTTTAGGGTTCTTTGAAGCATGCACATTTTTATATTTTTGTGTTTGATTAGCCAGCAATTACTTAGTTGATTAGCCAGCAACTATAATTCCGAAGGTGAGTTAGCTGACCTATATTTCATGGAAACATGATGCATTGGTCTTTTTATTGTTCTTAACACGGTAATACATTTATCCCTAGCACATAACTTGATGCACTAACACATAACTCTGCGTAGTTTGTAGCACCCTCTTCGTTAACTAGGAAACACTATAGAAAAAAGGAAAATACCTTCCAAACATGTTTTGTCAAGTTCTTGCATTCCCAAGACAGTAGTTGGCGATAGGCAGATCAAAGATCATAGTTGTTCATGCAGAAAACATAGCGCCAATATCTTTCTTGAATGGTTATTCCATAGTTCTAAGGAGCTAACTGTTTTAGATGAGAATGCACTCAGTATTGGTGAAGAGCATTTAAATCTATAGCGAGTTGAGAACCACATGAAGCAAGATGGTTGGATTGTCGTAAGAACAAATGGTTGTCGTTTTAGCAGGTAACATATGCTAAAGCTCCATTTAACTGTTCCATCCCTATACAATGTAATTATTATCTGCCACAATATTCCCGACCTTAACAGTATTGTATTTTTTATTTGCAGTCGACGAGTGACTCATTCTTTTTGTGATATACGTTCATCCTTTTTTCAAGTCCTAGGTGGCCACTTGCTCAACCAATGAGGCTTTTGGGTCACAATGGAGAGATTAATACCATACAGGTTACTAATTTACTACGCGTTGACATTAGTGATGGTAAAATGGGCATGTTGAGTGGGTCGGGTAATGGTTCAAAACACATAGTTTGTATGGTATGTGCCAGGTTGGGGCGATGAAGTACTTTTTATCATAATATTTTATATTTTTGTAAGAGCACTTCATTTGCCAAATTTGAGTATAATAGTAGTGTAATGTATTTGAATAAATATAAGGAACTAAAAAAAATATGGGTGAAATTTTACACTTGACCCAGTAGATGCAGGTCAACCCCTTTCATAAGTGAATGGGTGATAACTGCCACCTCTAAGAATTGAACTTATTGTGATATGAAAATTGGTCTGCAGTCTCTTCATAGATCTTAAAACTTGATGCAGGGAAACTTAAACTGGATGAAATCTCGAGAGAACTCAATTAAGTCACCAGTTTGGCGTGGTCGCGAAAATGAAATTCGGTCTTTTGGAAATCCCAGTGGCTCTGACTCTGCAAATCTTGATAGTGCAGCAGAAGTAAGGCATACCTTGCCTTCTGTTTAAGGTTGTTTTTCATCCTTATATATTTTGTAATATTACTATCAGATTTAATCAATATGACTTTCTGCTGTTATTGTTTGTTATTTATACAGAGTGGCCGTACTCCTGAGGAAGCAATGATTATTCTTGTCCCCGAGGCATACAAGAATCATCCAACACTGTCAGTCAAATATCCTGGGGTATGTATGTAAAACATGTAATGTGAATAGATAAAGAGAAGTAATCAATGACACAAAATGGACGTATGCAAATTGATACCTACATTCAAAGAAACATACTATATTTTAAATAGTTTCTTCACTTACAAAGGAGCTAATTGTAGGACACACGGTCTCCATAAAAATTTCAAAAGTATACCCGAAATGCTCAAAATTGTTTACCTAAAATAGCACTAGATTGTCAGAAATCCTTCATTTTACGCGATTTACATTGATAATGAAAGGACATTTCATACTTACTATAATTGGAGCTGCTCCTATGAAATTTTGTCTAATAGACGTGGGGCCCGTGAGACTTCTCTCTGGTTGTGGGTTCTGTAACTTTTGAATTTTTTATTCCCACAATCGTCTGCAGTGGGAGTGTATCCATTGTGAACATTAAGCATTGTATATAGCTGATATCTCTCACCTTTAAGAATTTATATTCTGGAAAAAGATGCTATAATACCTATCATGTCTTTAGGACTGTTACAAGCTGGAGCTTGTCCAGCCACTTTGTTCACTATTCCTTGGTGATGATACTAATCTTTCTCTTTTTAGGTTATTGATTTCTATAACTATTATAAGGGTCAAATGGAGGCTTGGGATGGACATGCGTAATTCCTCTTTAGGTACTAATCATAAACTCGCAAGGAGGGATTATTTATAGGGTGTTTGCATATCCAAATGTCAGGTTAAATGATAAATGTATCCAATTTTCTCATTCGTAGGTTATCTGGAAGGTGAAAGAAATAGAAGGTTACCGTAAATCTTGGCGAAAGAACCAAGTTTCCTCTCAGGTGTGAATTTTTAGTTGTTGTGTCTTATGATTGAAGAATAAATGGTTTCTGATCGTCCCAAGGTATATAAGTACAGTACTTAATTTACCCATTTCAACCTGAACCCATTTGTCTTTGGGGAAAACTTCAAGTTATTGGTCTTGGAAGTGCATTGAAGATTTTGATCTCTGTCGAAGATTAGAGTAACCCAGACCCGTATGTGAGTATCTTATATTCTTTCCAAGCTGGTCTCAGTGAAGATCTTTTCATTTCTTAATGAACACTATTGTAATTCTGTTATTACAGTTGCAGTTACAAAGAAATAAAGTGATTGCTTTAAATAATCTACTAAATCGCCTATCAGAATCCCTTGTATATGTTACTACAATAAAACTTGCCGCTACAGATATCGGTTTGATTAACCAAGCTTGGAGAGTGATGGATCCTTGATACACTTTTGCTCATAGTTCACCATTAACGCTGAACTAACTGAATTTGAAGATGAGAACAATCGAGTAAGTCTAAACTGCAATATTCTACTCGTGACGCATTTTAAAACCATTACAGGAAATACAATGCCAATGCCAACAAAGTTGGTCCCAATTCAAAGTCCACAAGCTCCAAAAATGAGAACCAGACATGGAGTACACGAGATATTGATGCAGCAGGGCGTAACAGGATTCGGTGGGTGCAGAACAAGCACATGATTTACAACTACTGCAAAGACCACAAACGTTTTCCTAATGGTCTTCCTGTTGAATGCAAGCGCTCCAGATTCTAAGTAGTCTTCATAAAATGTTGATTTCATTATTCTTTTGTGAATGATTTCCAATCTGAAAATTCTTTATTCTTTGATTCATTGTAGTATGCACAAATCAATATTTAAATTAATAATATACACCACCTGAGAATGGTTACCGGTTTGAATTCTTTGTAGCTCTTTGGAATATGGGTGCATGACATTATAACACACAAATGGACATTTTGCCACATCGACACTGTCCCATAACTGGACATCAAATAGACGCATTATGTTGACATTATGAACCCACTTGAAATCTGCCATCAAATAGACATTTCAGGGCCTGATTCAAACACCAATGCTCCAATAGAATCTGCTGTTGGGAGTTCGTATTGAGCAGCACCAATAACACCAAACAGACGTAGGTTAAACTCAGGCACGTTTGTCTCATTGAGTTTATCTCTCGCCATCCTGAAAAGCTGCACCATGGCGTTGTTATGGTCCAAGAAATCAATAAGCCCCGCGACAATTTCGGGCCTCAAAGTTGCTGATGCGGTATTCCCGAAGTGACTCAGCCGGTTTGCAACCTCATTTGCTGTTTCATAGATGTATAACTGCAGGCACCGTGGGTTCTCATCTTCAAGGGGACAAAAATGGCCAATCCTATAGTAAATCTGACCCGATACTTTGAACACATAAGGGCCTCTGCCAACGTTCACCGTTTCGTCTATGTTAATGCCCGCGTGTTGTGACGGGCATTCGGGTCTCTTTCATAGTAAATAAAAAAGTACAGTAATTCAATAGTCAATTAAGTATTTTCTGTGTATATAACGCCACTGGTGGAAAATTAGGTACAGAAGCCACGAAACTTTTAAGCTATATGTAGCACTAGAGCTAATTTCTTATTGATACGAAGCAGACGCTTTTTTACATTTATGAATGATCAACATGTATGTCGAATTATAATATAAGTACGAGATGAAACATTATTTTTGATAATAATAATTTTTTATGGTACTATTTGAAGCAAGATAAAGTTTGGAGATTATTTAAGAGTAAATCACATGTAATATGAGTACTATACATGTGTGTGCGGTGTGTCATTGAGATTAAACATTGAAATTTACATAAATTTACCTTGTATTTTTTTAATTGTTCTATAAATCTTAACATTCATTTAAGTTTAAATCATATACTATGTTTTTTACCGTTCAAAAAAAAAATATACTATGTTGTTTAAAAAAAACATTCTTTAAAACCCTTCTTACACTATACAAACATATGTCAACGATAAATTATAAGTCATGCCCGCCCGGAGGGCTGTCATTTTGATGGGGTTCATCAATCAAAATTTTAAAGCTGTTAATGAAGATATACAAACCAAATGTTTTCATTGTCTTTTTGTCTCGCGACTAAGAAACACGATGCCAAAAGGCATTTATGGTAAGGAATTCACTCCCGACCTCCAAAAACGATGGTAGGTATGATTTAAGTATACATTGCTTTCATTGTTTTTTATTAGATTGCTAATAATCTATTTTTATTATTCATTCTACACTATAGGCAAGTGAGCGTAAATGTGAAGAGTTGGTAATCCAGTGAAGAACAGAAAGGGATTAAGGGGACGCTTGGTTGAAATTGATGAATGAGAAAAGTAAAGATAATGGTAAAAGGAATGCAATGGTTATCGTATTGCTTATGATGTAGCTTGGTTGAAATGTGAATGCAAAGGGATGCAGAAGCAACAAGTCATATTCTGGAAAGACTCATTCGAGTGTTGGTTATACGGTTATACTTATACATACAACTTATTTTTTTGTTAACTTAAGTTTTTTAACGATATTTATAAGGCTTACTTTCACATCAAACGGGATATGCTTTGATACTTTGTTCTTGCGTACCACTTTGAAACTTTTTTTTCTCTCATATTCGATAACTGTTTATTTCTTTTCGTTCTTAATGCATTAAATAAAAAATTTGGTACGTTTATATCTCAATTTTCGTTAACTTATTTTATTCATCGATAATCATAAGTCATGCCAGCCCGGAGGGCTTACAAGACATGCCCGGAGGGCTTATAAGTCATGCCCGCCCATCAGGCGGGCTTCGAAGGCTAGTATATATATATATATATATATATATCTATATTATTATATATAACAGGAGGTGTTACACGTAGATAATGCCACGTAAACGCCACCTCATTGCTCAGTAATTCAATTTCAGCCATGTCATCAGCCATGTCATCACATTGCAAATTTTTTAATGTTTATTTATTTTTTTAATTTTTAAATAAATTTCGTAAATTTATATTTATATATTATATACAATTTTAATATTAGGCGTGTGCATATTATTAGAAATTTATAAAATTTTAATATTGTAATTAAAAAGTTGTGTTAGTGAGGTTCGAACATATGATTGTCGGCAATTAATAAGCAAATATAATGATGCATGTTTACCAATGGAGCAATACATCTTTTGTTATTTGTTTTACAACTCAAAATATATAAAGATGATTTAAGTAATATAAATTATAATTAACATAAAGAAATCGTGCATGTGTATTAAAAAAAAAAAGGAAACTTGCTATGGTGATGAGTTTTTCCTAAATAAAAGTTAAGATAAGTTTGGTATAGATTCATTGTTATCTTTAATTTATTTTTTTAGGTTTTACATAATCTGCCATTCTTCTTCAATCCTCTTAGGAAAACCATAACGTGCTTCATTATTATTATTTTTTTTTATAGTGATGGTGTTTTTTGTTTTTTATAGGTTTTTGATGCTCATGATCATAGAGCTATATTGAAAACAACCAGCAGAAGAGGTAAAATTTTATATATCTGTAGCTTATTATTTAAAACACTTTATAATCTAAGCTTTGGATTCTAAGAGGTAAAAAAAAATTATCATTAGGATTTTACAATTCATATATATTTTTTGAATACTTATTTGATAATTTAATGTTTTTGTATGATCACAATTATTGAATATGATGGAGAAAGAGAAGCTCGAGCTATGGCTCACTGCATTTGTTTTGTTGATCAGACACGTACACAAACTGTAAAGTTGAGTGTTTGGAAAGATCATTCATATATAGCTTGGGATGTGTTACAGGTAAATATCGAATGGAAGAACATGACAGATAACAAAACTATCGAATGCAAGAAACTGTACTCACCGGGTAAGTCCTTCTCCAATATGAGATTATTAAACCTAAATTAGAAAAGGGGCTTCAACATCAGTACTTCCATTTACCTTTGCCGATGATTGTGATGACATGTTGAGTTTTACGAAGTCTTTTAATGCTGCCAATTCATCTTTTAATAACCAGTCAATCATCTTTTAATGCTGCCAATTTCATGGTATGTTTTTCTTCAACCATTACAATTATTTTACTACTGATGACTACAGGTGTTGCAGGTCCATATCATTTGGTTTATGCCAGAGTACTTATGATAAAAAGTTGTGAGCTGAAACGTGGGAGGGGATGGCTTAATTACAGAAACCTCCAGAGGTGTTATCCAAAAACATGACTAGACGTTAGTAGCCACATGTTTAAAATAATGTAGTCGTACACTCATAGTGTGCATAACAGTAAGCAAGTGCTAGATTTAAAATATAGGATTCAAAAAGATTAAGGATGCAAGAGTTTCCTTATTTTGATTTGTTTCATGCCCGAAACAGTGGAGAATAAAATCTTTTAATTGTATTAGTAGCTAATGAAGTTAACGTTGCAGGATAATGGTGAAAGTCATACAGTCTATGGCCAATGGCTAGGGTGGATGATGGCTGCTATATACATCGGTGGTCGGATTCCCCAAATTTTCTTGAATGTAAGTCACTGGCTCATTATCTAATCACCTGAACATATAGCTCTCGATTATATACCAGTTTCATATTATTTGATCTAACTATCTACACAATTGTTGTAAATTTATTCTCAAATCAAAAGAGGTAGTGTTGAGGTGAGTCTATCCCTCATCTCTCGCTGACAATTAAGTAAAAATCATTGAAGTTGGGCCTTAACTCATTTCTCACTTCAAGGTTTATAGACTTTGGGTGTCTTTTAAACCATTTGGCCTGTTCCATTTAGCCAATAAGCTTATTTTTTTTTCATACCCATTTGAGTTTAAGTAACTATGATTTTACATCCCGTGATCCACATAGAGCACAGGGTCAACATGAAAAATGATGCATAAACAGTTAATGAGCTTTGGTCATCTGGCCGCTTTAACAGCTCCCGTGCGCGCAAAATGACAAGGTGGAAGGCATTCCAAGGTATGTGCAGATTTTCATACCAACGAGTTCGCGGTATGTTTATGTAATCTCTCAACTCACCTATTCTGTTACTTCTGTTTTAGGTTCAGGTATTATGTGTGTTTCGTTCTTTAGTTTTTTCGTTATTGAAATATGAATTTTATATGTTTAGAATCTATGATTTCCGGTTCATGCAGATAGCTTGCTGTTAAACGATGAATAGATTTCAGAGAATGTAATGCCTATTCGTCAAAACAGTGGGATGATCGTAGCGCTGTTGGTGTAGTCATTAAAAGGGGTAAGACAATATTACACATATAAAAGCTAAGCATGTGTACAATCATATTTTCGACTACAGTATGTGGTGATTTAAAGTAATAAATTATTCGACTATAGTGTGCGGTTATTTTACTTTCAATAATGTCGTTTTTGTGGGAATAAGTCGCTATTGAAATTTATGAACATGTTGTTGGAGCTCTAAAAGGTCAGCTTGCTGCTACTATAGTCGATGCTCCAATGGTTCCGCTCAGTTACCGAGTACCGACTTTTGCTTGATTAGCTCTTTCAATTTTATTATTATTATTATTTTGGTAATGAACAATTGTTGCATGTCGTTCATCATGTATTTTTGATAATTTGGAACTAACAGGGTGTTTGGATGTGTGATATAATACTCATTTTGATTTGCAAAATTCAATTGAATGCAATTGAAACTAATTTGAATGGAAAAATTAAGAATAGGAAAAGCGTGACCACCCCACCCATTAACAATGTGCGTCCTGGAGCTCTTTTTAGATAGCAAAGAATAAGTTCAAGAAGAGCCCGATGCTTAGCTGTTGTTGAGGATATGAATCACCTTGACATGTCACTACAAACACGATCTTAGGACGTGTCACTGTAAGGTAATTCATTAGTCCAGCGAATCGCTTATCTTATCGGGATTAATAACATTTTCCTTCTAAGATGGGAAGATCCTATTTTCTGTTTATTGACAGGAAGATTTTTTATTTTATTTCTGATTATCCCGATTCCTAGGAAATATCTCAGTGATCTTAAGCCATTGATTTGACAGTGACAATGAAAAAGTGTCTTAAGACGTGGTTTCCTTTTTGTTAGTAGGTAATCCTTCCATTGATGTCCAAGTATCATTACGATCACAAGCATTCATTCATTAAATGATAGCAGCACATCATGAATAATGGGTCTTCACTAACAGTTTTAGAAAAGTATTATGGCAATAGAAGTAGAAGCATGTAACTTATCATAAGAATTACAACATAATTGTAATAATTACTGGCATTGTGGTAAGTTTGGAGTGCTTGGGGCTGTTTAGTGGTTGGGTAACAGGTCAAAATGCCTTAAAACACCATATATAAGCTGAGTTAAAAGGGAGCGGGTCAAATGGGTCATAGGGGCTGAAACATGGTCGAGCTCAATATTAAATGCATACATTTATTAAACTAATTCCTTTTATAATGTGTTACAGCTTTCGGCCTACAAGAAGCGTGAAGTAAGCAAACCAATGAAAAAGGTAGGCACAACTTATAGGTAGCATTCACAAATCGGATTTTTCAACATGGGTAAATGAGTGGGTCGGGTAGCAAGTAAAACCAAATAATTCTGAGTACAAGTCAGCTTCAGTTGACAAGTAGTTACACATATCCAGTTAGACTTTTTCCCGTTTGACCCATTCTATCCATTAAATATAATCATCTTTACCCTCCTTAATATATTGTAAGTCGGTTTAATCTTTTTTGAGTATGTCCAATGTTTACGTTATTGAGATTACAGTTCTATAAGGCTTTAAAAACTACTGATCTACGAGTATTTGAGTTTAAATGCTGGTGATTTCGTAGTAATAGCCGCGCTGTAGTAAAATGTACCGATCATAAGCTATCACCAAAGTAAGGCTCTACGCATGGGGCAATTAAGGAATACGAAAATCCTTGGGCGACTTCATAGTGGGTTTCTTTCTTGGAATATGTAGTTTTAGGCTGATGGTCTAAGAGCATGTGTAGCTGAGGATTGGAATTTGGCGATTGGGAGTGAACGGGGGAAGCCATTGCCCAGATTTCATCAATCTCAGCATTAATGACAGACTTTATTATACCTTGAACAGGTGTTGTGGTTAATCATACATCAGTGCGTGACTAATTAACCATTTTATCTCAATAAATATAAGTATGACTCGAGTGGTTCCAGTAAGCATTCCATTATATCATTAGTTGCAATTCCTGACAATGTGGTTAAAGACGCTTTTTGTCTGCAACAGGTTCTCACATACGAGTCGTGGACCAGGATTTTGGCACGGGAACCATACGTCAGGATATAGCATGTTCTCCGAGACCGGTTAGACACGGTTAAACTAAATATGAAAACCTACTGTCTATGAGACAGACGAAACAGTCGTGTATTGTTGGCTTTTGTAATATACCATCTAAAGTTATTTACAATTTGAAGTGATTTGCTTAAATATGAATGTCATCTACAATAATGACATGAATCTGCTTGATTTAGGCTACACGTTTACTGCTCATATGTATGACGTTATGGGATTTTTTTTTGGTAGTTTTGCCATTAAAAATGATCTTATAAAGCTTAGTTAGAGATATATACACATTATTGTATCAATATGTAAGTTATAAATTTCCTTACTCTATACTACTTAATAAAATTTGGTCACAAGTTTTAGTTTCTAACAAGTTCTTCAACAGGGTTGCATAAACTTTGGAGATGTTTCCAATAAAGAAATTTCTGATGGTGGTAATTTAGGCTCTCAGGAAAAGAAAACGATGGCGGAAAATCTGGTGTCCCAGTAACCGATTTGGATGATGGAGTTTCCTTTATTCTTGGTAGGAAAAAATATGAGGTTGTGGCAGATGAAAAGGATATAAAAACAGAACTTTCTGACCCGATTGAAACAAATAAGGGTGATGACATGTCTTATTCGCCTTGTGAATCTCAAGAAAAGAATTTCCATAGTGGAACATTACCAAACAATCTTTCTTATATACTCAAGTAGAGGATTCGGTTCATTTTATTCAGAAGCCATTTTGACCCAATGCGAATGCTGAGATTCAATAGGTTGTGGCAGCGAGGATAATAATGTTTGCTGTTATATACAATGAGATGATATTTTAAAAGTTGCTGAAAAGAA
Organism: Artemisia argyi; assembly: GCA_030686995.1. Taxonomy (NCBI): domain Eukaryota; kingdom Viridiplantae; phylum Streptophyta; class Magnoliopsida; order Asterales; family Asteraceae; genus Artemisia; species Artemisia argyi. Next base: position 291,816 of record JARVZY010010684.1, read on the forward strand.
ATGAATTGATTGTTTTATATGTGCAGCATTGAAAATTCCAAAAATGTAGATGCTGAAGATGGAATGCCAAAAATATCATTGACTGGTCATCCTTAGTTGGCAAATGTAACGCCTCAAATACAGTTCCCCTGTTCTTCCCAAGGTATTAAGTCGCATATTTTGTTTTTATTTACCACTTTTAGTATAAAAAACAAATTCTTGCTTTCAGGTTATAAAAACATCTAATCAAGTCATAGGGGTAAATCTGTTACATAGTTGAAGTCAAGTATTAGGGGGTGTTTGGGTAAAGCTATTGGATTTATTTATGCCAAATAGGCTATTTTATAGAAGGCATGATAATACGCACGAGCTTTTTTACATGTAAATATCTAGAGCTGGATTGGAAAAGTAAAGAATCTTGTGACTCCATTGGAGGTGGTTCACCTTTTAGAAAGATAACAAATCGACAAGTAATAAGCATTCCCAAACAGCCCTTTTAGAAGTTCATTTATTAATGCATTCAATATAAAAGTTGACATGTTTATATATTAAGGCGTTTACACGTGGTAAAATCAACCTACAGCACATTATGATAGCGCATTGTGAATTTACGATATGTGATATGTGTTAACATAGGACCAAATTGTCCAATTTCTACGATTTGGCGGTACAAGTAACCTCTGCTTAATGAGTGCAACGAAGAATATGGTCAGAGGTGAAACCATAAGCGCAGTTACTCAGTTATTTTATTCAACTCAAAACCACCTGAAAATCTTGGTGAGGACTCGATGGCTGAAAGTTTGAAGGTATATTTTGTTATGGTTATGATTCTACATGTTTCCTTTAAGTATTAATGTGGACTACTTATTATCATCTAATAGTATTTTAAAAATTAGGACCACTTATGATCTTAAAATGACTCTAAAATTAGTCAAAGACGCAATATCTCAATACAGTATCTGACTTTGCCTATGTCAAAGTCACTCTTCACTTTCACATTTTTAGTGATTCTTATTTCCCTTGCACAAATTATTGATTGTTTATAGCTTTCAAAAATTAAGACACTTAAATAATTTGAAGGGAAAAAAGAAAGATAGGATTTGAGCTTTTTTTTTGGGTAAAGGATTTGAGCATTTAGGTATCCATATATGTGTTTTGATCTGAGGCATTTGGGTATGCATGAGTTTTTTGGTTTGTTTGTATATTGAGAGATTTTCGTCAGTGCATGTTAAGTAAATGTTCAGTTAAATTTATAATGGCTATGACCCCATGAGTAATGAGTATTTCCTTAATTTTTGTGATTAGTTAATAAAGTTAAGGTGTCTCATTAGCTATGTTTTGTGTATAGTGTATGTGGTGGGATATTTGCAGCCATGTTTTAAAGACGGAAATGAAAGATCAAAACAAGCATGATTAGATTCGGTCAACACCTATTTGGAGTAAAGGTGAGTCAAATGTGCATTTTTGGGATTGGATAGTTGTATGAGATCTTATAACAGATTACTTAGCTTAGAATTTGGATGCATAAAATGTATAGTGCAATATGGATTGTGTACGTAGTAAAATACATTTAGAAACTGAACCTCCAAGAGTTATAACATTTAACTCTTTTTTATATATAGTAAAAATGAAGTTTGTTGCACTATTATGGTTATGTTGAGGGTTGCTCAAAGTTTGGTGTTAATTTAGACCAGTTATAATTTCATATTCTTTAATTAATTTTTTCAAAGTAGCTTATGTCCACTCACAATAATTAGATTTGTAGTTATTTAGATTATACTGTAAACACAAAGAACTTTGTGGAGCTTGCGTTGAGGATGAGATCAGAATCATCTCCATCAAGCCCGAAAAATGATTTTCCTTTGGATTGAAGTAACCAAATGACTGCAAACTGGTACACAGCCTGACCAAAGATGTTCTTTACATGACATTGCTAATAAAAATTCCCTTTCTTCCAACTGAAGTTCTTTTCATTAGCTCATCATTTGGAGGCTCGGTTGCAAGTGCCAGTGCCCCCAATGTATCCATGATCATGTTGACCCACAAAAGTTGAACAACCATGAGGGGAGCGCTCCCTACAGAAGTAATAAAGAACAATAAGTATATATTTTTAATAGTTCGTTGAAATTGACAGTTTAAACCAATGAAGCTAGATAGATTATGTAAGGACTTGTACCTGTCAAACAGGCTAAAGTGAAGTTAATTATTAAAGCAACAATCTTGACAGTGAGCTGAAACTGTACAAATTTCTGAATGTTAACGTAAACTGATCGTCCCCATTTGGCATCAGTGACAATTGTGGAGAAGTTTTCGTCCAGAATAATAACATCTGCACTCTCTTTGGCTACCTGAAATTAGGGATATTAACACATCAGATAATGTGTATTCACTATGATTTGAATAAATGCGGGTTCCGTTTTGCTTACCTCAGTTCCAGCAATGCCCATGGCGAGGCCTATGTCAGCCTCATGAAGTGCTGAGACATCATTAGTTCCATCTCCAGTAACTGCCATAACTTCACCAAATGTGGTGCGCAAATGTTTCACCAGCATATGATTATCTAGAGGCGAAGATCGAGCAATAACCTACATGAATTTAAGAAAAAGGTTACCTTATGATTAAATTATTGTCAAGTAACTTACACGCGTCACAGGTGAAATATGATATGATTACGCACCTGAATTTAGGAATTATTTTGAGCAACTCTTCTAGACTCTTCTCACGGAAAACTGGACCTTCAATTGCAATACCGTCATCTGTGAGTATTCCACATTCCCTGGCTATGGATTTAGCAGTAGTTATGTTGTCTCCTGTAACCATAGGCACAATTATACTAGATGATCTACAAAGAGCCACTGACACCCTGACACCTGGACGGATAGGATCTTTAATACCAACAATCCCAATACAAGTGTACCCTGAAGATGGAATGGGAGTTTCAGCTGAGACACCACTTTCCAGGTCTATGTATGCAAGACATAGAGTTCGAAGAGCTTCACCAGCAAATAAGTCAATTGTACTCTTTAAAAAAGTAAGCTTTTCATCATCAAGAGCAACAACTTCACCGTTTTCGTTAATCACTTTGTCATAAGCAGCCAATACTATTTCTGAAGCACCTTTACAGTGAGCTCTTACACCACCTCCAGGAAGCTCAAGCACCACTCCCATTTGCTTCTTTGTAGAGTTGAATGGTTCAGCCCTGAGGACTTTGGTTGCCTTGCGTTCAACATGGAAATCACCACCAAGTTACAACCCAAACTCCAATATGGCTGTGTCTGTTGGTGAACAGAGTATCTCACATTTTCCTTCTTTGTTACTCACAACTTCTCCTCCTGTATTAGTGATATTGATTGTGCAAGAATCTTCTTAGCAATATTAGGAATGTGTTCAGCAGTGCCTACATTCATACAAATGCATGATTTGACCACAGTCATGTAGTTGGTAGTCCACGTCCCCGTTTTGTCACTGCATATTGTTGTTTCAGACCCCATGGTTTCACATGCAGCTAGATTGCGTACAAGTGCTTTGTCATTCATCATCTTCTTCATGGCAAATGCAAGGCTCAATGTGACGGCCAAAGGTAGACCTTCTGGAACTGCAACCACAATGATGGTAACAGCAATAGCAAAGTATTCCAACAACAATAGCGCATCATCACCAGACCAGCTCCATTGAGTTCTTTTTATGATCTTGCTGGCAAATAATTTTTGCACCAAAACAACAAAAGTCACTATAGAGAAAATAAGACCTATCTTTCAAATGATAGTTGCCACTCCATTCAACTTAACCTGCAATGGGGTTTCATCGTTTCCGCCTTCAGTAAGAGTTGCCATCAGTTTTCCCCATTGGGTTCTCATGCTGACTGTTACAACTAACATCTTACATGAACCATCTTGGACCATAGTTCCAGGCAACAAGTAATGATTTTCAGTATTGACCTTTACTGGCTCGCTCTCTCCAGTCAAACTTGATTCGTCAATAGAGAGTGCAAACCCTGAAAGAAAAAGTCCATCTGCAGGGACTTGATCTCCGATACCAAGGTGTACAACATCACCAGGAAGTAACTCATATATGATAGCTATTGTCTGTATCCCTTCCTGGTTACTTGAATTGATATCATCTTCTTTTCTTCATCCAAATCCCTGAACTGCAAAGACTGACGATATTCACTTGTGGCTGTTATGTTTATAACTTATTTGGATTAACTTAATTTTTTCAACAATATTTATAAGGCTCGCCCACCCATCGGACGAGCTATGCTACTACAAACGTTGTTTATAAAGAAGTGTTATTTCGCAAATGAGTTTAAATCATATACTATGTTGTTACAAATAACATTGAAACAAACACAAAAAATTTGACAAACATCGATACTATTCTTTTAAAAAGCTTTGTATAAGCCAACGATATTTATAAGTCATAACAATAATTATATTATAAAAATAATAGAATTTTATATACGCTTTAATTACCGTCAATTTTATATACGCTTTAATTTCCGTCACCTAATACTACCCAAAGAAGAATTACAAGTCATGCCCGCCCATCGGGCGGGCTTTGAAACTAGTATATATATATATATATATATATATATATATATATATATATATATATATATATATATAACCATAATACGTACATAGCATTAAATAGTAAGAACTAAGCAACATGAACGATAAATATAGTACTAAGGAATACTCATTATATTCCTCAGTATTATCGTTGCTTTTTCCATTACCATTCTTCCATAGTGAACCATGCACGCTGCACACTCTTATAATTATTCAAGTATTAATGGATTTGTATATATTTAGTCTAGCTTTATGGCTCATCTAGACGGGCAGATTAGCTTCATAATATTTCATACGTAAATAAATCATGAATAACCCAAAACATATAAATCATGAATAACGCAAAACATATTAATGATCAAAGTCTCCTTTATGTTTTAATGATGATAAATATATATTCATAAACACATAAGATCACTAACGATAGCCAAAAACCAAAACACACAACACCAAACCTAGGGCGCAAGTATTTTGCGTTTCGGTTTTGCCAAGTCGGCTTTCCTATTACCCGGCCAAGGTTCTTCTTTCAATATAGTTTCGTACATGATATTTGAGATGTTAGGTAAACTCGCATTAAGATTGGACTTAGAGAGATGCCCAAAACAAGTTCTCCTATTTTACAAAATGCCAACTCAAAACTTGTTTTCTAAATACCATTAGCCAAGGAACAAATGTTTTCTCAAACATACGAGATTCATAATTTCACGAGAGCATCAAATGAAAGTATGCAAGTGACCGTAATCCTAAATATGTTCTTACTAATCACGTAACGGGCTTACTCCCTTATTGGTCATTTAATCCGAGGCCACTTTGCATAAATGCAACTTTCTCTTTAAGGGTTATTGCTTTACTTATGTTGCAAAATGATAAGATCAAATAATCTGAGTATTTTAGCATCAACGTCCCCTAATTATGCTCATAGTTACTATAGTTTCATATGATTATATACACTAAAAGTTTTATATTTCGTTTCAGGTCATGATTGAGCATAAGAATGAAGAAATGCGAAATTGGAAACAAATATCTCAAGAAACACTTGTACTTGCTGGATTAGTGAAGGTTATGGTGTAAGTGAATCGACAACTTACGCCGTAATAGAAGATGTCATACAAGATCAAAGTCAACGCATTACAAGGATACGGCCTAACCTCATCGACTAGGTTGCGTCATAACCACACTCAATGGGTTACGGCGTAGATTTACACGAAAAATATTAACGAGACTTTTACGGCCTAACTTGTTTATTTATCTAAAGCATTTGTACTTAAAGGGTATGAACTATTTTGGAGCTAAAGCATTTTCTTGTGATCTTTTTTCTTGTCGGTCAAGTTCTAATAAGTAAACTGCTTGGATAAAGCAGGCGATGACTGTCCTCTTGTAGTTTCCGTCCTTCCTATAATCATGAATGGTATTCACATTTCAATATGCTTTGTAAAGACCATCACTTAACTGAAAATTAAATCACTTCTGTAAACTTTTTCTAGCTATATATGGACACAATCAGAACTTGTAACTACATCATTTTATACTAGAAACAAACCACTAACGAATCTCAAGTGTGACAATCTACTTAGTGACCGGCATCATAACAAAAAAAATAAGTGAACTTTATTCAATCAGACAATTCTCATTGTACTCACTTTCCTATTTTGGCATCTGATGCAGCAAATTAAATTGAAAACTAGAAGAAAAACAACTACAAAAATGGATTATGTATGTACTAGATGTGGCATTTGAGTTCTTCAGCCATACGTATGAGGTATTATGTGAAATTGATGATGATGATGAATAGTGATTAGTGATGGGTTTTGTGACGGGAGATTAACTGGGTTTCACCGGAGAAGATGATGAACAGTGAACAAATTGATCGGTGTGGATTGTGTGTGTTAGCAAAAGGGGAAGAAATATAATAATCGAAATAGACCGATATGCCCTTAAATGAAAACAAAAAAAAAGATAGTAAATAACGGTGTTGACCAATGGATTATGGTAAAGGGATGCAATCTGCCTCAAAAACTTGGGTTGTGGACTTCCTATGATTATTTTTCTAAGTTTGGGGCCCCTGTGAGAGGATCACTTGATTTGATCACACACTAAAGGTGTTGGACCTTTATAATGTGTATATGTGATACTTTGAGTGAATATGATTAAGTATGCGGAATCAAATTAACCACGCTTAGAATGTTTATTGGAAATGGAACTATGATGCTTCTGTTTATTTAACAAAGAACAATGAAAGTAATTCACCAAACGATTCAATATTATTCAAAATAATATGAGTGATCTTCACTATCACTAAGGTTACAAAGACCTTGAATCTTGTGTTTTGTTCTAATGTTTTATGTATATCTCTACTCACATATATTGCTATCACACGCACTCTTAAGTCATATCTGAGATCTTCCTTTTATAGTCCAAGGAAAGATCTTTTACAATTTATATGACTCATCTTAAATACTAGCTTATGACTAATATTCATTCTAGCTAGATGACGACTTATCATATCAGTCATTAAGATACAACATGTATCTAGGATTACAACTCACTTGGAGTGTTCAATTTGATGACTACAACAAAGATATTTTTCTTGTATATGAGTCAGTAGAATAAGTTGTACTTATCTACACAGCTGTTGTATGAGTCATAGTAGTATCAGCAGAATCCATCAGCAGAAACACCTTCAGTAGAAACCTTCTTCAGCAGAATCCATCAGTGGAAACGTGCTTTGTGCTTTATCAGCAGAAACATACTTGATGTATTTCCTTTAGCCTTTATGCTGATTCTTCTGATTATTTAATTCCCAACAATCCTCCCCTAAACATGTGAATTACATTCAAACATGTTTTTTCTGAATTAAATGAGGACTTTGTGAAGATCTTTCAAACACTTCATTGTCAGACTGTGATCTGAACTTTCTTCTCTTTTGAGTGATTGAATGTCTTTCTCTGTAACTCATCTGCTTTCTTTTCTTTGCTCCAATCTTGGACTAAAAGATGGTGCAATATTCAACTTGAAGAATTATAAGAGTCAATGATGCTGTGTATCTTGGATGCTTGTTCCAAGAAATAGAAATCATCTTTCAGCATGTCTTTGGAAGTGATGAACAAACGTAGTGAACTGAAATTGAAACCTTTCATCTTTTGATCTAGATAGAACTTTCTCCTATCAGCTCTGTAAATCATCTTTCAGCATGTCTTTGGAAGTGATGAACAAACGTAGTGAACTGAAATTGAAACCTTTCATCTTTTAATCTACATAGAACTTTCTCCTATCAGCTGTGTTCTTCTTCTTTATCAGTAGAAACTATGTCATCATCTTGTATGCTCTTATCTTTTCCTTCTTTTTCTTTGGATAATCTTCCTTTAAAGGGCTTTTGTAACCTCCCTTGAGATTTATTTCTCTCTTGAGCAATTTCCTCCCCTGTTTGGAAGATCTCTCACAATCATATCATATAACCATCATCTGATCTAGTGTAGGATACTCATAATCTTAAACACGTATGGTTCTTGTGATTGTGGTTCGAATTAAGATGATAGAAGAAGGAGAAATATAATAGTTTAGTGAGAGAAATAGAGGTTGGGAGCCTTAGAGAGAGAAACACACATATATTAGATTGAACTATGTGAAAGGTCCAACCCTCTCCCTTGGGTGGGAGAGGGTATTTATACTACAATACTTGGTGCTCCATGAAACGAGCTGTAGAGTGAGCTGACAGAGGGTAAAGACCCGACCCACTCTACGAATACTATTTACATATATTAACTACTAATAAGCTACGTACTAACTATAATAAGGATAATTCTACGAGCTACGTAATGCTTAGCAATACTTGGGGTGACCGAGTCTTTAAATGAATAATCGTATTCCTAACAATCTCCCCCTAAGGGAGGTCACCCCAGAAGATAAGCACAGAATTCTTGCATCCTTGAAATCTTGTAGCTCGTGGACTTTGATTCTTCAAACATGTCTTCATACATTCAGCAACAGACTCTAGATGACTTGTTCAGTGAGTTGGATGATCATTGGCATTACTTCGAGTTCATCATCCAAGTGAGTATCTGCAAGTCATCTTTGAGTAGTAATGTCTCCATGTGATTTGAACATCATTGTGTTGGCATGCTCACTCTTTTCTGGATCATGATCTTCTGCATCAGAGTTGTGGAAGCATAAATGAAGCCCAACCAATGATCATGATTTCTTAGATTGTGAAGTTAAAGTGTGAGCATGTGTTGATGGATCAGCATCTTTTCAGCAATCAACCGCAACAGTCAGAAATTCCTGCAAGTAGATAGTTAGCAACAAATCATCCGGTACTTATAGGTTTGGAAATAGAGATTGTCAACAGCATAGTGTGATGACTCCTTCTAATCCTAACCAAGACCGTTCCCAATCGGCAAACCCCCGTGAGGATTTACACGATCTACCTAAGTAAATCAACGACTGGGTGTGTCGCTGGAGTACTCTCCACGACTGTAGACCATTGGTAACCGCCGCGACCACTAAGCGTAATCCACAAGGAATTACCTAAGTGACCTGCTTTCAGGGCTGCTTGATGTTGACCCTGGCAGGAATTTCCATTCAATCACTGGGAGATACTAAAGCAACATCCCTCATAAATGTTCTGGCAGATTGCTAAGATCTGCGTAGGACTCATAAGTTTACCACTGGTGTCCTTAATGTTGAACAACCAAGGTAGAAATATCACGTGTTCCTATGAGATCTTGGTATGCATCTCGAGGCTCTAGACTCAATAAGTGCATTTGGTTTTCCTATGCGGAGATTAGGGAGAGGTCTCCTGCTTCAATATCAACCATCTCTAAGAGATACGTTGATAGTTTACACCGGTTCCCCGTGAGAATGAAACAAGTCCTTTTGAGAGAACTTGAGTGGCTAGAAGGTTTAGTGCAGTGCGTCACTGGGTCCATGACGTCTTGTCTTCAATACCGGTGTTACCTTGGTAACCACCAGTAGCATATGTATTGAACCCGGTTTCTGCCCTAAGGTTGAATAATTGGAGGGCTATTTCTTTTCACCCTTTCTCATTTCATTTCTTTTTAGTTCTTCAACCCCTTCTTTCTCCATTCTCACATTTCTCCTTTTTTCATAATCATACCTACGGACTTTCTCATACTATCTATTAGGTATTGTCCATGGGTAGATCCCTCCGGCTCTGGCGGATCATAGGACGGTTTTCCTAACCTTAGCCACCTTATAACTTCATGACTATCCTATGTTGCCATACACCAAATCATTGAAAATTCTCTCAACATGTTTATGATTAAGAAACACATTTTGTTAACACATTGAGAGTTTTGCCATTTTCAAATGCTCCCCCTTAACATGTGCTCATAAGTTTTGATTTGAAAATTTACACATGTCGGGAAGAGTTGCACTTTAGAATTGATCCACCTTTAGTAAACATGAACAGGCATTCGAGACACGCTTACATCACTAGTTAAACTAGCTTGAAATTATTACCCGGCCTGGTCAAGTCCACAAAGGTTTCTCGAAACGGTACACTCTACTCAGACAAGTCCTCTTCGAGACACGCTTACATCACTGGTTAACCCAGCTTAAAGTTATTACCCGGCCAGGACTAGTCCTTTCGATTGATGACGGTTTTTGTTTCGTCAATTCATTGGTTAAGTCTGAGACTCGATCTCATAAGATGCAAGGATCCTTTTTCACAAATCATTTGCTCCCCCTCAATATGTGCATTGATATACAAAAGAGTTTAGCACATATAGGAAAGCATTCATAGCATTCATTAAGGTTCAACACATCACATTTTAATCAGATTTTCATATTTAAATCACATTTTCTCCCCCGATCAAAAATTTCAAACCATTTGAGATTTGTGATCCCAAGTGATTTAAATAAGTTTAAAGATTTTGGGAGTAAGATGTGTCAGATTTAAGAATGACTGATTTTGAGACGATACATTTGCTCCCCCTCAATCCTTGAGGGAGTATGTTATGTGTTAGGGATGATGAGTTTATAAATGATGTAGAGTTTAGCAATAAACTCATGAAAAATTCATATACTAACACATAACACTTGCACTTAATCCACTTGTAGTGAAGCACAAAGATCATTGTTTTAATGATGTATAGTTTTTGAAATTATTCTCCCCCTCAATCAATGACACATTTTAAAATTAAACATTTTGCATAAAGCATTAATTTTTATAGCATCGATTGAGTGGTAATTTTAAACAACTCTTCAGGTTTGTTTGATCTTCAAAAACCATGGTACCACCAAGTTTGGAGCAAATACTTTCCCGAAGAATCTTTGAAGGAAAAGTATTTGAGATGTAAAGAAGATTTCTCTTCTTTTGCCAGAAATGATGCACTTAATCGTACATCAGATCGAAAAGGCACGAATATAAAGTAATTCATGCCTTTGTTAGGAACAGTCGTCTTTATGGCGACGAACTTTCCCCAATACTAAGACCGGGTTGCTATCTGAAGTAATAGCAAACCATAATATAAAGTCCGGGTTACAGCCTGAAGTGACTGTAAGCCATTTTTTGAAGAATATTTTGAGAAACGACATGTTTTAAAAAAAACTTTATTAGAAACCGAAAAACTCTTGCTCAAGCATATGTATGTTTCCGTGTCATTATTGAATGACATTTCTAGAAACGTACATAATATTGATTACACAAGAGACATGTCGTGAGAAGAATATTTTTGGATTTTTATGATTTTTCTGATATTTATGGGTTTTATAGGTTTTATATTTTTCTGTTTTCTATATGGTATAAGATATATACAAGGATATGTGAAGCAAAACCATTTCTCCTCATTTTCTTCCTGAAGACGTTAGAGAGATACTGGCGAAGGACTCTTAATTCCAAAGCGCTGGAGAACAAATGGAAATCGTTCTCTTGAGAGAGCCTTAGTGAAGAAATCTGCCAGCCGAAATTCTGTCCTCACGAAGTAAAGTTCCACTACCCCATTCTCATCTTATTTTACCACACCTTAGGAGAATCCGTTTCCCAGGAGAAACTTTGACAATGTATCAAACCATGCCCTAAGCGTCTGTTTTAGGACAAAGAGAGCCCTTTTCAGACGATAGACATGGTTAGGATGATCAAAATATACAAATCTTTCCGGTTGACTGAAATAAAGAACTTTATTCAGCTCGCCATTTAGAAATGCAATTTTCATATCCATTTGATAAACCGTCATGTTCTGACTTGCAGCATTGGCGAGAAACATTCTGATAGCTTCAATACGAACAACCAGAGCGAAATATTCCTCTAAATTAATGCCTTCCTGTAAACGATATCCCTTAGCAGCAAGCCTTGCCTTGTTTTCAGAACGACGTAATGCTCATCAAGTTTCACTTTGAAGATCCACTTAGAGCTATAATCATTGCACAGTCTGGAGGTAGTAACAATTCCCATACTTCAAGTCGATCGAAAGTGTGAGCTTCATCTTGCATCGCATTAACCCAACAATCTTTAGAGATAGCAGTCTTGGAATCTTTGGGTTTGAATTTGGATAGTATGGAATTATAACAGCACCACAAGGCATGGGTGGTAAGTATCCTTAGTGTGAACACCGTTTGAGAAGGATATCCAATTATGTTGTCAATCGGATGATCCTATATTCATGAGCAAACAGGTTTTAGTACGGGGCATCTTTAAGAGGAGCTAATGAATTTACTTCAAAAGAATTATCGACTGCAGTGCCTTGATGTACCGAAGGAGATTGAAGGTTTGACGATGATGGTGAGTAACTTGCAGATTGAGCATCTTGATCAATTCAAAGAGACACTGATGGACCATTTGAGTTGTATAGAACTGGAGCAGCGGTAGCTGGTGGTGTAAGTGAATCATCAGTAGGTGTCTCGAAGTATTCATCAAACGTTTGGTCAAACTATATCTTCAAATTCTCACTTGTGGGTGGTACATAAGGTACATGCAGGAGTGGGATACTGTACAAGACCTGAACTGAATGGTTCAGGAGACAAAAGTTTAGACGCGGGTCCTGCACTGATGTGTACAGGAGCCATTTGCTCAGTCAGCTCAACGAATGTGACGTGAACGGTTTCCAGGATTTATCGGGTTCGTTTGTTGTAGACTCGGTATCCCTTACTATCTGGAGCGTAACCAATGCAGAATCCAATACCAGGTTTAGCTTATAACATTCCCAGATCTTGACTGTCATTTTGTAGGGTAGCATAAAGCACCAAACACAAATAAAGAGGAGAGATCCGGTTACTTGCCATATATCAGCTCATATGGAGTTTTGTTGTGAAGAGTATGTATCAAGTATCGGTTTTCGGTGTAACAAGCTGTAGCATATTGCTTCCGCCCATAGGATCATCGGTGCCTTGGAGAAGTAGAACAAGTTGTTTGTTGATAACCTTCGTTCCATTGTTTGTCTGAATGATTCTGACGGTTATGTGAGTCTTACTAGCAGTTGTTTGATGAGTTTTATGATAACTTTTGGAGTCACGTCCTTGGTTCTCAAAAACTTTACCCATGTAACCCGAGAGTATTCGTCGACAACAACGAGTACACATTACTTCCCATTTATACTCTTCACACTTATTGGTCTGCCTGGGTCCATGTGAAGGGTGTAAAGAACATCCATGTTGGTGTTGACAATTTTAGGTTTGTGAGTATGCTCCTTTCGTTTACCCAGTTAACAAGCCAAATGAAGTTCCTTTTTGAACTTTAATCTGGGTAGACCTCGCACCAAATTCCTGCGAGCAAGAGCATCGATGGTACCAAAGTTCAAGTGACTTACACATCAGTGTCATAGCCATGTTTTGTTCATTGAGGCATTAGTCAACAAGCAAATAGAAGAGGACCACATCATGACTTCAATAGAGATGGTGTATAAATTGGCGCAATGAAAACCTTTAAGAAGATCAACACCATCCAATTCTCTGATGACGCATGTGTAATTTCTGAAGGCAATCTTCAAGATCGGACTCAAGATATTGACCAACAGAGAACAAATTTTACTCAAGTCCTTTGTAGCCTCTCGTAATTTTCCCAACGGTTAGTAAATACTTACAAGTTATTACGTTATTTAAATACCCACTTTTACGTATAAAATTTTTTTTTATTAGACTTGATATATAAATCACAACGGTAAAACTTTGAATTATCTTTTGCTTAGAAACATTGCTTGCACACAAACCTAGATAGTCTAAATTATCGCGAATATATATATATTAAAAATATTTATATTTTTATATAATATACGTTTCGTATAATTAAAGTACGATATTTATATATTCCCGGAGCCTACGAAAATTCCCGAGATCACTCATTAATATTATTTGATCGTAACCCGACTCACAAAACACACCAGGTGGGCCCCGTTGATCATTGGGCCACTTAACCCAACTAACAAACCAAACGGACCCTTTTTATATATATTGTTTTCTTTTCTGCTGGGCCAGACAAAAACGCAAGCCCAAAGGGCTCAAAGCCCAAACACACCCTTTATATTTTTTTTTTGTTTTGTTTCTGTCGCGATACACAACCAAACGTACCCTATTTCATACGATTTCTATACACAACACTTATATATTTTTGCTCATCTCAATTCACCTAGTGCCCAATAATCACGAACAATAAAACTTACACTTCCTCACACTCGTTTACTACCCTAGAAAGGACCAAAGTAAAACGCAAAAACCATATCACAAGATAACTCAAAACGTGTGCAAATATTCCTAGACGCCTCCACATTTGCCCAATGACTTCTAGACCAACTCAAATGCACAGTAGAATGTCAGATAGTGAATAGAGATTGCATGCAACATTTCCTATTATTGCTAAGTCTCGATTGGTGAAGAAATTGGTGCCATCGTGTATACTAGCCAACGCATGAGTCTTGTGACTCTTGTACTTATCCTCACCACCCTAAATCTCCTATATAAACAATCCCATGCAAGCTAAACAAACACACACACTCAAAAACGTACCAACATACATTTACGTGGAGGTTGCAAACCAAGATCGGGACAAGGAGTAGAAAACAAGTACGAGGTGCACAAGTGATCCAAGGAGGAACCAAGTTTGCTCGTTGTGAACCTTGCTAGGAGTGAACCATAGTACCTTGATCCCACGTACCCATTTCGAACCATACGTACGAGAACTCCACCCCAAGTGGTGAGGTGAGACACGGAGAACTTTGTTACATTTTATTATTGATTTCTCACGTTCACTTTGATTCATTATTTCGTTAATACAAAACTTAACACATGAATATTATTCAACCTATATAACGTTTGACATGTTGTCTAACAAGATGTAACAAGTTTCGATCATAATAACAACATTTACATAAAGAAAATCACACGTCTATATGTCACTTGACCCTTTCGTATAAATGGAAAAGACTTAGAATATTTCTAAGTCTTGAAAACAGTTTTGATAAGTGAGTTTTCACAAACACTTTGGTCTCGTTAAATTCAAATTCGACACATAACCTATATGTTTTATTGCTCGACCTCATTTTTGACATGACCAACAATTGGGAAACACTTTTCATTCGACCTAACTAGTTCGTTTAACTACTTTGCTCGACCCCTTTTGTCTCGACAAAAACCAAGTTTTACAAAACTTTTATAAGCCAACGTGGGCTTATGTAAAGCCCACTAAGCTTATGTGATATACTGGGCCTGGGAGCCCAACTCCAGTGTTTTTGGTATCCTAAAATGAGTCCAAGGTCAGGCCCAAACCGTTCGTAAGCCCATTGGATCACGAAACCTTAACGGGCCTTGATATTGTCACGTTAAGCCCATTTAAGTGAAATAAGTGCTTTTTAAGAAAATAAGCTGCGAAAATAAGCTTTTCACAATGTTTTGAGCTTAATGAAATAATAAAATTGTTAAGTTTTGAATTTAGTAAAGTTGGGACCATTTTTGCAAAAATACGAGCGATAAGGACTAAAATTGCCAAATCGGTAAACTTTAGTGAAAAATATAAAAACTGTTTTCTAAGGGGTATAAACTGTAAATATTAAAACTTAAGGATAATAAATGTATAGATTTGATATTTGGACTAAAAATGTAAATATATATAACTTTTGGACTAACGGCGTAAATATTTTCCGTTAAGGGTAAAAAGTGTAAGATTGATAAAACATTAAGGATCGAAGTGAAATATTTACTTTTGATAAAATTCTATATTTATTATATATATTTGATTATATATTAAAACGATAAATAATAAAACGTAACTTATTATATATATATATATATATATATATATATATATATATATATATATATATATATATATATATATAATACGAATAAAACTTATATAACGATAATAAAATTTGAACGATATAACAATACGTTATTTATTTCTTGTAAAACGATACGTTTATTTCTTTTATAAAAACTAACTTTATATCAATCATCGATAATTTTACTTACGAGATATAATTATATATAACGTTGTTTTTAAACTTTAGGCATTTAAACAAACACGAGATTTATTCGTAACTAAATAACAAGTAATCGCGATAAAACCAGATTTAGACTATCAACTGAAACTTGCATTATCTTTTAGGTTGTGTTGTGTGAAGCCGTTTCCTTACTTCGTTGAGACTACAATACCACTGTACTACTAAGGTGATTTCATAGCCCACTCTTTAACTATTTTCCCGTGGGGAGATACATGCTTAAAACTCGATCACAAGTCTTTTATACCGGGTATTGAAATACCGTCAGGCCAATGTTATTTGCTTAAGTTACTATTGTCAGAAGTCCCTCGATCATGAACCTTAATCACCTGAAGGGTGAACGTAAATAATTGTGGATAGTACTATTAGTGATTGACAATCCTCGTTTGGTTGTTGGAGAAAACACCAGGCGCACTTTATTGTTCTTATAAATAGGTTATTGACAAATACCTATCTTTGGGGGCCTATTACTTACCATCATAATACATACTTATGATTGGCTGTTAATCGTTGAGTATCATGAGCTTAAGGCAATAACAGGAACATTGATTTTTTTTTTTAACATATTGATTGTATGTGATTACAATACACTCTTAACTTGTGATTCAAACTCTTAAACTCAAACCTATGAATATCACTCAACTTTATGTTGACTTTAGCATGTTTATCTCAGGTAACTAAACAAGACGGATCTGGATGGCACGGAATGGGCAAAAGCATGACAAGAACCATAATAAACTACTTATTTTCCTTCAGAATAAAACACGTTCTTAACTTAATAATGTCTTGTATCTCAGATATTTGGTATTTTGAAATAAATTAAACTTTAATACTTCACTTTGTGTTGTTTACTATGATTGTGACAAAGATCCTTGAAGTAATACCCCGAAAGTCTACCGCTGACATGTTAAGTCTTCCGCTGTTATTAACGACTTTTCGGGGTGTTACAGATTGGTATTCAGAGCCACGGTTATAGAGAACCAGATGTTTTTAAACATTGGACTATAACTACACTTTAACTGGACCATTTTTACAAAATACCACTTCATGCCCTCCGTACCTACATTCCAACATCTGGTAGAAAAATTACTTCTCATTATTTCTTACTTATATAACTTGAGATATGCTTACATGTTATGATTATGCTAATAACTATGTTTACTAATCGGGATTATTACAGTACCATGTCTTCCAAACCCAACTTCATTGTTTTGTTATCGGATTCGGAAACTGAGAGCTCTACACCTATTGTACCAACTCTTGCTCCAATGACTGTGTCACCTACAACAAACAAGAATAAGGAAAGTCAGCAATCCTCTACTTCACCTCAAGCATCATCTGGTCCAATCAGACGCAGTAAGCAAACTTCTCCATTCCAGCCTTATGAACCAGCCACAGCTGGAAAAGCTCTTTCATATACTGAAGAAAAAGACATCTGGAATGATACTAAATGGAAAAAGGAAATTGCTCCAACTGCAGAACCAGTGATACTACCTAGTATATTTTATCAGCAGACTACTACTGTACCAGTGACAATCAACAGTCCACCACCTGTGAAAACTTCCAGTGCTCCTCTGTCTTATCAACCAAGGAATTACCAGATTCGTCCTACCTCCTCAGATCCTTACTATTATGCAAGAACCAACCATAAGGCTCGTAAGCGGGTCAATGCTCGCAAATGGTCATTTCTACTACCAATCCTTAAGTATTGGAGATCTCAAGAAGGTACACCCACCAACAGAGAACTTGGTGAAAGATCATCATTTGCTGCATCTAAGATCCTTCCAGTCACTGGAGAACCCATTCACCATACCATACCACTCTTGGCAGCTAGGTTAGTAAGACATGAAGACAGGTTAGACGCCATAGCCACCTTGGTGAACAACATCCCTAATGAACTAATAGAAGTTATGTCAGCTGAGATAGAACAACTCGTGATGGGACACCTAGAGATGAGAACCATGATTGAACAACTAAGTACCCAGTTCGGTGAAGCTATGGAATTCATCGGATTACTTTGCTCTGCTAACACCATAAACAAGGACATCATGTGTGACATCGATCAAGCCCTCGACACCACAAGAGCCCAAGTCATGTCTCTGCGACGTGCACAACAAGAAACACAAGCTAGGGAGAGAGACCGAGACCAAATCATAGACACCATGGCCGCCAAAATTCAGGAACTAGAACGTCGTCTTGATGATAACCAAGGAAAACCCTAGAATGCCATAGATTGTCGACGTAGCCTCACCCACATCACAGTAATAACTTGTATTTGAATGTCCTAGAGATATGTCAACAAGAATAAATAAGTGATGTAAACTCAAAACGACAATCTAATCAATGATGTTATGTTTGCTTTATTTTCATAAGTGTTATGATATCGTATATTGCATCGTGATATATGTGACACTATTATAACTTTGAACCTATTGATGTTACTAAATAGTCTAACACAAGATGGTTATTATGAAAATTCTGAAAATATATTCTCATTTTTAGGAATATGGCACCTAAGAGAACCACGACCACTACCTCAACAGCAACCATGACCCCGGAAGAAATCCAACAAGCAATCACCAATGGAATCAATGCAGCCTTAGCCGAACAAGCAAATGCTAACGTACAACCGGCAAGAAATGTTGCTCCTGCACCTCGCCAATGTACCTATAAAGATTTTATGGCTTGTCAGCCGACTTACTTCATGGGTACTGAAGGGATAACTAAACTCGCCCATTGGTTCGAGAGATGCGAAACGGTATTCCAAAGGAGTGGATGCTCAGAAAACAACAGGGTCACATTTGCCACAGGAACCTTAATGGATGACGCTTTGTCATGGTGGACCGCTACAACTCAAACTTTAGGTACAGAAGCAGCATACCGACTCTCCTGGACGGAATTCAAAGCCAAGATCCTAAAGAAGTACTGTCCTCGATCCGAAATAAGAAAACTGGAAGACGAATTCCATGTCCTTGCAGTCAAAGGAATCGATCTTAGGGCTTACAACAGGAGATTCCACGAGCTGATGGCATTATGTCCTTCTATCGTACCAGATTTAGAGAAAACTCTGGAGAAGTATATTGAAGGTCTTCCCCGGAATATTGAAGGAAACGTCACAGCATCCAACCCACCATCACTAGAAGTCGCAATGGAGTTAGCACAAAAACTCCTAGACCGCGAAATCAAGTGCAACGAACTCAAAAGAAAGCTCGATGACAGGAGAACCACCCACCACCAAAACCACAATCACTACCACAACGGCCATCGCAACAACAACCATCACCACAACAACAACAACAACTACAACAGGATCAACCAACAACAACACCAGAACAAGAACCCACATCGCCAACAACAGAACCAACGACAAGAACCTCCTAAGGTATTTACGGCAACCAATGGTAATGGATACCAAGGTATTAAGCCACAGTGCAACCGATGCAAGCTCCATCACAATGGTGCTTGTACAGTAAAATGCCATAAATGCCAAAGGATAGGTCATGCCACAAAAGATTGTAGGACCCCTGCCACCGGCAGCAACCTACAACCAATAGCACCAACATGTTACTCATGCGGAGAAACCGGAGACTTCAAGAACCGCTGTCCAAAAGGAAATGGTCAGAACACTGCACGAGCAAGAGCATACGTGATGGGAAATGAAAATGAACCACAACACCCCGACGTTGTCACGGGTACGTTCTTATTAAATCATCATAATGCTAGAGTATTATTTGATTCTGGAGCAGATAAGAGCTTCGTGTCAGATACGTTTGCCCCTTTCATTAACTCTAACCCTTCTAAGCTAAACACCACATACGAGATAGAAATGGCCAATGGGAACTTAATTAGCACCAACTCTATTTTAAGAAATTGTACCTTAACCCTCGTAGGAGAATCTTTTCCTATTGACCTGATGCCTGTCCAACTCGGTAGTTTTGATGCTATCATCGGAATGGATTGGTTATCCAAACATCATGCTAAGATTCATTGTGACGAGAAAGCCATACACATTCCTTTTAAGAATGAAACCCTCGTTATCCATGGCGACAAGAATAAAAACCGATACGGAATCATCTCATGCCTCAGAATGATAAAATACATGAACGAAGGATGTCATGTATTCATGGTTCAGGTGACGGAAAGTAAGTTAACCAAGAAACAACTTAAAGATGTACCTATCGTTAAGGAATTCCCCGAAGTATTTCCTGAAGATCTACCCGGTCTTCCACCGACTCGTCAAGTAGAGTTCCAAATTGAACTAGTGCCTGGAGCGGCACCAGTAGCAAAAGCACCTTACAGGTTGGCACCTTCCGAAATGGAGGAACTATCGGAACAACTAAAGGAATTATCCGATAAAGGTTTCATTAGACCAAGTTCATCACCTTGGGGAGCCCCAGTTCTATTTGTTAAAAAGAAAGACGGATCATTCCGAATGTGCATAGATTACCAAGAGTTAAACAAACTCACTATAAAGAACCGATATCCTTTACCTAGAATAGACGATTTGTTTGATCAATTACAAGGATCGAGTGTATACTCGAAGATTGTTCTAAGGTCAGGATACCATCAATTGAGAGTTCGGGAAGAAGATATTCCCAAGACAGCCTTCAGAACCCGTTATGGACATTATGAATTTCAGGTAATGCCATTTGGTCTAACGAACGCACCCGCTGTGTTTATGGACCTAATGAACCGAGTATGCAAGCCATATTTGGACAAATTCGTGATAGTATTCATTGACGACATTCTGATCTACTCTCGTAACAAAGAGGAGCATGCCAATCATTTGAGAACAATCCTAGAGTTACTTAGGAAGGAAAAGTTGTACGCAAAATTCTCAAAATGCGACTTTTGGATTCCCACGGTGCAATTTTTAGGACACGTAATCAATAGTCAAGAAATACACGTGGATCCTGCAAAAATAGAGGCAGTTAAAGAATGGTCATCACCTACAACTCCCACAGAAGTACGTCAATTTTTAGGTCTTGCAGGTTACTACCGGAGATTTATTGAAGGTTTCTCTAAAATCTCAAAACCATTGACCAAGTTGACCCAAAAGAACGAAAAGTACGTCTGGGGACAAGAAGCAGAATCAGCCTTCCAACTATTAAAACAAAAGCTTTGTGAAGCTCCAATACTAGTATTGCCAGAAGGAAGCAAAGATTTCGTGCTATATTATGACGCTTCGTACCATGGTTTAGGTGCAGTTTTGATACAACGAGATAAGGTAATAGCTTATGCCTCACGTCAACTGAAGAAACATGAGGAAAATTACACAACCCATGATCTAGAACTAGGAGCAATAGTATTCGCTCTTAAGTTGTGGAGACACTACCTATACGGCACCAAGTGTACCGTGTTTACAGATCACAAAAGTCTTCAACACATCCTAGATCAAAAGGAGTTAAACATGAGACAACGCCGATGGTTAGAACTACTTAGCGATTACGATTGTGAAATCTGGTATCACCCATGAAAGGCTAATGTAGTGGCAGATGCATTAAGCCGGAAAGAAAGACTAAAACCTCTCAGGGTTAGATCGTTAGGCATGACTATTTGTTCACCCCTCCCAACACAAATCATTATCGCCCAGAGCAAAGCTCTCAAGAAAGAAAATCGACCAATTGAAAAGATTTTTGGTATGCCAGAAAACGAAAACGGATTTGTGAAAAGATCAGATGGAATGCTTTGTTTCAAGGAAAGAAGCTGGATTCCTCTCTTCGGAGGTATTCGTGACCTCATCATGCATGAGTCTCACAAATCAAAATACTCCATTCACCCAGGTTCCGACAAGATGTACCAGGATCTTAAGAA
The DNA here is from genome assembly GCA_030686995.1 of Artemisia argyi. NCBI lineage: Eukaryota > Viridiplantae > Streptophyta > Magnoliopsida > Asterales > Asteraceae > Artemisia > Artemisia argyi. The sequence goes on from JARVZY010010684.1 coordinate 313,624, forward strand.
ACTATATTGGTGGCCGAATATGAAAGCCGACATCGCTGAGTACGTCAGTAAATGTCTAACATGTTCAAGAGTAAAAGCAGAATACCAGAAACCCTCCGGATTACTCACCCAACCTGAACTCCCCATGTGGAAATGGGAACGTATTACAATGGACTTCATCACCAAACTTCCCAAGACCTCTACTGGCTACGATACGATATGGGTTATCGTTGATCGTCTCACCAAGTCAGCTCATTTCCTACCAATCAAAGAAACTGATGAAATGAACACACTTGCTCAGATATATCTGAAAGAAATTGTGTCACGACATGGAGTGCCAATTTCTATTATATCAGATCGTGACAGTCGTTTCACGTCTCATTTTTGGAAATCATTACAAAAAGCTTTAGGAACAAAGCTGGATATGAGTACAGCCTATCACCCACAAACCGATGGTCAAAGTGAGAGAACTATACAAACCTTAGAAGACATGCTACGCGCTTGTGTTATAGACTTCGGAAAAGGTTGGGACAAACACTTACCGTTGGCAGAATTCTCATACAACAACAGTTATCATACCAGTATCAAGGCAGCACCATTCGAAGCACTTTACGGTAGAAAGTGTAGATCACCCGTTTGCTGGGCAGAAGTCGGAGAAATACAACTCACAGGACCGGATCTAGTTCATGAGACAACCGAGAAAATCATCAAAATCAAACAACGTTTACAAACCGCTAGAGACCGACAGAAAAGTTACGCCGACCTGAAAAGAAAACCCATGGATTTTCAGATTGGAGATAAAGTGATGTTAAAAGTATCACCATGGAAAGGAATGATACGATTCGGAAAGAGGGGAAAGTTAAACCCGAGATACATCAGTCCATTCAAAATCCTAGAAAGAATTGGATCCATGGCATATAAACTTGAACTACCTGAGGAACTTAGCCGAATTCACAACACTTTTCATGTGTCAAATCTCAAGAAGTGTTTATCCGATGAATCTTTGGTCATTCCATTGAAAGAATTACAACTTGATGACAAACTCGTTTTTACCGAGGAACCAGTAGAAATCATGGATAGAGAAGTCAAACAACTGAAACAAAACCGTATCTCTATCATAAAAGTTCGTTGGAACTCTAAACGAGGACCAGAGTATACTTGGGAACGCGAGGACCAGTTTCGCACCAAATACCCACACCTCTTCTCTTAGACACCCTTGGCAACCCTCCTAAACTCGAATTCCGGGACGGAATTCACTGTAAGATGTATGTACTGTAGCCTCTCGTAATTTTCCCAACGGTTAGTAAATACTTACAAGTTATTACGTTATTTAAATACCCACTTTTACGTATAAAATTTTTTTTATTAGACTTGATATATAAATCACAACGGTAAAACTTTGAATTATCTTTTGCTTAGAAACATTGCTTGCACACAAACCTAGATAGTCTAAATTATCGCGAATATATATATATATTAAAAATATTTATATTTTTATATAATATACGTTTCGTATAATTAAAGTACGATATTTATATATTCCCGGAGCCTACGAAAATTCCCGAGATCACTCATTAATATTATTTGATCGTAACCCGACTCACAAAACACACCAGGTGGGCCCCGTTGATCATTGGGCCACTTAACCCAACTAACAAACCAAACGGACCCTTTTTATATATATTGTTTTCTTTTCTGCTGGGCCAGACAAAAACGCAAGCCCAAAGGGCTCAAAGCCCAAACGCACCCTTTATATTTTTTTTTTGTTTTGTTTCTGTCGCGATACACAACCAAACGTACCCTATTTCATACGATTTCTATACACAACACTTATATATTTTTGCTCATCTCAATTCACCTAGTGCCCAATAATCACGAACAATAAAACTTACACTTCCTCACACTCGTTTACTACCCTAGAAAGAACCAAAGTAAAACGCAAAAACCATATCACAAGATAATTCAAAACGTGTGCAAATATTCCTAGACGCCTCCACATTTGCCCAATGACTTCTAGACCAACTCAAATGCACAGTAGAATGTCAGATAGTGAACAGAGATTGCATGCAACATTTCCTATTATTGCTAAGTCTCGATTGGTGAAGAAATTGGTGCCATCGTGTATACTAGCCAATGCATGAGTCTTGTGACTCTTGTACTTATCCTCACCACCCTAAATCTCCTATATAAACAATCCCATGCAAGCTAAACAAACACACACACTCAAAAACGTACCAACATACATTTACGTGGAGGTTGCAAACCAAGATCGGGACAAGGAGTAGAAAACAAGTACGAGGTGCACAAGTGATCCAAGGAGGAACAAAGTTTGCTCGTTGTGAACCTTGCTAGGAGTGAACCATAGTACCTTGATCCCACATACCCATTTCGAACCATACGTACGAGAACTCCACCCCAAGTGGTGAGGTGAGACACGGAGAACTTTGTTACATTTTATTATTGATTTCTCACGTTCACTTTGATTCATTATTTCGTTAATACAAAACTTAACACATGAATATTATTCAACCTATATAACGTTTGACATGTTGTCTAACAAGATGTAACAAGTTTCGATCATAATAACAACATTTACATAAAGAAAATCACACGTCTATATGTCACTTGACCCTTTCGTATAAATGGAAAAGACTTAGAATATTTCTAAGTCTTGAAAACAGTTTTGATAAGTGAGTTTTCACAAACACTTTGGTCTCGTTAAATTCAAATTCGACACATAACCTATATGTTTTATTGCTCGACCTCATTTTTGACATGACCAACAATTGGGAAACACTTTTCATTCGACCTAACTAGTTCGTTTAACTACTTTGCTCGACCCCTTTTGTCTCGACAAAAACCAAGTTTTACAAAACTTTTATAAGCCAACGTGGGCTTATGTAAAGCCCACTAAGCTTATGTGATATACTGGGCCTGGGAGCCCAACTCCAGTGTTTTTGGTATCCTAAAATGAGTCCAAGGTCAGGCCCAAACCGTTCGTAAGCCCATTGGATCACGAAACCTTAACGGGCCTTGATATTGTCACGTTAAGCCCATTTAAGTGAAATAAGTGCTTTTTAAGAAAATAAGCTGCGAAAATAAGCTTTTCAAAATGTTTTGAGCTTAATGAAATAATAAAATTGTTAAGTTTTGAATTTGGTAAAATTGGGACCATTTTTGCAAAAATACGAGCGATAAGGACTAAAATTGCCAAATCGGTAAACTTTAGTGAAAAATATAAAAACTGTTTTCTAAGGGGTATAAACTGTAAATATTAAAACTTAAGGATAATAAATGTATAGATTTGATATTTGGACTAAAAATGTAAATATATATAACTTTTGGACTAACGGCGTAAATATTTTCCGTTAAGGGTAAAAAGTGTAAGATTGATAAAACATTAAGGATCGAAGTGAAATATTTACTTTTGATAAAATTCTATATTTATTATATATATTTGATTATATATTAAAACGATAAATAATAAAACGTAACTTATTATATATATATATATATATATATATATATATATATATATATATATATATATATATATATATATATAATACGAATAAAACTTATATAACGATAATAAAATTTGAACGATATAACAATACGTTATTTATTTCTTGTAAAACGATACGTTTATTTCTGTTATAAAAACTAACTTTAGATCAATCATCGATAATTTTACTTACGAGATATAATTATATATAACGTTGTTTTTAAACTTTAGGCATTTAAACAAACACGAGATTTATTCGTAACTAAATAACAAGTAATCGCGATAAAACCAGATTTAGACTATCAACTGAAACTTGCATTATCTTTTAGGTTGTGTTGTGTGAAGCCGTTTCCTTACTTCGTTGAGACTACAATACCACTGTACTACTAAGGTGATTTCATAGCCCACTCTTTAACTATTTTCCCGTGGGGAGATACATGCTTAAAACTCGATCACAAGTCTTTTATACCGGGTATTGAAATACCGTCAGGCCAATGTTATTTGCTTAAGTTACTATTGTCAGAAGTCCCTCGATCATGAACCTTAATCACCTGAAGGGTGAACGTAAATAATTGTGGATAGTACTATTAGTGATTGACAATCCTCGTTTGGTTGTTGGAGAAAACACCAGGCGCACTTTATTGTTCTTATAAATAGGTTATTGACAAATACCTATCTTTGGGGGCCTATTACTTACCATCATAATACATACTTATGATTGGCTGTTAATCGTTGAGTATCATGAGCTTAAGGCAATAACAGGAACATTGATTTTTTTTTTTAACATATTGATTGTATGTGATTACAATACACTCTTAACTTGTGATTCAAACTCTTAAACTCAAACCTATGAATATCACTCAACTTTATGTTGACTTTAGCATGTTTATCTCAGGTAACTAAACAAGACGGATCTGGATGGCACGGAATGGGCAAAAGCATGACAAGAACCATAATAAACTACTTATTTTCCTTCAGAATAAAACACGTTCTTAACTTAATAATGTCTTGTATCTCAGATATTTGGTATTTTGAAATAAATTAAACTTTAATACTTCACTTTGTGTTGTTTACTATGATTGTGACAAAGATCCTTGAAGTAATACCCCGAAAGTCTACCGCTGACATGTTAAGTCTTCCGCTGTTATTAACGACTTTTCGGGGTGTCACATCCTTCCACGTAGTATACCCAGGAAATTAGCTGTCACCAGAAACATAATCTCCATAACCCATAATTACCCCAAAATGGTAGTTCCCGAATCTAACTGTCCCGATAACTTATTCACGAAATTCTCGAGCACTGAGCGATCCCCAATCATATGTTTAGAGCAGCCTGAGTCCAAATATCAAAGGACGAAAAATACGACCTGCATTTGGAAACAGACGAGAGCAGAAAATTTGGAGTGTCGGATCCCCAATTTGAGTTGGGTTCCAGTTGGTTAGTGCAAACAAGTTCTGGAGCCACTGAGACCATAGGTGCATTCGTTTCAATGGTGGAAATTTCACTAGTAGATGCAATGGGCCTAGTTAAAGGATATTGGGTCTCCAAAGGGAAAGTTCTACCAGTTGACTTCCATTCCTTAATAGGGACTACTTTAGAGTTAGTTATCCTAGTTAAAGGGCACTGTTCTCCTAAAGTGAATTTCCTTCCAGTGGGCTTCCATTGATAACCAACATTGGCAAACAGTCTTGCAAAGTGAATTTCCTAAAGTGAATTTGCTTAATTTGTTTAGCTCTCCAAACTTTCTTAACTGGGGTTTTGTTAAACGACTTCAGAAATTTCTCAACACATTTATCATGATTACTCGAAATCATGCATTCATTACATGTTTTGCAAAGTGAATTTGGTTTTGAGTTATGACTCATTTTGCTCAAGTTGGACTTAAAGTTCCTCATGTGGTCGTCTACTTTCTTTTTAGGAACACTTTTAGTAGGTGAAGTCCTAAAATTCCTTCTATTTCTCCTTGTTTTAGACTCTCTAGCTTTAGTGTCACTATTTACTCCTGTAGACGGACTAATGGGAATTTTAGTCTTTTTCACTTCCGGTTGCTGAACATGTTTTGATGTGTTGGGATCTGAAGTTTCCATGGGTACCTCAAAGGTAACATGCTTGTTCTTAGTCATAGATGATGATGCAGTAGACCTATCTCGCTTGCTATCAATCTTAGGACATGTACCAATGGCATATTCTAAGAGTTCCTGAGATCTATTAGTGAGAAAGCAGGCACCTACAATAGCATCATCAAGTGGTTTTGCTATCCTATCCTCTTCAATGGTTTCACGAAGCAAATCAAGGCACTCCTTAAGATGTTTAAGATAGTCACTATGAACTAACTTATTATTCCTAAGGGGAAGAGGAATATACACAGCATCACAAGCATACTTCTTACAAGCAGAAACCTTTTGAACAATATTATCACACTTGATGATTGGCATTTTCCCTTTCGCCAGAGTCTTTAGATTCTCATTCTCTTTAAGCAAAGAAGTTACCTTTTCATTGTTTATATCACGTGTGATCTTAATTGAATCGTATAACTCTTTGTAATGTTGTTTGACTTTTGAATTTTCAGCACGAAACCAATCATTTTCATGTTGCAATTTATTGATGGTATCTTGAAATTGAAAATTCTGAGAATCTATAGACTGTGGTTTTTGGGTGCCAATCACATCACACTTGTTTGACTTCAATTGGGCAATTTGGACCCTCAGGTTCCGAATCGTGTTAGTGTGAGCTTGAATCTTTTCATCACGTTTGGCTAATTCAAAATATGCATCAAATTCAGGAGCATCCGAAGATGTCTTGGCATTTGAGATTTTAGTACTTTCTTCTAAATGTTGATACTTTAATTGCAAATTAAGATTATCAACCTCTAGTTTTGACAAATGTCTGACCATGTTATCATGGTCATCGTTTTGAATTTTCTCACACAATTTTAAATTCTCCCCCTCAAGCTCAACAACACGATTCTGGAGAGCGGTCAATGCAATAGACATCTCATGAAATTGGCAGGCAGATAACATAGAATCAGTAGCAGTATAAAATACGTCCTGAGCAACACATTTAGTAATCAAATTCTCATTCATGATGAGAATATTTTTCCTCGCAACTTCACTGCATTTAAGATCAATTGCCAATTGTTTACCCTCATTTTCCACATTATTAAAAACCTTTTTCATTTGAGTCACATCATCATTAATGGTATTTTTAAGGCCCTCAAAATGTTCTTTGAGAAGTTTGAAAAATGGCATGACTTCAGTTAGGTAACATTGTTTTGTTTGCTCAAAACCTCTTTCCCCTTCAGTAATACCCGTTGGTGTTATTCTCTTTTTACATGTTTTGTCAAAATCAACGAATAATTGACCAAGGACATATAAGGCAATTAGTGTATTATTTTGCGTGGGGAGAGTGAAAGGTACAAGGTGCCTAGGTGTGTTCAGGGGGTAAGCAGTTGGGTGAGCAATTCTAAACATAGTGCGTGTGTTACCTACAACTCTTTCAGCTTTCAATTTTTCTATGTCTATGTTCCAGAAGACTTGCTCTGGAGTAAATTTCTTTTGTGGGACAAAGATAGCTAATTGATTATCTTCAGAGTAATCATAATTGTACAAGATTTTATTAGCTATGCACTGGGGATCCCTTAATTTCTCAGCAAGTTTTTCTCTGGTTCTATCTTCTATCTCATTGCCCTCATCATCAGATGTAGCATCAGGTGGGGCATGATTAGGCTCAAGCATAATGTTTGCATCATATAATGTCGGTTGAGCACCTATACCGCTTCTAAGGAAATTGGCTTTTGGCTTAGTAGAATCCTTCTCACTATGATCATCACTCAACTTCCTATGTTTATGCATCATTTGAGCAGTTTGAATGGTTTGGCCTTGCGTGTATAACTTATCCTCAAGTTTGTTTTTCAGTATTTTAAGACTAGAGAAATCATTTAGGAGTTTTGTTTCCTTCTCTTTGAAATCATGTTTGAGTGTGTTTAAACCTTTTTGAATCTCTTGTTTTTGTTTAACAGTTTGATCCAATTGTTTTTGAAAAGATTGTAACTCCTTTTTCAATGTTTCTCGCTTAAGATTATTTTCAGATATATATGCACGCATTTGCCATTCCATGTTCTGCTCACGTCCAGTGAGTTCAAATCTAGCACGTTGTTCGTACATAGCCACTTGATCCTTAAGGATATTAAATCTAGTGGTCAAGGAGTCATCAGGGTTATAGGCAGTGTACTCATGCACGACACAATCATCTTTTAAAACAGAAGATGCACTACATTGTACAACAGACACTTCATTGTGTTTCATATGTTGTTCACATGGGTCAACATTGCTATTTCCCATGTCAACGACATCTGAATCGACATTGTTTGTCGGTTGTACTTTGTTAGGAATCTTTTGTTCATCAACAATGTTACACAGTTCGAGTACCTTAGCACATGACACATGTTCTTTTACCGGTCTGATATCTGCATCCACATCACGTGTAAGAGTCATTGAGCTGTTCGTTGTGTCAAGCTTTTCAGTCTCTGATCCTCTGCCTTCGATGATAACTGACCCAACATTCGATGCTTTGCCCGAATCCACACTACCATCACATGGTTGCCCCGGACATGCCATCACTTTGTCTTCATACTTGTGCTCGTGCTTTGCTCTTTCCATAATGTACTCTTTCACATTACCCATGAGTTGGAGTAGTGTGACTCTGAACACGTCAACTTCAATTCCCGTATGAGTCGCAAAGCTCTTTTTCGTCATTTGACACTCATGATCATACTCCTCAGTGAATCGTGAATCAATGAACGCTTGGAGTTGGTTGTTGATCACACAGAATGCAGCCATAGAACTACCTTCAGAAAATTCATCTGTATCAAGTTGTTGTTGAAGTTGATCTAAGTGTAGAATCATTTTGACTGTGAAGGTCTCAACATTTTGACCAAAAAGTGTTGCGAATGCACGATTGAAACCTCCCAAGTATCCAGGTTTTGCAAAGAGAACCTTGAGATGTGTATGGAGTGATCGAAAACATTCAATGCGACTATTCTTTGCATTATCGGGCAATTTAATTGGCTGATGAAGCACATTATCATTAGAATTCGAGCACGAAGATTCCATAGCAGTGATTGTATGTTAAGAGTGGTGATTGTTAGTTTTGACAAGGTTATATGTTGTTTAGTTGTGATCTTGGTTCGGTTGATGCAAGTTTTTACGGTGAAATTTTTGGTCTGAAAACTTAAAACCTCAATAACTTCACTCCGGAGGTGATTTGGGCCTCGAAAAATTCGTTTCACGACTTTGTGGTGAAACCTTACAATATTCAGCCTGTTCCGGACGTTTTGACAGCTAATTCGCTGAAAACGGAGTTACGGTTCAAAAGTTATGACCGTTTGAAGTTTCGACGTAAAAAGTCAACTATGGTCAAACAGAGTTAACCGCAGGACCAGGCAAGGTAACCGCAGGAAAGGTAACCACAAGGTGAGTTAACCACAAGATGAGATAACCGCAGGAAGTGACTAACCGCAGGGAGTTAACCGCAGGAGAGATAACCACAAAGATCTAACCGCAAACCACTTAATCGCAGAAAACTTAACCGCAGAAAACTAACCGCAAACCACTTAACCGCAGAAAACTTAACCGCAGAAAACTAACCGCAAACCACTTAATTGCAAACCACTTAACCGCAGAAAACTAACCGCAAACCACTTAACCGCAAAAAAACTTAACCGCAGAAAACTTAACCGCAAGAGCTAATCGCAGTACACAAAAATCCAAATCTGTCACTTTCCTTGCGATTTGTTTGTATTCCCAAAATAGTAATCGCAGCAAACTAACCGCAGAAATCAGAAACTAAACGCAGATAAGCAATGTAACAGTAGACTTAAACGCAACTATGAAATACGCCCAAAATCAAGTCCAAACTTCAAATAGATTAAAGATATGGTATAGCCAACTGAAACACAATATTCAACTAACACCTATGATCATAAAAGTACATCACTAACATGTCAAATAACACAAGAAAGATCAAACCAAGCCAAGAACCATTCGAACCAAATAAAGTCACAAAACCAAGCATCAAATTCGAGCACAAACCAATCCCTGGGATGTAACCATGGCTCTTGATACCAATTGTAGGTTACTCATAATCTTAAACACGTATGGTTCTTGTGATTGTGGTTCGAATTAAGATGATAGAAGAAGGAGAAATATAATAGTTTAGTGAGAGAAATAGAGGTTGGGAGCCTTAGAGAGAGAAACACACATATATTAGATTGAACTATGTGAAAGGTCCAACCCTCTCCCTTGGGTGGGAGAGGGTATTTATACTACAATACTTGGTGCTCCATGAAACGAGCTGTAGAGTGAGCTGACAGAGGGTAAAGACCCGACCCACTCTACGAATACTATTTACATATATTAACTACTAATAAGCTACGTACTAACTATAATAAGGATAATTCTACGAGCTACGTAATGCTTAGCAATACTTGGGGTGACCGAGTCTTTAACTGAATAATCGTATTCCTAACATCTAGCAATTTCCATGTTTTCAGACAATTTGTACATGAAGCCATCAATTCCTTAAGAGTTTAAATGCTGCCCTCATCTCTTCTAGGTGTGTAACCTCCTATGAGTGGTGAATAACTGAGCATTGACTCATAATCCATCATTAGATGATTTTCTGAGCCTCTTTGAAAATCCTTTTTAAGAAATATTTGACTTAGCAGTATGAACATGATTTTATGATTAAAAATCATACTGCTTCTAACCATTTTGAAGGGATTAAGTGTGGTAACTAACACTTAATCAAAATTTCAGTTTAAAGCAACCTCTGGTTGTGTGAAAACCAATGTTTTCAGTTATAAATAACTGCATGTGTACAGATAAACCTATTCAAAAGGCTTTCTTTACAGGGTTTCCAGCTCGTGGCATTTGTTACCTCTAACACAAGTGTTAGATTCACTTTTGCTCGCTGTTCTTTCTATCAGATATCCGTAGATTAGTCACATTATACTTGAGAGTATAAAATGATAGAAAGTGAGTTGTATCAGTTATTAACTGATCAACTAATTTATCAATTCAATTTGAAACATCATAATCAGGTTCCAAGAAAGAAGTTTTAAGGAGTTTTGAAATCCCAAACTCTTTCTATCATGAACCTATTATATCAGCAGCAATGATCAGCATTCAGTAGCAATGATCAGAAATTTGTTGCTTACAGATTTCACTTGAAATAGCCTTTGAGCTCAAACATTCATACCTGAAATTGTTAGTCTAAAACCAAAAGAACAAAGTACAAAGTACTTGCCTTGAATTAGAATAATCATAGAACTAACTGTATGAATAACTTTTAAATTAGTAATAGTAGTTTTAGATTACAAAGTTAGATGCATTAACAAAATCTATATACAAGAACACATTATTTTGAAAAATTTAAAGATTAAGCATTCCAATACCTGCTACCAAGTACTGAAATCTTCCAACATCAAAAGCTTTTGTAAGAAGATCTGCAAAGTTTTGTTCTGAAGCAATTTTCATTACTTGAATTAACCTCTTTTCATTGCAATCTCTAATAAAATGATGTCTAATTTCAATGTGTTTTGTTTTTGAATGTTGCACTGGATTTTTAATAATGCAAATTGTACTACTATTATCAATATGAATAATGGTATGTAAGAAATTGTACCCATAGTCAAGAAGTTGGTTTTGAAGCCATAGGACTTGACCACAACAATTTGCAGCAGCTACATATTCAGCTTCAGTTGTTGAAGTAGCCACCATTGTCTGCTTCTTACACTGCCATGAGATAAGTCTACACCCAAGGAATTGACATCCTCCAGTTGTTGACTTTCTGTCCAAACTAGCACCAGCATAATCACTATCTGAGTATGCTACCAAGTCAAAAGATGACTCCTTAGAATACCACAGACCCAACCTAGGTTGACCCTTGAGATATCTAAAAATTCTCTTGACTGCTGTTAAATGAGAAACCTTAGGAGTTACTTGATATCTTGCACAAGCACAAACAGAGAACATGATATCAGGTCTTGATGATGTGAGATACATCAAAGAACCTATCATAGATTTGTATGTGTGTACATCTACATTAGTTCCTTCTATATCTTTAAGAAGTGGCTTCTCAGGGTCCATTGGTGTGCTTACTATTTTGGAATCAGCAAATTGAAACTTTCTAAGAATATCTGCAACATATTTGTCTTGACTAATAAAGATTCCTTCTCTTGATTGTTTAACCTTCAGACCCAAAAAGAATGTAAGTTCCCCCATGGAACACATTTGAAACTTATTGTGCATAAGTTTCTCAAACTCCAAACACATCTCCTTCCTTGTAGATCCAAAGATGATATCATCTACATACACTTGAACTAGCAAAAGATCCTTCTTTGTCTGGATGGTCATATAGAGCTTTAACAACCTTGTACACTTTGTCTGGATGGTCAGGATCAACAAAACCAGGAGGTTGTGAGACATACACCTCCTCTTCAATAGTACCATATAAGAAAGCACTCTTGACATCCATTTGATAAACTGTGAATCCCATAAATGAAGCATAAGCCAAAAAGAGTCTAATGGCTTCAATCCTTGCTACTGGAGCAAAAACTTCTTCATAGTCTATCCCTTCTTCTTATGTGTACCCTTGAGCTACTAATCTAGCTTTATTTCTTATCACTATGCCCCTTTCATCCCTTTTATTCCTAAAAACCCATCTAGTGCCAATTACCCTTACACCACTTGGTAAATCAACTAGCACCCATACCTTTTGAATCTTAAACTGAAGAAGCTCCTCTTCATAGCCTCCAACCAGCTTAAATTCTCTAGGGCTTTATGAATATTATTTGGTTCATCTTGTGAGAGAAAACATACAAATAAGCAAGAGTTTGAAAACTCATGCTGTTTTGAAGCATAAAGGGCATCAAGAAGCCCTTGTTGATCTGAAGACATCAATTGTTGTCTTGTCTTTACTCCTGATTGTACATCTCCAATTACATTGTCTAGGGAGTGGACTTTGTGAATCCTTGAGTGTGGAGTAGAAAGAACTGATAATCAGGTGGACGGTTGTTGAAATCCACCTCATTGTCTGAAAGATTTGCTTGTGTTTCTTCTGATGGTTCATCAGCAGAAACATTTTGCTCATCAGCGGGAATGATTTGCTTATCAGCAGGAACGATTTGCTTATCAGTAGAAACAACAGTATTACTTCTGACTTGAAATTCTTGTTCCTTAGCTCCTTCTTCCTTGTATTCATCTTCAATATCTTCTTTAGAATTACCAGAAGAAGATTCACCATTTATTGAAGTTGAATCCACACTTGTATTTGTCCATATTGGCATCATCACATAATCTTGATTTGCCTCATTCTCTAATCCTTCTCCATTTGTTGCATCAGCAGTTTGTGAACCTGAAAATTCATTAGTTTTTGCAACAAAAGGCACATAATTCATTGATTTGGATAGAGATTCAAGATCAAATAGCCACTTGGGACCTTGACCTTCTACATTGGTTTTATTTTCTAAAAACTTCACATGTAGATTTTCCTCTACTCTTCTAGTTCTCATGTTGTATACTCTGAATGCTTTGCTATTGATAGAGTATCCAACTAAGAATCCTTCATCTGCTTTACCATCAAACTTTCCAAGATGGTCTAAGGTATTCAGAATTGTCACATGACATCCAAAAGGTCTAAGAAATCCTATTTCAGGAGTTCTACCTCTAAAAAGTACATATGATGTCTTATTGTGAGGTTTTACAACTAAAACTCTATTTTGAACATAGCAAGCAGTGTTAACTGCTTCTGCCCAAAAAGTTATAGGCAACTTAGAGTCAGCTAACATAGTTCTAGCAGCTTCTATTAGTGTTCTATTTTTCCTTTCAGCAACTCCATTCTGTTGTGGAGTTCTTGCAACACTAAATTCTCTTTTAATACATTTTTCTTTGCAGAAATCATCCATAACTCTATTCTTAAATTCTGTCCCATTATCACATCTAATGACTTTTACTCTTTTGCTTACTAGGTTTTCTATCTCTGTAATGAAGGTCTTAAGGATGCTAGAAGTCCCATCCTTAGTACCTAAAAAGAATACCCATGTAAATCTACTAAAGTCATCAGTAATAACTAGACAATATCTCTTATGCAACAAACTTCTAACATTTGTAGGACCAAATAAGTCCATATGTAGCATAAACAATGATTGATTGATAGAGTTAAAAATTTTGGGCTTACAAGTGGCTTTATGTTGTTTGCCTTTAAGACAAGCAATGCATGTTTGATCATTTTCAAATCATTTTTTAGGTAAACCTCTTACCAAACCATCTTTGACAATCTTATTTATAGTTTGAAGTTAATATGACCAAGCCTCCTATGCCATTTCATAGATTCATCCAATGTGGCCTTAGCAATAAGACAAGTAAGAGAATCTTTTGGAACAATCTTCTTTATATCAACACTGTACATGTTGCCTTTTCTTGGAATTCTAAGAAGTGCTTGACTTTCATCAGGCATCTTAAAATCAGAAGAAAATACAAGACATTCAGTGTCAGTAAAGAGAACCTTGTTCCTTTTGTCACACATTTGTGAGACACTAAAAAGATTATACTTAAGCTCTTGCACATAGTACACATCTTCAAAATCTAATTTACCGGTTTTAATAGTACCTTTACCAGTAATTTTTCCTCCAATTCCTCCTCCAAAGGTAACATATCCTCCATCTACTGATTGAAAATCTGAGAGGTAAGACTTGTTGCCTGTCATGTGCCTTGAACATCCACTATCTGAGAATCCTTGATCTTCAGTATCTGCTAATGAATGTCCCTGCACATAAATAAAGGAATTAGTTTTATTTTGGGATCCAAACCATTTCTGACTTGGATTCGCCTCTTGCATCAATGAAATGTAATCTTTTGAGAATTGTTGATGCAACATTGGATTTAAGAATCCAACATGCTGAGGCCTTAGCAACATTTGCCCTGTTTCCCTTAGCAGCAGTATGCTTAGCAGAAACTGCTAGCTTTGTAGTTGTATCCTTTGGTCTCCAAAATTGTTTTTGGACTACTGCTTTTGTTTGAATGGACCTTTGAACAATATTAGATGCATGTTTGAAAGTTGTTTTTGCACCCTTAATTGTTGATTTTGGGTAAACAGTCATATATGGTTTTTCAGCAGAAACCATTTTCCTTTCAGCAGGAACAGTTTTTGCTCTATCAGCAGGAACTGCTTTTGTGACTGTTTTGGGTTTTGATCTTTTAGAATTAGAGTGAAAATGAGATTTAGGTGTTTGCCTTTTGTAGTTCACTCTATTACTTTCATACCCAGATACCCATTGGTTGCAGAAAGCTGCAAGATGGTCAAAACTACCACATGTGTAACAAACTTTGTTATCTCTTTGTTGGAAAGACTTGAGGCTATACCAATTCCTTTGGTTACCTCTAGGCTTGTTTATGGTTCTATATTGTTCACAATATCTTACTGGTTGCCTAACATGTTTTTCATTGGTCTTAGGCCTATCAGTATTGTGTTTGACTATCTTAGGAACTCTTGTTCTTGCTTTCTTAACCACTTCAGGTTTAGACATAACCTGTAGTAACTTTTTATCATCAGATGTTGAGTCCTCAATGATTGGACCATCTGACTTTCTACAAGAACACACCTTGTCCTTAGGAAGTGAAGTTTTACTTAAAGTTTTACTTTCTTTCAAAGGTTCATTATCAACTACATTAGATTTTGGTTGAACACCATATTTTAATTCAGGTAGTTGAAATTCAGGTAATCCTGTGTGTTCTAGGTCAATTCCTGGGTGTGAAGGAATACCTCTATATGGTGGAGGAACAGATTTGTATCCAACACCAGACTTAGCTTTATTTATAACTTGATATTCAATTAAGTTAGTCACACCCTTAGATGCATAATCTAGTGTTTCTACACTCATTTGAATATTCTCTTTAGCCTTACTAAGCCTATCTACCTCAGCTTTCAAGTTACTAATGTCATTATCTTTAAACATTATATCTCTTTCAAGAAGAATTTTGACATCAGTAAAGGTAGATTCATTTGTTCAAAAATGTATGACTTGTTCCTCTAGAGTAGCTATACCTCTTTTATGATTTGTTAAGCTATGAGCTGTATCAATTAATTCTTTCATTTGATTCTCATAACATTTGGTTAAGGTTTCTAAACTTTTAAGAGCAGAACAATTATTTGAACAAACTTTATCAGGTTGTACCTCTGTGGTGAAAGCCATAAGAGCTGTCTGAGGAGAAGTTTCTTCTTCATCAGCAGTAAAGCTCCAATCAAATCCTAATCCATCAATAGCTACCATAGCCTTTGGATTGTTTGATTCCCCTATCTTGGACTTGCTTCCAAAACCTCTATTCTTGCTATCTTGTTGCCTTGGCCTTCTACATTCTCTTGAGAAGTGCCCCAACATATGGCAGTTATAGCATTCTATCTTTGACTTGTCAAAACCAGCAGTATCATTGCTGCTGATGGTGAGTTTCTTCCCCGTCCTTTGATAGAATTTCTTAGCCCTCATGCTAAGAAGAGAAATTTTCCATTTTAGGTCCATCTCTTCTAAATCATCATCATTGATTTCTAGAAGATCTTCATGAGTGAGCATGGACCCATCATTCTGACTTGTGAAAAAGGCACAACAAGCCTTTTCATTCAATATACCAAAAGTACTGCTTGATGAACTAGCAGCACCAATTCCATTATCAACCTTTTCATCTTTAACTGGGTTTGAACTACTAGGAGATGACATAAAAGCCATGTTCCCGGTATATGAACTTGAGACACCAATTTTCTTTACTTCTTGTTCCACAATTTTAAAGTTGCTATAAAAATCCATAAGATCCATAGTGTCTATGTCTGGTTTATTCTTCCAAACAACAACATGCATAGCCCACTCTTCTGGTAAGCTTCTCAGAAATTTTGAGTTTAAATCTTCTTGAGGTATGTCAACCCTAAGAACAGCAAGTTGACTCACAATTTTCTATAGCCTTGTAAACATGTGGTCAAGAGATTCATTCATGGTTGATGAGAAATTTTCAAACTGCTGCTTGAGAAGGGTTTTCTGGGTCTTCTTGGTGGCTTCATTCCCTCCATACCTTGCAACAATTGCCTCAAATAATGACTTGGCATCTTTGAATTTGCTGAAGTTTATAAGTTGATCATTTGGAATGGTCATCATCAGCATGCTTCTGGCCTTGAGGTCATTCTTCTTCTTTATTCTTTCATCAACAGTTGTAGGAATAGTTTGAATAACTGTAATTTCCCTACCTTCAACTGTTGATGAAGTGGTTGTGGGTTTGAAAGAGTTTCCATCTTCAATGATTTCCCAGAGAGTGTAATCCTGCACCTGGAAAAACTGTTCTATTCTTAACCTCCACAATTCAAACTCATTCTGTTTGAGAACTGGCAACTTTGCAGCAACATTTGTTTGAATAGATTCTGCATCCATTTCTTCTTCTAAATCAAAGATATCAACCTGGAAGCTCTAATACCAATTGAGAGGATCACTTGATTTGATCACATACTAAAGGTGTTGGACCTTTATAATGTGTATATGTGATACTTTGAGTGAATATGATTAAGTATGCGGAATCTACTTAACCACACTTAGAATGTTTATTGGAAATGGAACTGTGATGCTTGTGTTTATTTAACAAAGAACAATGAAAGTATTTCACCAAACGATTCAATATTATTCAAAATAATACGAGTGATCTTCACTATCACTAGGGTTACAAAGACCTTGAATCTTGTGTTTTGTTCTAATGTTTTATGTGTATCTCTACTCACATATATTGCTATCACACGCACTCTTAAGTCATATCTGAGATCTTCCTTTTATAGTCCAAGGAAAGATCTTTTACAATCTATATGACTCATCTTAAATACTAGCTTATGACTAATATTCATTCTAGCTAGATGATGACTTATCATGTCAGTCATTAAGATACAACATGTATCTAGGATTAAAACTCACTTGGAGTGTTCAATTTGATGACTACAACAAAGATATTTTTCTTGTATATGAGTCAGTAGAATAAGTTGTACTTATCTACACAGCTGTTGTATGAGTCATAGTAGTATCAGCAGAATCCATCAGCAGAAACACCTTTAGTAGAAACCTTCTTCAGCAGAATCCATCAGTGGAAACGTGCTTTGTGCTTTATCAGCAGAAACATACTTGATGTATTTCCTTAAGCCTTTATATTGATTTTTCTGATTATTTAATTCCCAACACCCTGCAATGTTTTTGGACAAGTTTAGGGACCAACGGTGTATATTTGTCATGATAATATTAGTATTTTACTTGTTTGGAGCCGGAGATTTTCACACAACAACATTTAATGGAGGCTGATAATGTATTACTAAAACTCATATATACAAAATATTAATGGAGGGCTTTACCTGGTTTGAGTCTGTGTGGTGGTGGGTTCAAACCCCGTGGATTAGTCAACTAAAAAGTCGGAAATCATGGTTAAAAAAATGAATATTGAGATTCTTTCTTGTATTCATATAAAAATAAATAAAATTGTTAGTTTATTTCGCTGGTGATGACAATACGATTTGACATAAACCATGCAATGGAGTTTGAAGAAAAGTATAATTTGTAGTTTAGATTATTGTAATATGATACTTATCTATACTACATATAATGCATGGAGCACTCTCTCTCCAAAACTTTCAGATTTACAAGAAATAATGTATGGTTTACAACACTTTAATGCACCCAATTTTCAGAATTACAACAAAGTAAGCATATTGTACAACAAAAACAAGCGTTGTGTCATTTTCAGACCAAAATTCTATCAAACAATATTAATTCTATTAAATGGTAGTCATTAAAATACCCCCTATATAAAAAATACAAATTATCAAACATTGTTTACAACTATTTAGAGCACAAAGATAACTAAAAAGTATTATCCAACACATATAATTAATATACTATTTAATTTACCCCCTCACTAAAATACACAACCATTTTACTGCAATGTACAATCAAATTAAGCTTCCAAAATATTAACCTTCCAAAATATAAATCTAAAATCCGGTAGTCAAAAAAAAAAAAAAAAAAAAAAAAAAAGTGAAACGATATTTATACTAAATGAATCAACAGTAAAAATTCTCTACAACTAAAGTCAACAATAATCTTACAAATCCAAAATCTATAACAGACAATCAACATCCTACGTACTGTTCAGATACACCCTTAAGCCATGAAATGAAAATAAAGAAAGAACCACAGTCAACACAAAACAATAACTACTCCTTATCAAACAACCAAGACTTGGAAATTTCAAAGAAAGAACAATCTCAGACTTCTCTTTAATACTCATAAATTTGTTTGTTAAAACAAGAGTATAAGAGTAAACTATCATAGATCTTGAAAGTAATAAGAGGACCACAAAAAAACAACCTACCCAAGACCTCTTTAATGAGATCTTGACGAACATAGTGTGCTTCGGTTACGATTGAAATAAAGAAGGTTTATGCTGCGTTTGTGATAAGGAGATGGAGTTATGATGCCGCGTTTTTGATATGTTGGAAGACGAGCTATTTAGGTGTGTAACTGCCATGGAGATATAAGGGTGGATTTATTTGATGTGTTGTGTTCGTTTGTTAAGGAGTTATAAGGCTGGAAAGATTGAATATGCGTATTATTTTGGAGAAGGAGATATTTGGTGACTACAAGTTTTTTTTAGATGGAGAGAAGGTTAGATGGGGACCTTGAATGTGCGATGTGTGTTTAGGTTTTCATAATGAAGAACTTATATTCTAAAGGGTGTATGGTTTGTTGTGGATTCGGGTTGGACATTAGATAATAATTATGGGCTTGCTGGATTTTTTAAAGTTGGGTTGCGAATTTTTAGTTAGTATGGGCTAAATCTGAAAATTTTGTTAAATTAATTGTGAGGTTGGGCTTATCTAACTATCTTCACAATATTACCTTGTATCGTTTTTATATTTTTAAAAGTATCGCATGTACACCTTACAATTTTTGTATGAAATAGTTTTTATAACTTAAAATCTCGCTATTTGTGAAGTTATTGTCACAAAACGGATATTGCTAGAAATGTTGCTCGCCAAAATTTTAATTTCAGGGTACCCGCCGCCGCATCGCGCGGGTACCCTGCTAGTAGATTATAATCTACTTATGCAATTAAGTTATGTATTTTTAACTATTATGTAAATTGTCTTTTATTTTTATATTAATGCATTTTTAAACAATGACTAAATTTATGATGATGTGAAAATTTATTAAATTGTGTAAAGTTCTAAGAGTTTTGTGTAAAATAATGAGATGCTGAAATTACAATGGTACGACAGTATACTCAACTATGTATTACACTTTGCATCGGAGATGACTTTATATGTGTATTGTACATGTGTCATGCTCATTATAATAACATCAACACCATATGACATGCATCACCTTTGTCTCAATATCTATCATATAAAACTTTTTCAAAACTAACAAGGAACCGGTAACGTTTTTATCGATGACGAAAGAACAAGAAACGTAAATAGACAAATTTCTCTTGTCCTTAACCATTCTTCTTCCACAATCCCTTTTGCACATCTAAAGTTGATATTTTATTTTTCACTTCTATCATCTTTTATCTCATAGATACTGAACCTGTTATTAACTAACGATTGCTTTGCTTTGCTCTCCTTGCAAAAACCTTGACAACCAGCAACGCTGATTTCACCCCCTGAAGTCTTCAATTAACCAAGAAAAAAATAATACATATTTATTGATTCTTCTTATACTCTTCAAAATTTCTTTTATACCGAAGTTTCAATCACTACCTATGGAAGAATCTGAACCGCCATTTTTTGAATTCTACAAGAACTTATTAGAAAAAGAAGACGCATCCAAAAAGAATATTATTGGTGTTTTTGACGACGTAGAAGAGTGGGATTTGCCAGTGATTGATTTAAGCCGATTATGTGGTGAAGGGTGGGAAAGTTCAAAATGCAAGAAAGAAATCGCCGAGGCTTCAAAGAAATGGGGTTTCTTCCAAGTCATAAATCATGGTGTTTCGTATGATATATTAGAGAAAATGAGATACGAACAAATGAAAGTGTTTAAAAATACGTTTCACGCTAAGGCCAAATCGAATTTTCCGGAAGGTAGTTATCGTTGGGGAACTCCTTCAGCAACTTGTTTGAGGCAGCTTGCGTGGTCAGAAGCTTTTCATGTACCATTAACTGATATCTCCAACATGGGTGGTCTCACTAGCCTCAGGTATGTTGCAACTGAAATAAATTACGTACCTTCTGTTATTATTTTTATTTTTCATATTAATTTATTTATCTAAAACTAAGGATTTTGCTGGTTATCGATGTCTTTAAAGGAAAAAGAACACTATATATATAGGTTATGTTAGACAAAAGTAGTTGTTAGCAGTAGCTGTGAGCCGTGAGAAGTAGGCACAGCTCACTACTAACCGCTCACAGCTTCATAAAGAAGCATTGGAAAAATGAGTTTTTCTAAAAAATAGCAAAACTCACAGCTCCCATTACAAACGAACACTAAAAATAAAAAAGTTCATTTCTGACCGCTCATTGGCCTAAAAAACTCTAAAAAGCCACAATGTGATACAAAGCAATAGATAGTACGTTAGTTATTTAAGGCTAAATCGATCTAGTTTAAATAGTTAAATCGATCAGAGCACGGTGTTTAGAATAGATCACTCCATACTCGCTGTCGAACGTCAACCTTCAACTAGGCCTTGTGGCGACAGCCTGATCTGACAGTCTGACATCGTATTAATTTATTTTATCAGATTTTTAGTGATCGTATTAATTTATTTTACCAATAACCAACACCCACTATATAATGTTTACGATAACCTAGTTGTACTCTTGTAGATGTCGACGGCTAGTAAATTAATGTTCTTAAATTCACTAATATTCATTTTATTTATAGTCCAGATATCTTTAAGAGTTATAGTAAAAATCATGGTGAACGATGACGGACGCAATGTCTCTAAAAAATGATATATTATTGTACATCTCGGCTCGTTAATTACAATATATACTCTAACTTATTCAATAAAATTTGTTTGGCAAAGCTGACAAGTAAAGTTAATGAGCTGACTACTAGAATTGACCGTGACGAAAGAGGAAATGAAATTCAACAACTTATATCATAGCACAAAAAGAATCATAACATAGTCGGCAAATATTATTAACTTCAAGCATGAGTTACACCTCAACTACTTTCGACTTTTATGTGATAAAAGATTAATACGTGGCCACACACAAAGACACAAGTTAAACCTCACAAGAAAATAAGTTAAAAATGGAATAGAAAAAGGCAAAACATTGCAACACTTGATTTGATTTTAAATTGATAGATGTGTGTTTGATTTTCTAACCATATATACGTACGGTAATAACTTTAAGTTTATTTTTAATCTTTAAGAAATAGATAATCCGTATTTTATAAAACTAGCAGGGTACCCGCGCATTGCGGTATCGGGTAACCTGAAATAAAATGTTCCAATGAATTATGCATTCTAATTTAACCATTAACCAAATTATACTAAAAATTAAGTAAAATAATGCTTATATACGAATTTTATTCAACAAAAATCTTGTATATTTGGTTTAGTTAACGCTCGGCCCAAATAGTCCAAACACAACCACGTTAACAAACCCAATAACCCGGTTCAACACAAGTCCAACTACTAACCCACACAAGTATTGGCTAGTTGATGCAATCCCATTTAGTCTAAGTGTAGCCAATCCAACTAACACCTAAATACACACAACCCTAATCATTAGTCATTTGTAACTCCGTTCGCCCCACACCTACTTCTCTCTCAAATCTGCATCTACATCAAACCAACCGAACACAAACACAACCTTTGTTAATCAACTGTAAGTGTAGTACCAACAATGTCACAGCTTCGAAGACCCTTCGACGAAAGAATCAAACCGGACAAACCCTTTAAGTCATTTGGTTACTACTTCAAGATCTTATTGAAAAGGTCTAAGGTAGGTTTGGATTTTTTTATTTTTTTTCGTTTAATAATTATTTTCTATGAACGAATGAAAGAATGAATGAACTTATGTGGTTTGTTCGTTCTTTATGTATTCGAATATTATCAAAGTCATAAATCTATGATGAAAAATCTTTTCGTGTTTGATCTTTAAGGTCAAAGAAGCTATTGTAGTATTGTGACATGAAAATGAAACTGAGATCCTTTTTGTTCATTTTGTTTCGAGTCTTGTTGCAGTTGCAGTTGCATGAGATGGGATTTGTTGGATTTTTTGTTCGAGAGGTAAGGGGTGATAGGATTAGGATAGAGGTGGATTTGGTTTTGTTGTTTGATGAAAGAGATGGGATAGGATAGAGGTGGATTTTGTTTTGTTGTTTGATGAAAGAGATGGGATAGGCTAGATGTTAGGTTATTGTTGTTGTTGGTTGATTGTTCTTCCTCGTCTTCATCATTTTTTTTTTACTTTTTTTTTTTTTTTTTTTTTGGACTTAGACCAAGGATGACCAAGAACATGGTTTGAGGTATCAGGTATCTTATATATATATATATATATATATATATATATATATATATATATATATATATATATATATATATATATATATATATATATATATATATAATTGATTTGTGGATTCCTTCTCAACTTACATGGTCACTTACTTGTAAAGTTTATAAAAGTGATTAGTATGAACATTTACGTGAAACGTTTGTCTATTAAAAATGAATAAATGACTCATTTGTTTTGGTAAAAGTACATATAGCTCATTAATTACTCTAGCTTGTGTTGAGTTTTACCGTTTCTATATTACTAAAAGGGATTAAATGTGTTGATGAATCATAAAGTGGATGGATTGTACAATAGGTTTAATTATTTGTATTTTTCACTTAAGTGGTATTTTAAAAACTACATTAATGATGTTTGTTGACCAATCAATTTATGTATTTTGTTGTGCAAAAGTTAATTGTACATGATACTTTAATAGGTGAATTTACTTAAAAATCTATTTTAAAAAATCTTAAAAAATTAATAGGAGAGAATGTGCAATATGTATTATAAGTAGTATAGATAAGTCTTTATCGTTATATATCAACAGGAGGAATATGGCAATTCGGAGAAGTTTAAACAATCAGTGTTTGTATGTAAACGCCTTTTAGGGTTTACTAGTTATAAATCATGTATACGTAAATATATGTATTTAAAATTCTAGATCATATATACGAGTTTACAAATTGATTTATGACTGTTTTATAATTGTATTATTCCTTTTAGAGAAAATTGTTTGAAAATACATCTAATTTGCCATTTTTTTCTATTGTATGCATGAATTTTTTTTCCCTATTGTATGCATAAACTATATTAATCTTCCTATTGTATCAATATTACGGCTGAGTTATGATGTGACAATACTTAATCACACTAATTACGGTGTAATTAATAGAATAAAAACCCGTAATATTGATACAATAGGAAGATTAAGATAGTTTATGCATACAATAGGAAAAAAAAAAGAGTTCATGCATATAACAGGAAAAAATGACAATTTTGATGTATTTTTAAATAATTTTCCCATCCTTTTATTTGCTTATTTTAAGATATAACGTATCTGTTATTACGTTTTAACTTTTGTTACATAATAATCAAAGAATTTATACAAAATTTACATAAAAGGTAATCAAATATGATTGCACAAATTTTTTTATGTATAATGTATTCATGTTGTTCACACATAATCAAGATCTTCCTACAGATAGTATAATATTCTAAAATATATACTACATCCCAAAAGTTGAATGACACTCAAGGACTCAACTATAAATAGCACAGAAGTGTAAAAACCAAGGTTGTCAGGATCGCGATCCTGATCGTAGGATCGTACGATCCTACGATCCTACATATAAAAAACAAGCAGGATCGTAGTAGGATCTTAATTCTATCAGGATCGATATAGGATCGTAGGATCGCACGCAGGATCGTAAACGATCTGATCCTACTACAAGCCCATGTTTTTATCTCGAGGGGAGCAAGATCGTTGTAGGATCGTAGGATCGCACACAGGATCGTAGGATCGTGAACGATCTGATCCTACTAGAAGCTCATGTTTCTTATTGTTTTTTCTTTTATAATTCATTTATCAAATAAAATATTCTATTAAAGTATAAAACTACAACTCTTATATAGTAATATATACATTTTCATAGGATCTTACGATCCCGATCCGATCCTACGATCTCGATCTTGTGAAGCCGAAAACGATCCTAGGTAGGATCCCGATCCTGACAACCTTGGTAAAAACTATGCCTTTGCAGCCCTTATTCATTTGAAACGTGGCTATACCATTCACACCATCAAAATCCCGAATTTGTAACAACGTATCTTCCTGTGCTCTGAGGATCTTTTAGATTGTCTCTCCGTATATAGCTCAATAGTTATTTCATAACCACATAAGCAAAAAGTAGAAGTGTGTAAATCCATAAAAGGCTCCTCTTAGTGACCTGACATGACAAAATATATGCAGGTATATGCATATATTTAGTGACAAACAGATGGATAATACATTGTAAAAATGTCAGAACGCAAGGATCAAGTAGAACTCGAGAACTTGAAGGATATTTAAATATTGTCGGGACAATAACATATGCTGTAACTGCATATAATTTTGGATGGCAGCACCCATATCTAGGGCCGTAAACAAACTGAACGTTCAGTGAACATTTCATGAACCGTTCGATAAAAAGTTCGTTGTGTTCGTTTATATATTAAATGAACAAACATGAACAATCTTTTACGTTTGTTTAGTTAAATGAACGAACATGAACAAAAGTCACGTCCGTTCATTTATGTTCGTGAACGTCCGATTATGTGTTCGTTAACGTTTGTTTAAGTTTATTTATTTATTTATGTTCATATATCATGTCTTTTAATTGTATAATTTTAAAACTAGTTTGTTAAAAAATAATAATAATAAATAAATAAAAAAAAAAAAAAAAAAAAAAAAAAAAAAAAAAAAAAACTTATAAAATAATATATTATGCATAATACAATAAAGTTTATGCTTGTTCGTTTATTTTAATTTATGTTCGACCGTTTATTTTCGTTTAGTGTTCGTTTAGTATCTTAATGAACGATCATAAACGAACATGAATAACTCATTTTCTTAATAAATGAACATGAACAAGAACAAGAACAAGAACAAAAAAATTTGTCCGTTTACCCGTTCGTGTCAGTTTATTTTTCCGGTTAAAACTAAATGAACGAACATGAATAAGCTTTGTACGTGTTCGTCCGGTTTGTTTACAGCTTTACCCATATCTTTCCAAATTAAATATGTAACATGAAGGGATGACTATCTATATTGTTGAATGATGTTAACCCCATAGAAATCATGTCTTTATTGATAACTATTTATAATGCTACAATATATGAAAACCTATTCATAAACCCTAATGGACCCGAAGCCCCGGGCTTGGGCCTATTTATCTTCTAATACCCCCGTAGTTTTAGCGGCGAAATTGCGAAAACTCGAGATTGAAATAGAAAACAAATAAAAGAAAAATAACTAATTTTAATTTATTGATGAAGATCTTCGATAACATGGAAAGCGAAATCTTTAGGATGCACCGGCAACAAATGCCCTTGTATTGCGAGTACTTTTTTATTTTATTTTATTTTCATTTTTTAATGTGAAAGAAAAGAAATTATGTTTGATGAAAAACTGGAGCCATGTTTGATGGTCAACAGGGACGGCTCAGTAAAAACAATTTAAAACAAATATGCCTGAGAGGAGAAATTAAACTTGAGAAAAGATACGTAACAAGATTCCAATGCAACAACAATAATGTTTAGAAAATATTAGGGTTTAGGAGAGGATCGATGGACATGGGTAGTTTTTGGGAGATAAGTAGGTGTGACGCGTGGTATAGAAGTGGCTTCTTAATTTTAACTTTTATTTTTCATTCAGTAACACGATGGAACAGTTTGCAACGATGGTTTCTGACTTGGCAGAAAACTTAGCAGAGATTTTGGCTGAGCATCTCGGCCATAAGTCGGATTTTTTCCGGATAAACTGTTTGCCTAGCACATGCTACCTTCGTATGAATCGATATCCACCTTGCCCAATTTCTTCACAAGTTTATGGGTTGATGCCGCACACCGATAGTGATTTTCTTACCATTCTATATCAAGATCAAATTGGAGGATTACAATTAGTCAAGGATGGAAAATGGATCGTTGTTAAACCAAATAAAGATGCTCTAATCATCAATATTGGGGATCTTTTTCAGGTTTGGATATATTTTTACTAGTAATTCTACACGTTACTACCCATAAACTACTGTCACACCTAATGAAAAACACTCTGATGATCGATATTGGGGATTTCCTATTAAACTGTCTTCTAATGTTCTATAATTTATTTCAGGCCTGGAGCAATGATGTCTATAGGAGCGTTGAGCACCGAGTGGTGGCTAACAAACAATCTGAGAGGTTTTCCACTGCTTATTTCTATTGTCCATCCTATGATACAATGATACAAAGTTGTGCGGAAAATTCCATTTATAGAAGATTTAGTTTTAGAGAATTTAGACAACAGGTTCAAGATGATGTCAAGAGACTTGGTTACAAAATAGGGCTTCCCAAGTTTATTTTGTGAAGCTGGTAGACCTTAACTTCTTTTCTCATTAATTATTGTATACCTATGGAACATATCCCGTAATGTTTGGCAATTTAGAGCAGCATCCGGTTATGTGATGCATCCTCCTCCGGCGAATTCTATGTGCGATTCATTTTATCTTTGAGGATGAGCTAGCAAAAAGTTGCTTGATGTATCTTTCAATAGTTAATTTGAAGTTACATTTTCATAGATCTGGCCTAGACATCTTTACTTAAAGATCAAAACAATATCATATATAAGTAATATCACTACTACAAAAACACCTATAAAAACCCCTTAATAGAGACGGATTGTATTAAAACAAGTTCTTGTGGATAAAGCTAGCGGGGAAATGAATTATTAATGGGTCTTTATAATAAAAGTGTATAAACACCGGTTCATTATGCTAAAACCAGTCTTGCTAGTTCTATTTTCTCTTTTCTTCTTTGTATGTGTAAATTCCTACAATTATTCCTATTTAACATCACATATTACCATCATAATTGGTGCCACACTCTTATACATATGTGCAAATTCCTACAATTATGCCATTTAACATCACATATTGCCATGAGAAAAAAACTGACCAACTGAAACCTCTCTCTAGTATTCTATGAGATCCTTCCCCTCCTTTAGAAGTTCCTCTCCTCCATTTGTGAGTAAATTAATTAACTAACTACTGACATAAATTTCAACATTATCAGTTGTTAATTTCATCTACACCTAACCCATGTGAAAATCCTCTTTTATTAGTTTACCATTTACTTGTGCATTAATTGGCTTCATGGGTCCCTTTTACCCATCTTTCTCATCCACTCATTGGTCAATTATGTTAATACAAATATCGTCTAAAAACGTTATTTATATTTTACGATCTTTGCTAAGTTTTTTTAACGACAAAGTATAAACTTTAGTTTTTTTTGTAAATCACAACTTTAGTTTTAGTCTTGCATAACTAGACTTTACTTGCTACATTTACATTTTACATTAGACATAACATTTTCATATTACTAAAAATAGAAAATGTAATATGACATCATAGCTTACATCATGTGCATTTATGGAAAGCTTACTAAATATAGTAGTTGACTTTCCATAAAGATCTATAACACATTTGGATAGTCTCTTACTCAATCCATAGTGTGTTGACTTATAGAAACATGATTTGACATTGCTTGATATGGAAAGATCTCTTATAAGCTTTGACTGTCAGACCCTGGCGGAACCCTGGGGGTACAAGGGCGGAACCCTTGTTTTGGTTCCGCCAAATCCGCCAGAGGTCTGATGTGTTTGGGTATAAATACCAAGTCACTGCAAGAGATCCTCTTATCACTTCTCATTATAATTCACACATACATTCTCATTGCATCTAACACCTTAACATTTCATTTTCATTTGTGAGATCTTTTGTAGCAAAGAAGATCACAAGTTCATAACCAAAAGTTACAAGTTTCAACATAACGTTGCAAGCCTTGTTAGATTAGTCTTGTGTGAACTTGTGAGGTTTATACATTCATTCATTGTGTGTTTTCAGTAAGTGATCGGTTTGTATTTTAGTCCTTAAAATATATAGTGTGATGGGAGTGGTTGTACCCTTGTAAAAGAACTCGACATCTAGCTTTGTGTCGGTAATTGTGTGTAAGCGACGTGTAAGGTTTTCTCCGCCAGTAAAAGGGGCTTGTTGACTAGTGAAAGAAACTTTCGAGTTGGAGAACTCGAGGTGTGGAGTAGGGCAAGGAAAAAGAGTCCTTGTATCCGAACCACGATAAACTATCGTGTTGTGGTTTGATTGTTTCTTTCCCTATCTTGCATATTACATATTGTCGTTTACACTATATCTTGATTACACGAAATTTTTTATAAAGATAACTAAGTTAAAATCAGTAAACTATTCAACCCCCCTTCTAGTTTTCCACAATTGGCATCAAGAGCTACTTTACTCAAGCTTTTAAAATTTATTGTGTTTTAAAACTTGAAACGATCCATGAATTTTGAAAATTACAAAGAAGGGCAATCTATGCAAAGACCACCACTATTTGAACCAAATGGTTTCATATATTGGAAAAACCGTTTTGAAACTTATGTGAAATCAAAAGATATAGACCTATGGTATATAATTATTGAAGGTGATAACATACCTAATTTTAAAGATGGTACCTAATCAAAAGAAACTAATTGCCAAAAATAATGAGGCAAAAATGATGCTTTACAATGCTTTATCAAAGAAAGAATATGAAAGAGTCTTTATTTGTAAAACCGCTAAAGAAATTTGGCAAACTTTAATAGTCACTCATCAAGGAAACTCACAAGTTAAAGATAACAAAATTGATCTTCTTTTTCAACAATATGAACAATTTAATATTCCCGAAGATGAGATTATTGATTGTGCTTTTGCTAGGTTTAACACTATTATTACTTCACTTAAAGCACTTGATGAATCCTTTTGTACCAAGAATTTTGTCAAGAAATTTCTTAGAGCACTCCATCCAAAGTGGAGAGCCAAAGTGACGGCAATTGAAGAATCCAAGGATCTTTCAAGCATATCACTCGATGAGCTAATTGGAAACCTCAAAGTTCATGAAATGGTAATGGAAAAGGATTCGGAAATAGTCAAAGTCAAGAAAGAAAAAGTCAAGTCGATTGCATTGAAAGCTAAAGTTCAATCCAGCAATGATGAAGAATCTAGCTCGGATAGTGGTGATGAAGAATATGCAATGGCCGTTAGACTTTAAGAAGTTCTTTCGAAGACAAGGAAAATTTGTAAGGCAACCTAGAGATGATAAGAAAACTTCCCGAAAAGATCGTGATGATAAGAAAGAAAAGGGAGAAAGAAAATGCTTTAGGTGCGGATACACAAGTCATCTCATAGGAGAATGTCCAAAACCACCAAAAAGTAAGACTCAAAGAGCTTTTGTAAGTGGTGCTTTGTAACAATTCGCAATTTTAGGTTAACTTTTATTCCTGAAAATTTCACCATTCACTTTTTACTATTCACTTTTCACTATTCATCTCAGAAATTTTTATTTCATATTCTCGTAAGTTAAACTATTTTAACGATAATCCGAGAGTTTGACGCTCGTCGGATCATTTCTGCAAAAATCACAAAGCCGTGTCCGAGATTTACTTTTAGGTTTAAACGTCATTCCAGCATCCCGATATGTCCATAAAACATTATAAACAATAGAGATATGATTTTCTCTCATTTTAGGACAATTCCAAAAGTTTCGGAATTTTACGTTTTTCAGTTCAGCGTTTTACGCGAATTACGCGTTTTAGACCCGTGTTTCCAGTTTTTAGCAGGGTTTTAGCACCCTATAGAACCTACCACTCATTTTATATTTTATTATGGAGTATATTGACATGTTTGACCATACTTTCAAGTTTCATATTTTTAGGATACCCGGTTTTACGTTTCGTGACTTAAAAACTTACGGTTAGCAATTTACGGAGTCAAAACTAGCTACATACTTAGGATATTATCATCCAAAGACCATGACTACTCATCTAGTCACCCTATCCATATACAAACCGACTTAGGAGGGGGGGGGGGAGTCACCATGTGTGGTTAAATCTTGACTTTAGCCATTAGATCTTACTTAATTACAACTTTGTCTCCAAGTTTAAGCACTTTCCTAGCCACCTTCTTAACCTCCTCATTCATAGTATAAATAGCAAGCTAATCCCTTCCTTTCTTCATCACCAAAAACACCACAACATCAATACCTAGCACCATGATCCTTTGATCTTCAATATACAAGTTACACTACAAAGTTCAAGGTCTTAGTATTCTCTACCTAGTTCTTAAGTTTGTTTGGTGATTCCATGGTTGAATTAAGAGCTACACAAGGTTACTAGGGCTGAAGTTAAATGGTTTTCACAAGGGTTAGATCAAGGCTAGCAAGGGTTACAAGAGTTATGGTGAAGGGTTTACAAGATTAGGTTTAGTGTCCTAGTTCTATACTTGACTTCCTTTCTTAAGTGAAAGCCAAAAGTTGTAAGAAACTCTTATATACTTTCTTGCTCAATATCATTTTCATGCTCTTTGTGTTCTTTTCATGCTATATATGTTCTTGTTATTGTGTTCATGATGTTTAAAAATGGATAAAACGAGTATTGGTATACATATGTTAACTTATGACAAGCAAACAAGCAAACTAGTGATTTTTATGGAAAACCACGACCACAATAGTATAACTTTGATATTTGACACTTACTTACTGTTAAAGAGGACTTAACAAGGAAAACATAGCAATTTGAATCACCCAAAACGAGTACACGAGTCAAAAGTTATGACCATTTGAAGTTAGCGAAACCAAAACGGCAAAACTGCCTAAATAGCATTCTGATCAAATTTTGATTTTGAAAGTCCCACTTCTGGTCCGATTCATCAAAAAGTTAAAACACGAAAGTTGTCCGGAACGACGTTTTCGTTCAGGAACAAAGAAGCTCGTGCCCTGAAAACGCTTTCCGAGTGATAATTTTCTTCAAATTCTTAACAGCCCATTTTTAGACCAAAGTAACTATATAATTGTTATAATTACATGAGACCAAGAGGTCTAATGACCTAAAAGCCAAGACCACAACCATGGCTAAAGCCAAGGTTGAGTCTCAAGATCATGGTAACAATGACCAAGGTCACGGCAAAGCCACGGCTAAAGACCATATAACTTTTAAAGATCAAAACTTATATATATGTTATCAAATACTACAATAGTAGGGAGCCTCATGTGAGGAGTTCATTAAGTAAACCGTCGAGACAAGTTGTGGATTTACGAGTTAAAGTGTCCTGGCTCCTCGAACGTTTACTTCATGACTTCTGAATTATGTCGCCCCGAACGGTAGTAAGAGATATACAACTTATACATGTTTCATAAACCATTTATATTCAAAGACTTACACTATATACTAAGTACTACATCATGAACATTATGCAAGACATATATAGGCGATTCTTCGTATTCTTAGACGTTACTCCAAACCTAAGTCGCAACGTTCTATTATAGGCTGTTCTTAGAGACTTTCGCGATTCGACTACCACTTTCATTTCTCATTACATAAGCTTAAGGTGAGTCATAGCCCCTACTCTTTTTATACTTGTTTTAACTCTTTGGGGGGGATACATGCACAACTACTTGCTTACTTGTACAAATACTCTTAAACATTTATACTTGACTGTGTTATACTTGATTGGCATTATACTTGATTGCGTTATACATACTTGTTACACTATACTTGCTTAATTTAAATACAAGATTCGTATTTACATGCATACATAATACTCTATTTCTGTCAGAGAGGTATTGGTAGTACTCATGGGAAGATGCCCCTACCCTTGTGTCTATACTTGACCTTGGATGACGTAGTACTATTTGGGGATAGGCCCCCGCCCTTGTGTCTATTCTTGACCTTGGGTGAATATAATCTGGTGCATTGTATAAACTAACTTTTAGCAGTGGGTTGTGGACACACAGGTTGCAAGTCTCTTATGGCGGGACTTGCAACTGAGTGGATTCTCAATGCCTTTGCTGTGTGAACATTCTTTAAGGCTTTTTAACTGTTTTAAGACAAACTCTATGAACTCACCAACCATTGTGTTGACACTTTAGCATGTTTATCTCAGGTTAGTAAGGCGATAGCTAGTGCGTGGAACATAGAGTCAAGCTGCATATTCTGAAGACTTACGCTTTTATCATTTACCATTCAAAAACATTTTGTATACATTTATGTATCATACTTTGAAATCTCATGTTTGTAACTTTGAATTCATTAATCGAATGGTAACTTTTCAAAACGTCTCATTTAGAGTTCGTTTTCTATAACTTGTACTTTGTATTATGAAGTAGCACCCCTATGACACAGTCTTCCGCTGCGGTATTTTGGGGGTGTTACAGATTGGTATCAGAGCCAGGTTATAGAGAACTAGGTTGCATTTAGTGCCTAGACTATAACTGCTATATACGTTGGGACCTTCCACTTTATTTGCCTTACACACAATACATACACATATGCTTTTGGTTAGAGGTTTACTTAGTTCCACGCTGTTAGATGATGTGACTTTAGTATTATAAGGAGCCCTAGAGATTCGTCGCGTCATTAAAAACATGAAGCTCAGTAATAACTAATTAGTTAACTTGATCTTGTGACAGTTCTTGTTTGATGAGACACAAGATTTGAGTTAAATAATATTATTGCTTAGCTTTAGGGATTTGATGGCTTGATTATCTTACTATCGGCCTCAGAAGGGGGATTTTGTGTCGGAAATTCTTAAGTAGGATGATTTAGAATCTCCTTATTTAAATGAATTGGGACGCCTCTTCAGTTAAATAAAGAAATTGTAAATCACCGAACCATAAGTTTATGAGACCTTACTTACATAAATTTGGACGCTTCTTTATGTAAGTAATGTGTTATAAATAAGTGGGCTTAATTGTAGCCGATACAACTCCTTAACCAGAACCTTAGACGAACCAGAGTAAACACCACTATTTTAGAGATCCTGAAATCCCGAATTCCCTTAGACACACCGTAAGTAGTTAACATCAACTGAACTTCGGGACGAAGTTCTCCTTAAGGGGTAGAGACTGTAACAATTCGCAATTTCAGGTTAACTTTTATTCCTGAAAATTTCACCATTCACTTTTTACTATTCACTTTTTACTATTCACTTTTCACTATTCATCTCAGAAATTTTTATTTCATATTCTCGTAAGTTAAACTATTTTAACGATAATCCGAGAGTTTGACGCTCGTCGGATCATTTCTGCAAAAATCACAAAGCCGTGTCCGAGATTTACTTTTAGGTTTAAACGTCATTCCAGCATCCCGATATGTCCATAAAACATTATAAACAATAGAAATATGATTTTCTCTCATTTTAGGACAATTCCAAAAGTTTCAGAATTTTACGTTTTTCAGTTCAGCGTTTTACGCGAATTACGCGTTTTAGACCCGTGTTTCCAGTTTTTAGCAGGGTTTTAGCACCCGATAGAACCTACCACTCATTTTATATTTTATTATGGAGTATATTGACATGTTTGACCATACTTTCAAGTTTCATATTTTTAGGATACCCGGTTTTACGTTTCGTGACTTAAAAACTTACGGTTAGCAATTTACGGAGTCAAAACTAGCTACATACTTAGGATATTATCATCCAAAGACCATGACTAATCATCTAGTCACCCTATCCATATACAAACCGACTTAGGAGGGGGGGGGGGGGGAGTCACCATGTGTGGTTAAATCTTGACTTTAGCCATTAGATCTTACTTAATTACAACTTTGTCTCCAAGTTTAAGCACTTTCCTAGCCACCTTCCTAACCTCCTCATTCATAGTATAAATAGCAAGCTAATCCCTTCCTTTCTTCATCACCAAAAACACCACAACATCAATACCTAGCACCATGATCCTTTGATCTTCAATATACAAGTTACACTACAAAGTTCAAGGTCTTAGTATTCTCTACCTAGTTCTTAAGTTTGTTTGGTGATTCCATGGTTGAATTAAGAGCTACACAAGGTTACTAGGGCTGAAGTTAAATGGTTTTCACAAGGGTTAGATCAAGGCTAGCAAGGGTTACAAGAGTTATGGTGAAGGGTTTACAAGATTAGGTTTAGTGTCCTAGTTCTATACTTGACTTCCTTTCTTAAGTGAAAGCCAAAAGTTGTAAGAAACTCTTATATACTTTCTTGCTCAATATCATTTTCATGCTCTTTGTGTTCTTTTCATGCTATATATGTTCTTGTTATTGTGTTCATGATGTTTAAAAATGGATAAAACGAGTATTGGTATACATATGTTAACTTATGACAAGCAAACAAGCAAACTAGTGATTTTTATTGAAAACCACGACCACAATAGTATAACTTTGATATTTGACACTTACTGACTGTTAAAGAGGACTTAACAAGGAAAACATAGCAATTTGAATCACCCAAAACGAGTACACGAGTCAAAAGTTATGACCATTTGAAGTTAGCGAAACCAAAACGGCAAAACTGCCTAAATAGCATTCTGATCAAATTTTGATTTTGAAAGTCCCAGTTCTGGTCCGATTCATCAAAAAGTTAAAACACGAAAGTTGTCCGGAACGACGTTTTCGTTCAGGAACAAAGAAGCTCGAGCCCTGAAAATGCTTTCCGAGTGATAATTTTCTTCAAATTCTTAACAGCCCATTTTTAGACCAAAGTAACTATATAATTGTTATAATTACATGAGACCAAGAGGTCTAATGACGTAAAAGCCAAGACCACAACCATGGCTAAAGCCAAGGTTGAGTCTCAAGATCATGGTAACAATGACCAAGGTCACGGCAAAGCCACGGCTAAAGACCATATAACTTTTAAAGATCAAAACTTATACATATGTTATCAAATACTACAATAGTAGGGAGCCTCATGTGAGGAGTTCATTAAGTAAACCGTCGAGACAAGTTGTGGATTTACGAGTTAAAGTGTCCTGGCTCCTCGAACGTTTACTTCATGACTTCTGAATTATGTCGCCCCGAACGGTAGTAAGAGATATACAACTTATACATGTTTCATAAACCATTTATATTCAAAGACTTACACTATATACTAAGTACTACATCATGAACATTATGCAAGACATATATAGGCGATTCTTCGTATTCTTAGACGTTACTCCAAACCTAAGTCGCAACGTTCTATTATAGGCTGTTCTTAGAGACTTTCGCGATTCGACTACCACTTTCATTTCTCATTACATAAGCTTAAGGTGAGTCATAGCCCCTACTCTTTTTATACTTGTTTTAACTCTTTGGGGGGGATACATGCACAACTACTTGCTTACTTGTACAAATACTCTTAAACATTTATACTTGATTGTGTTATACTTGATTGGCATTATACTTGATTGCGTTATACATACTTGTTACACTATACTTGCTTAATTTAAATACAAGATTCGTATTTACATGCATACATAATACTCTATTTCTGTCAGAGAGGTATTGGTAGTACTCATGGGAAGATGCCCCCTACCCTTGTGTCTATACTTGACCTTGGATGACGTAGTACTATTTGGGGATAGGCCCCCGCCCTTGTGTCTATTCTTGACCTTGGGTGAATATAATCTGGTGCATTGTATAAACTAACTTTTAGCAGTGGGTTGTGGACACACAGGTTGCAAGTCTCTTATGGCGGGACTTGCAACTGAGTGGATTCTCAATGCCTTTGCTGTGTGAACATTCTTTAAGGCTTTTTAACTGTTTTAAGACAAACTCTATGAACTCACCAACCATTGTGTTGACACTTTAGCATGTTTATCTCAGGTTAGTAAGGCGATAGCTAGTGCGTGGAACATAGAGTCAAGCTGCATATTCTGAAGACTTACGCTTTTATCATTTACCATTCAAAAACATTTTGTATACATTTATGTATCATACTTTGAAATCTCATGTTTGTAACTTTGAATTCATTAATCGAATGGTAACTTTTCAAAACATCTCATTTAGAGTTCGTTTTCTATAACTTGTACTTTGTATTATCAAGTAGCACCCCTATGACACAGTCTTCCGCTGCAGTATTTTGGGGGTGTTACATGCTTGGAGCGATAGTGAAGATGATAACGAAGAGTCAAAGAATGAAGAGATTGCTCTCATGGCTCAAGATTCAAATGAGGTATAATCTGACTTTTCTTGCTCTTCTATTGATGATGATACATTGCAAAAAGAATATAACCAACTTTGTGAACTAAGTCTAAAAATTATAAGTAAAAACAAGTTTTTGAAAACTAAAAAGAAATTTTTGGAAAATGAAACCTATGAATTGCAAGAAAAGGCTAAGAGGATAGAAAAGAGTAAAAACATAAACACATTGTGTAAATCATGTGAAGAGTTTAAACTTGAAATTGAGAAACTTAAGGTTACTCAAAATGACTTAATTAAACAAACCTCAAAGTTTAAAAGATTCGATAAAAGTATTTCTTGTGCGGATGAAATAATGAAACTTCAAAAGTCTCCATTTGATAAAACGGGTCTAGGTTTCATGAAGTTAGAAACTTCAAAGAGTCAAACGAAACAAGACGAGAAAACACAAGAAACCAACAAAACTACTGCAGCATCTCACGGATCTGACGGAACCCAAATCAGGGTTCCGCCCGTGGAACCCAAAGGTTCCGCGAGGTCTGTAGAAGAAAGGAAAGTTTCTTTGTCGGATCGTACAAAATTCATTAAAGTCACAAATAAGTCTAATGTTAGCATAAATAATACAAATCTAAAACCAGCCATTAGGATTGGGGTAGGACTTGATAAAAAATGAATTTAGAACCAAAACCACTAAACCAAGATCTAAAACTCCTATTCCCAAACTCCCCTTTCCAAAGAGCAACTACAACATACAATCAAACTATCAACATGGTTGGAACCAAAACATACCTAGACCTTACCAATCTTCAAACTTCATGTCATGGAACCCATATATTTCATTTCCATACATGAATCAAGTTAATGGAATGTTTAACCAAAATGGACCCATGAGATATTGGGGACCAAATGTTTGAATGATTTTCACAAAATAGGTATGCTTCAAAGTTAGTTTGGAATCGGATGAATGGATCAAAGATAGTGGTTGCTCAAGGCACATGACGGGTAACAAAAGTCTCTTTTGCACATATAAAAAATGTGGCGGAGGTAATGTCACGTTTGGTAGCAAGGCTAAATGCAAAATCATCAGAAAAGGTATAATTTCTCATGACTCGCTCTCTATAGATGATGTAGCTCATGTTGATAACTTAGGTTTTAATTTACTTAGTATTAGTCAACTTTGCCGGAAAAAGTATAATGTCCTTTTCAGTGAAAATGGAAGTAAAACACTTAAAGATGGCATAACCATAGCTAAGGGTGTTCTTAAGAACAACGTATATGTCATGAAGATGGATCAAAAATCTAGAGACAAACTTTGTCTCACATCATTAGATGAATCTTCAACTTTATGGCATAGGCGTTTAGGACACGCTAACATGAGACTTATACAAAACCTTTCCTTTAAAGACTTAGTTAGTAACCTACCCAAGTTGAAATACAACCAACACTTTTGTGATGCTTGCCAAGTCGGTAAACAAGTTCATAGTAGCCATAAGGCTAAAAACATGGTGTCTACATCTAGGTGTCTAGAACTTTTACATATGGACTTGTTTGGTCCATCGGCTATACAAAGTTATGGAGGTAATTACTATACCTTAGTCATAGTAAATGATTACTCTAGATATACTTGGACAAATTTTTTGAAAAATAAAACCGAAGCCTTTGACAAATTTGAAATTCTAAGTAAGAAAATTCAAAATCAATTAGGAACATGCATTATGTCTATTAGAACGGACCATGGTCGTGAATTCGACAATGAAATATAATTTGGAAACTTTTTGCGATAAAAATGGTATAACTCATAACTTTTCGGCACCACGCACTCCCCAATCTAACGGTGTAGTAGAACGTAAAAACCGAACCCTTCAAGAGATGAGTAGAACAATGCTTAATGAACAAAACATTCCAAAAAAGTTTTGGTGTAACGCCGTCGACACGTCAAGCTACATTTTGAATCGAGTCCTAATTAGACCATTTTTAAACAAAACTCCATATGAGCTATGTAAAGGTAAAAAGCCTATATTAAGATATTGTAGAGTGTTTGGAAGTAAATGTTTTATTCTTAACACCAAGGATTATCTCACCAAATTTGACCCAAAGTCTTATGAAGGTGTATTTCTTGGATATTCACAAAGTAGTAAAGCTTATATTGTCTTAAACAAAGAAACCCTAAGAGTCGAGGAATCGTTAAACGTAACGTTTGACGAGAGTCCACCTCCTTCTAAGACATCACCTTTGGTAGATGATGACTTAGTTGAAAGTCAAGTAATTGAAAATCAAGAAATTATAGATGTAGAAGTAACACCAAACAAAGAGATTGTAAATGTCAAAGAATCTAAAAGTCATCCATTAGATAGTGTTATAGGAAATATTAATGAAAGAACTCTACGATCAAAAGTTCAAAATGAAAGTAACTTCTTTTGTTTCGTATCAACCATTGAACCCAAAATTATAAACGAAGCTATAAAAGATGAATCATGGGTAATAACTATGCAAGAAGAATTAAGCCAATTTGTTAGAAATGATGTTTAGACACTAGTTCCTCAACCAAAAAGTCAAACAATAAGTGGAACAAAATGGGTCTTTCGAAATAAAATGGATGAAAATAGTGTTGTGTCTAGAAATAAAGCTAGGCTAGTAGCACAAGGATATAATCAACAAGAAGGCATTAACTATGATGAAACTTTTGCTCCGGTAGCTAGGATTGAGTCAATAAGAATTTTACTTGCATATGCATGTGCACACAATTTCAAACTCTTTCAAATGGACATTAAAAGTGCATTCTTAAATGGGTTCATAAATGAAGAAGTGTATGTTGCTCAACCACCGGGCTTCATCAATTTTGAAAAACCTAATCATGTCTATAAACTTAAAAAGGCTTTATACGGACTTAAGCAAGCTCCAAAAGCATGGTATGATCGACTTAAAACATTTCTAGTTGACCATAGGTACACCATGGGATTAGTAGATAATACTCTCTTCACTAAGAAGAAAGGATCACACATTATCATAGTCTAAATCTATGTTGATGACATCATATTCGGTTCAACTTGTCAAGAATTATGTGTCGATTTCTCAAAAATCATGCATGAAGAGTTTGAAATGAGTATGATGTGAGAACTCAACTTTTTCTTAGGACTCCAAATCAAACGACTAGAAGATGATAACTTCTTTAACCAATCTAAATACATTAAGGATATGCTTAAGAAATTTGGTCTAGAAGATTCCAAACCAATCAAAACACCTATGTCCACGGAAGTTAAACTAACCAAAGATGAGGAAAGTGAATCCGTAGATAGCACTAAATATAGAGGTATGATTGGAAGTCTACTTTACCTCACGGCTAGTAGAGCCGACATTATGTTTAGTGTTTGTCTATGTGCTCATTTTCAAGAAGATCCTAAAATAATTCATCTTGAAGCCGTAAAAAGGATCTTTAGATACATTAAGGGTACTACACACTTAAGATTATGGTATCCCAAAGGAACGGGAATATACACCATAGTGTATGCCGACTCGGACCATGCCGGTGACTATGTTGATAGAAAAAGTACAAGTGGTACTTGCACTTTTATTGGACATTGTCTCACCTCATGGTTCTTGATGAAGCAAAAAGTGTACCGCTTTTGGGGGGTCATTTAAGGCCAAAGTCGAGATTATTTGATCAAATATTGCCGACTCGGACCATGCCGATGACTATGTTGATAGAAAAAGTACAAGTGGTACTTGCACTTTTATTGGACATTGTCTCACCTCATGGTTCTTGATGAAGCAAAAAGTGTACCGCTTTTGGGGGGTCATTTAAGGCCAAAGTCGAGATTATTTGATCAAATATTGCCCTAAATCGTTCCTTTTGTCATTTTAGGTACTTTTGAGAGGAATTTTACGAAAGGAAGCATTTTGGACGTTTTTGGAGCAAAAAAGTGTAGAAAACGACTAAGTCTGAAAAGCATGCTGGAAATTGCCTTTGACGGCGTCACAAGTTGTTAGTGACGGCGTCATGAGTTGACAAAAGGGTGGATAAATCAAATACACATGACGCACCAGGATGTTTTGTGAAGGGGGTCTGACGGCGTCATGTACAAAAATTCCAAGGCCATCAAGAGTTATCATAAAGAGTGACGGCCCAAAACCCATATAGAGTGACAACGTCAGAAGTGGATCTAGGCAATACGAGTTTAATTTGGCGGCGAGTTGACGGCATCAGACTTAACTCTTGATGCCGTCAGATCACAAAATCTATATACAGTTTTCTAGTTTTCATTCATTGTGTGCAACTTTGATGGAATAAAACCCTAGACGAATTTTCCAGCTAGTTGAAGGGTTTCAACCATTTGTTTCTTCCATGTTCAATTGAAGATAAGTACTTTACCAAATCATTCAATATGTCTATGTGTTGTTTGATTATATCTTACGCTTGTCTTCTCTTTAACATTCTAGGCTAGGTTTCTTTCGTGTTTGCTTAGATGTAATGAAACCTAGATGTTAATTATTGGTTGATGGTTT
The DNA here is from genome assembly GCA_030686995.1 of Artemisia argyi. NCBI lineage: Eukaryota > Viridiplantae > Streptophyta > Magnoliopsida > Asterales > Asteraceae > Artemisia > Artemisia argyi. The sequence goes on from JARVZY010010684.1 coordinate 354,904, forward strand.
GTTTATAATTGTTGTGGATGAATGAATTCGATGTTAGGCTTAAGAAAACTGATAGACTTCCAATTGGTAACTTGCTTGAACATCTTAAGAAACATGATCGGATGTGTACTACGATTATTTAGTTATATTTAATGCATAGGTAACTTCCAGGGATACCATGTTAGGAGCTTTTAGTCGGCTCGACATAGGAATGAGGTTGAAGCCTATAAAGTTAGGGAAAATCGTACATGGCCCTACGACTAGTATTAAGGAATATAACCCGTCATCCATGCAATTGTAACAAGCTAATCAACTGGTAAAAGATATCTAGGGAGTAATGAAATTTAAGTAAACACACTTTCTCTCATTATTGTTTACACCACAATTTAGTTTAAGTTTATTTTATTTTATTTTGATTGCATCTTTAGTTAATTGGGTTAGTTGAATAGCAACTAATTCCACCCACTCCTTCAAAACCCGAGATTTTTACTTGCTTTCCTTAAAATATAAAAATACAAAAAGAATCATCCCTCACCCTTAGACCTAATTTAGTAGAATTTTAACCCTAGCGAACACTATTCCTATAGTTGAACGATCAATCCCCCGGTACTTGTCACTATACTATACTACAACGAACAGGTACACTGCCTGGTGGGGATTGCAATCTTCTCAAGATCCCTTGAGAGGTAAAACCTTTTGCGAGGGTGCAATTCCATGCATCAAGTTTTTGGCGCCGCAGCCCGGGGAATAGTTATTGTCTAGGTTAAAATTTCTTTTTATTACGTCTACTTGCTAGATTCCTTTCTAGTAAAATTATTATTTTATTTTTTATAGGTTTTCTTTAGTCTATCTTATTTCTTCGTTCCTTTGTTCGTAACCTTTGCCATCCGCCATCATGGAAGGTGGTAATCTCTTTGATCCCATCAACCCACCACAACAAAACGACCCACAAAACCCACCACTAGCAAACAAACCTCCTAGACCCCCAACCTTAGGAGAGTACTCCCGTCCTAGCCACCAAGGCTATCGAAACACCATTGAGCTCACTCAAGGAGCCAATGTGTCCCCCTTGCGATCCGACACCATCCGGTTTGTGCAAAGCGGATGTGCATTCCATGGACTTTGTTCCGAAGATCCTAATCAACATCTCAAGGATTTCCTCAAAATAGTAGATTCCATAGACCTTGATGTTGTAACTCGAGAGACGACCCGATTGCGTCTCTTCCAGTTCTCTCTACGTGACCAAGCTAGTCAATGGCTTGAGCGTTTACCCGCGGGATCCATCACCTCTTGGGATGATCTCACAACTCGTTTCCTTGCTCAATTTTTCCCACCAGGGAGATCAACAAAGCTTAGAAATGACATCTTGATGTTCCAACAACGTCAAGGTGAAACTCTCTATAAAGCATGGACTCGTTTCAAGGACTTACTCCAAAAAGTCCCCCATCATGGCATAGATCTTTGGCTCCAAGTCCAAATTTTCTATGACCATATCGATCTCTCCACAAGGTGAACCATTGACCAATCGGCCGGTGGCAAGCTTCGTGATATAAGTGCGGAAGAATCATAGGAACTCATAGAAGATCTTGCTCTCTATTACAACGAAAGCTGGAATGATCCCTGTGATTTTAACAAACGGTCAAGGCAATATCTTTGCCTTCGAACAATTCAAGCACTCCCGACCGTAGGATCATGGAACTTGAACACCAAGTCAAGTTTCTCATGAAATCTTACGAAGCTCCTAAACCTTCAAGCCAAGTGAACAAAATCACTTCTTCGTGCGAATTATGTAGTGGTCCCCCACGACACTCGTGATTGCATGGAACTCCCCGAACAAGCTTTCACTGATTACGCATCCTCACGTACCGACGGAGCGGGAGACAAGTGGTACACTTTCAAACCCGAGCAAAACCCTTACGGTGATTCATACAAGCCCTTTTTGAAAAATCACCCAAACTTTAGGTGGAAACAAAACCAAAACATGCCCCAAAACAATTCTTCGACTCCACCTAATCGATTCCAACCAAACGGTTCATCCTCTAACCGTACTTTCAACAACAATCCTTCCAAAAACTATGGTAGTACCAATAATTTGAAGGATTGATGTCCAAATTTATGGCATCTCAAGAGACTCGTTTAGCAAAGTTTGAAGCCGATTTCAAACAAAAGCAAAGTGAGATGACCAATAAGATTGACACATTGTTGAAAGTTCTCAATGACCGAGAAATGGGAGCACTCCCAAGTAACACGGTTAAGAATCCGAAACTAAACGTTAATGATATATCATCTATTTCATCTCCTACTTCTAGTCCACAATATTATTCGGTCAATGCCATGAGCACGTGTTTCAAACAAACCCAAGTCTTTCAAAAGAACCAATTGAATGTAACGCCCAACATCAATTCGGTCAATAGCATAGTTGAAACACTTCCTACACAAGACCTTGGCGAAGAATTCAGGGAACTTCACCTTGAGCGTCCTGTCACACCTCGCCAAGGCGGAAACGCGAGGGTGTAACTTCATGGATATCATCACAACACCTGGTGTCTATATAGAGAACAACTACATGCACAAAATAGAGCAAAGTACAAAAACAAAGTGTTGTAACATTACCCCAAAATAAAATAACCAAAACAAAATCCAAAATAATACATAAGATCCAAACAAAGATGATAAACAACTAGGGTCTCGTCTAATCACATTCCTTCTATCTTATCCTTAGAAAGCTCTCCTAAAAATGATTCTTAAAACGTCAACATAATGTTGGTGACATTCATAGGTTTAAGACACACATACACTCTCAAGGCAACTAGTTCACAGTGATTATAAAAACATAGCTGGACAAATAATTGTATAGTTATCATATAGCTACATGTATTCACAAACCAATAACCACACACAAAGGCAACCATTTAGACGGATCGTGTCCACCGACCCCAATAATCACACACAAAGGCAACATCTGGACAGATCGTGTCCACCAACCCCATTGGCATCAATTAGGTCGCATGCGCGAGCAACAGGATAAGCATCCTCCCAATTGAATCACATATATATCGAGTAGGAGTTATTATTCTCCAATTGGATACTCCCCCCAATTGGACCACACAGCATTACCATCACATTATCCAATCCACATAACATATAGCATGCATACGATAACATTATAAGTCCAAACTCTTTAAAATCACATATAATCACAGTAACTCAAACATTTAAGACAAGCATCATTCCCATCCCAAGTTTAAAACAATGTAAAAATATGGAACTATGAACTCACCTCAAACCTTGCAGCTTCCACAAAAACAAATCACAATCTATAAAACACAAAATAAATCCACATTACACATGGTCAAGCTAAAAGCTATAACCCATGTAATACACATATGATGGATGTCTAAGACTCATATGACCCACCATGGATCCCCTAGACCCCATACTAACCATCACCTTAACCTAACCCTCACTAAATCCCTTACACTTTTAAAATCAGAAAACGTAGAATTTTAGGGTACACTCGCCCCCATGAAATCATAACAATTAAAGCTCAACAACTCACACAAAAAATTCACCATAGTCTCTCATAAGAATACAAGCTAATCCCAGAAGGCCATGGACCAATAATACACACAAGTATTCACAAGAAAATCAAACTTGTTAACTATCCAAATTCGGATCTGAACGCACACCAAAAATTTTAACTAGAATAAAATACTTCTACAACTTTTTATCGCGAATCCTTTTCGTGGTAGTCTAAGATAACCTAAAAATCAACTATTCCAGAAGGGCTAACCTTAATACCACATTTTCACCCACAATTCACTATCAAACTTTTACCCAAATTCTGTCCTGGTGTAACAGCTTTGACACCTTATCAAAGAAAAATGAAAAGACTAACTTCCCGACCTTGAAATCCATCGTGGCCGGACATTTTGGAAAGCTCATTCATTAAACTTCAATTTAGACTTAAATTTCGTGATCTAACTCATCACCATCTGTTAAATATATTCGAATCTTTACATCACTACTTTTCTGTCCAAACCCTAACTCAATAACTAGCATATTTTACACTCAATTCTCTTCACCAATTATCATAATACAATCATTAATTGATCTCAACATGTTTTAATTAATTAATTTACAGAAGCTTACAAACCCTAGATTCATCATATTTAATATTACATGAATTCCAATAATTAATCAATTAATTGAACATAGGTTTTAAGGATTTTACCTTGATTCTTGATTATTGCTTCAAAAACAAAAACCTTAATTTTTCTTCTTCACTTCTCCTTGTGATCGACCCATATGCAGGAAAAAGGAGTTTTGGGAGCTTTGGTTTTGTATTTATATTAATTATGGATAACCCTTGGGCCTAAGAATCATATTTGGACTCAAACCGGGTTTCCTTTTTCCCCTTATCCTCTTATAACCGATTTTTACATATATAAAATATATACTTATATATTTTTTTATTAAATTTATTTATTACACTCAAAACCTCATACTTTTAATATTATATAAGTACCCGTAACTAATCCTAACATCTTACGCGATAAACCTTAACTTTTACAACAACCGGAAAAATAATCATTTTCAAAACAAAGTTTCCAAAAATAGATTTCCACACTCTTTTGAAGTATAACTCACAAAAACAAATCCCACGTAACTTACTAATGCTCAAATACATGAACGAAGACTCGTTACACAAAAACACAAAACCACCAAAACTTCACAAGTCATTTCTACACCACAAAGGCGATCAAAAATGAACTTATCCAAATATCAACATTACTCATTCACAAAAACAACACCACGCAAAGGGATTTAGTGCTAAAACTCACCTATATCACTTCAAACACTTAAGACACACCAAACAAACGTTAACCGAGTCAAGACTATCAGTCAAACTGACCTGCTAAAATCACGGTTGTTACATCATCCCCCACTTAGGGAAATCGCGTCCCGAGATTTCAACTACTCTAGTCACGACTCACAACAGCAAAAGAAGATTTATGGATATTTAATCGGAAAAATTACCACTCCATAAAATTACAGAGAAAGAACCACAAAAATGTGAACCTACTAAATACCCGAATTCACACGATAGAAAACATTCCGTCACTCTAACGATACACGCAAATAGATACACTCCCCGATCAATAACACCAATGATCTAGATGACTCCTCACAGATAAGTACGATACCCCCGAACAAAATGAAAATTCAAATGGTAACCGCAAGAAGTACCACATATAATGGATACACATAAAACAAACATTAATTAAAACATTTGCGAACACCCTGCATCTAACTTCCACGATCTAAATTCAACCACAAGCGATCTACTTCACCAACCACATCAGCAAACAAAATCGAGTGCTTAGATCTCATCTGATTCTCACGTTCCCAAGTAAACTCAGGACCACGCTTAGAATCCCACCATACCTTTACCAACGCTATCTCACCACACTTCAAACCCTTAACATCTCGATCCATAATCTTAACAGGTTTCTCGACAAAACGAAGAGTCTTGTCAACCTTAATCTCATCTAATGGCACATGCAGACTAGTATCCGCCAAACACTTTTTCAAATTAAATACATGAAACGTATCATGCACTCTACTTAACTCCTCAGGCAAATTCAACCAATATGTCTTAAATCCAATGCTTTCCTGAAATCTCAAATGGTCCTACACATCTCGGTGCTAACTTGCCTTTCTTACCGAAACGCACAACACCCTTCCAAGGAGATACTTTTAACCTCACAATATCACCAACACCAAACTCCAAGGGGTTACGACAATTATCTGCATAACTCTTTTATCAATCTATCGCTGCCTTAAATCTCTCTCTTAAATCTGAAAACCTTATTCGTAGTCTCTCGTTCTAGTTCAGGACCAATTAGTTGGCTTGTTCCAACCTTTGCTCACAGAACAGGTCACCTACATTACCTTCCATACAACTTTTCACACGACACATACTCAATACTAGAATGATAATTGTTGATATAGGAGAACTCAGCTAAGGGTAAAGGTATACCCCAGCTTCCTCCAAAATCAAACACACCCATGCTCTCATCTCACAATCCAACGCCTGATTTGTACGCTCACTTAGTTAACTCATTAGAGAATGATAAGTCGTACTCATCTACATACGCGTTCTCAAGACTCTATAACACGTTTACCACTATCGCGAAGTAAGTATTTCATCATGTTTCTTGATGATCAACGCGACACCCCATGGCTCTTTACCAACTCACCGAGCAAAAAGTCTCACCAACTCCTCCTTAATAAAATCTCCAGGTACCTCTGGCTGTTGCAACACCCTAATAATCGTTGACTACAACCTTTACCTTCAAGCATTTCAACACTTGATAAAGTATCGGTATTCTCCTTCATACCCACTCCTCTATACATCTCTTGCTAAGGTAATAATACGTCTTATCTATTCTCGGATGTATCATATACCTTGCATGATTGATGTCGTTACGCTTCCTCTCAATGAAACCAATAGCTGGTCCGCAAAGTACCTTTCTCCATCTTTGTTCCTTTCCATTTACTGGTCTAAACCAAGTAATCATTCTTCTTACCTGTTCTCATCCTTGAACCTCTCTCTCTAGCCTGTCAGTATCATCCTCTTAACTCCGAACTGAATTATCATAATCATTGCTCACAAACATCTAAGTTTCACTCGTTCACTCCTGCTCAGCGCTCTTACCACGATGTCTGCCCTTCCTTGACGGTGGCGAATCAGACAATCGTAGTCACTGAGTAATTCCACACCCAACTTCTTTTGTACATATATTAGCCTCTTGTCAAATATATGCTAAAGATTCTTATGATCTGTGTAGATAACACTTTCTGCTCCATACGAATATCATCTCCAAGTTCTACTCCCCAACTTTAAATCATGTATCGCACATTTTCCTCTTGTGGATCTTCCACCTCCGCGATGCCTACGCAATCTATAGAAAGATAGAAATGAATCATCAATAGTACCTGCCAATTCTAAGGACAATCGTCTCTCAGATGGTGTCTTAGGTACTTTCCACTCTTCACCACTTTTATCTTACTAATGTCCATGAACACTCGCTATCATTGACCACCTTCTTGAAGAATGTACATCTTAAAGCTACACCTCTCACTTGAACAACTTGGCAAACACCCTCTTCTTTTTCAATGAACAAATTGATAATCAAAACGAAAATCTATCCTAAGTAAACGACGCGAACCATGAAACCGGTCAAACTAAAACGTATATCAACGAACTCAAAAGGGGTACGAATTACCGACTAGCGAAGTAACGAACATCAAAATCAAAGCTAGAAAACACAATGAGAAATTTTCCCCCAATAAAAGTAGACACGGATAAAATGTTCATGAAAACCCATACAAAGAAAATATAAAATACACATACCCATAAAACATCCAAAAGCGTACCTCAACGAAAGAAACACTCGATGAACCAAATGCATAACAAGTTTGGTAAATGAGAACCATAGACAGTTCTTATTCCCGTAGTCGACCTTCCCAAAAACAAATGAACACCGTTTTTTCACAAGACATATCTTAAACTTATACATTTTTTTTATAAAATATATATAAACCATTTTATGTAAGACATCAACATAACCATTTTTTTCCACACTTCATTTTCACCATAAAAATAATAGTTTCCAACAAATGACCTTGAAATACCCAAAACGAATTTTAAAATACCATAAGGACTTTAACACAACCCCTTTATTGGATGCGAAAAACACAGAAGAATCACATAATCAAAATAATCATCAAACGAATCTAATACCAATGAACACCCACACAAATACATTGCAAACCAAACGATGAACTTACAGACTCATTCGTACAACGATCAAACCAAAATCATAGAAAAACACTGATACTAACAGGTCACAAAACATGTCACGAACTTCAATTGGTGTGTGTAAATGAGGGATAAAATATCCGCACCAACTCGTCACTAACTAACAATACTCGAAGAACAATATAATATTCATTCGCGGAATGAATGCAAGGAATAACTAAAGAAACGAACCAGTATCCAACAAAATGAATTCGATTACCCAACACCTATCACGACGTCAAAGAGAAAGAATATGGCATCTGTACCATCATGGTATGAATAGGAATGTCAACCAAAGAATTAGGTATACAACGGAGTGTCTAGCAAACGAATCAACTTAAATACCACAACATAAGTACCCACCGATAATTGAGGTATCAACATATGATAGGTAGGATGGAATCTTACCACCTACATACCCCAACATATAACGACTGCCCAAACGGTTAAGATAATACTTCTCTAATCATACAACCCTCACCAACATGATATCACATACCATCTACCACAACATATAACAACAAACATCAATCAATGCAATAATGGTCACAAGTCCACATGTGTGATACCCTTATAATTATGTTCGCGACCATATTTATAAGCCTATTCCACACGCATATTTACTTCCAAAACCATACATCTCAATGATAACGCACATGTACCACATAGTACCTAATACACCATGCAATCCATGCTATCATACTTGCAAGTCCACTTGTGTTGTGACGCATGTATAATTATGTTGGCCACCATAATTATCTATGCCCCCTTTCACAAGTGTACTCCCTCCTTTGACAAAACATCATACAAACAAAATAAAAGACATCGCAAGCAATCATCTCGCATGGAACAATTCCATCGATCACGTAAACTCTATAATCAAAATCACTTGGATAAGGTTGATCAAATATCCAAGAGTAATCACGCTCCAACATGGCTCCAGGCGGTAATAGACAATATACGAATTCCAAAACATAACACAAAACAAAAGACGTCGCACAATGGCTCAAACTCCATTCTCGCACTTGCCTCCCCACTCAAATCGGTTAAACTTACTACTCACTGTGGCCTCAAGATCCGAATCCACATTATTCCATCTTATCTCCCTTTTCATCTTTACTCAACCACTCATTCCTATTTCCTACATGTTGAGGTTTAGACTAAACCACCTCTATTTCTTTCTTCCAATTCCGTATGATTCACAGATGCATACAAATCACGAGGTTTAGACTAAACCACCTCTCCTTCCTATGTGAAGTGAAGACACTACCAAGGGTATTTGATAATTGCTCCATCTTCAGAAGTCGTCGTGATTCCAAACCTCTCCACTTCTTCTCCACCAACGTTTCCCATAAACGTCCTCTCCTTGTCCGAACATGGATACATGCTATCGGGAACTAAGATTCTTCGGTTAGTCCGCTTCATCCTACCACTTCTCTCGCATCCGATAGCGACAACGGTAGTCCAACGAAGCATCTTACGCGCGGAAGACGATATAATAAAGTCGATATATACAATACTACGTATAGGGGATAGAATAGACGTCCGAAAATCAATAAAACATCTCATAAATATAGGAAAATAGACATATAAAATACGATACTTACACATAGATCCTAAATGCAACTATATGAAGGACTCCTAGGTTATAGTCTAGGTTCAACCACCTACTTCTCTATAACCAAGGCTCTGATACCAATCTGTCACACCTCGCCAAAGCGGAAATGCGAGGGTGTAACTTCATCGATATCATCACAACACCTGGTGTCTATATAGAGAACAACTACATGTAAAAAATAGAGCAAAGTACAAACACAAAGTGTTGTAACAATACCCCAAAATAAAATAACCAAAACCAAATCCAAAACAATACATAAGATCCAAACAAAGATGATAAACCACTTCCAATGCAACTAGGGTCTCATTTAATCACATTCCTTCTATCTTATCCTTAGTAAGCTCACCTGAAAATGATGCTTAAAACGTCAACATAATGTTGGTGAGATTCATAGGTTTAAGACACACATACACTCTCAAGGCAACCGGTTCACTGTGATTATAAAAACATAGCTGGACAAATAATTGAATAGTTATCATATTGCTACATGTATTCACAAACCAATAACCACACACAAAGGCAACCATTCAGACGAATCGTGTCCACCGACCCCAATAATCACACACAAAGGCAACATCTGGATGGATCGTGTCCACCGACCCCATTGGCATCAATTAGGTCGCATGCGCGAGCAACGTGATAAGAATCCTCCCAATTGAATCACATATATATCGAGTAGGAGTTATTACTCTCCAATTGCATACTCCCCCCAATTGGACCACACAGCATTACCATCACATTATCCAATCCACATAACATATAGCATGCATACGATAACATTATAAGTCCAAGCTCTTTAAAATCACACATAATCACAGTAACTCAAACATTTAAGACAAGCATCGTTCCCATCCCAAGTTTAAAACAAAGTAAAAATATGGGACTATGAACTCACCTCAAACCTTGCAGCTTCCACAAAAACAAATCACAATCTATAATACACAAAATAAATCCACATTACACATGGTCAAGCTAAATGCTATAACCCATGTAATACACATATGATGAATGTATAAGACTCATATGACCCACCATGGATCCCCTAGACCCCATACTAACCATCACCTGAACCTAACCCTCACTAAATCCCTTACACTTTTAAAATCAGAAAACGTAGAATTTTAGGGTACACTCGCCCCCATGAAATCATAACAATTATAGCTCAACAACTCACACCAAAAATTCACCATGGTCTCTCATAAGCATACAAGCTAATCCCTGAAGGCCATGGACCAGTAATACACACAAGTATTCACAAGAAAATCAAATTTGTTAACTATCCAAATTCGGATCTGAACGCACACCAAAATTTTTTAATTAGAATAAAATACTTCTACAACTTTTTATCGGGAATACTTTTCGTGGTAGTCTAAGATAACCTAAAACTCAACTATTCCAAAAGGGCTGACCTTAATACCACTTTTTCACCCACAATTCACTATCAAACTTTTACCCAAATTCTGTCCCGGTTTAACAGCTTTGACACCATATCAAAGAAAAATAAAAAGACTAACTTCACAACCTTGAAATCCATCGTAGCCGAACTTTTTGGAAAGGTCTTTCATTAAACCTCAATTTAGACTTAAATATCTTGATCTAACTCATCACCATCTGTTAAATACATTCGAATCTTTACAGCACTACTTTTCTGTCCAAACCCTAACTCAATAACTAGCATGTTTTACGCTCAATTCTCTTCACTAATTATCATAATACAATCATTAATTGATCTCAACATGTTTTAATTAATTAATTTACAGAAACTTACAAACCCTAGATCCATCATACTTAATATTACGTGAATTCCAATAATTAATCAATTAATTGAACATAGGTTTTAAGGATTTTACCTTGATTCTTGATTATTGCTTCAAAAACAAAAACCCTAATTTTTCTTCTTCACTTCTCCTTGTGATCGACCCATATGCAGGAAAAAAGAGTTTTTGGAGCTTTGGTTTTGTATTTATATTAATTATGGATAACCCTTGGGCCTAAGAATCATATTTGGACTCAAATCGGGTTTCCTTTTTCCCTTTATCCTCTTCTAACCGATTTTTACATATATAAAATATATATTTATATATTTGTTATTAAATTTATTTATTACTCTCAAAACCTTTATTACTCTCAAAACCTCTGTAACAACTCGCATTTTCGGATTACTATTCATTTTTACTATTCCCTATTCCTATTCACTTTCACTATTCACTCCTGAAATTTTTATTTCATATTCTCGTAAGTTAAACTATTTTAATGATAATCCGAGAATTTGACACTCGTCGGATCATTTTTGCAAAAATCACAAAACCGTGTCCGAGATTTACTTTTAGGTTTAAACGTCATTCCAGCATCCCGATATGTCCATAAAACATTATAAACAATAGAAATATGATTATCTCTCATTTTAGGACAATTCTAAAAGTTTTGGAATTTTACGTTTTCCAGTTCAGCGTTTTACGCGAATTACGCGTTTTAGACCCGCATTTCCAGTTTTAGCAGCGTTTAAGCAACCCGATAGAACTTGTCACTCATTGAATATGTTAAGATAGGTTATATTAAGTTTTTGCATATTTATAAGTTTCATATTTTTAGGATACCCGATTTTAAGTTTCATGACTTAACGACTTACAGTTAGCGATTACCGGGACCAAAACTCACTCCGTAAACGAGATAGCACCAAGAGTCATCATCTAGTCACCCTTATCTCATTATGGCTGACTTAGAGGGGGGGGGGGAGTCACCTAGCATGTGTCTTGATCTTATACTTGAAGTCTTGGATTCATTACAAGTGTCTAAACTTCCTAAGTAAGCCTCCTAAATATCCTAAACTTGCACCTCCTTAAGGCACCTTCCTAACACCTTCCTAACCTCCTCACTTACACTATAAAAGCAACTCATCTTCTTCCTTTCATCTCCATAAAAATGCCACACACAAATCCATAAACCATGATCCTTTGATTTCTAAGTTATAAGTTACATACCAAAGTTGAAGGCATAGTTAGTCTCTACATGAATCAAGAGTTTGGTTGGTGATTCCATGGTTGAATTAGGAGTTACACAAGATGTTAGGGGCTGAGGTTAAATGCTTTTCACAAGGGCTATGTAAAGGTTAGCAAGGGTTTGCAAGAGTTGTGGTGAAGGGTTTGCAAGCATAGGTTTAGTGTCCTAGTTCATACTTGACTTCCGTTCTTTAGAAAGCCAAAAGTTGTAAGAAACCCTATTACACTTTCTTGCTCAATATCATTTTGATGCTTATTATATTTCATTCATGCTATATATGGTCTTTGTGTTATGTTCATTGATGAGTGCTCAAACACTCATCATTTTTGGTCTAATATGAACTGCAAAACATACAAAAGCACTCAGTAATGCATCAAAATACTGAAAATATTCCAAAATTGTATTTTATATGTTTTAGATGCAAAACGAGTAAAAACAAATGAAAAACGTACAAAGTTTGCAAAATTGGCAGTTTTAGTCCCTCAACTTTCATAAAATTACAAAACTAGTCCCTGGATATTCAAAAAATGGAAAATTATCACCAAAGGTCATTTTGAAATCATAAAATGTCATATTTAGTCCTTTGGTGAAAAATTGGAAAGTTTTGGAAATTTACAGTTTAAGTCCCTGGAGTTTCAGATTTTGGCAGATTCAGTCCCTGGTGGGATAATTTTGAATGAAAACTCAATATTGGTCCTTGGGAATTCATAAAAATCACTTTTAGTCCCTGGGAGAAAGTTTTGGGGAAAATTTCATGTTTGGTCCCTGGATTTTGCAAAAATGACAAATTTGGTCCCCGGGCGTTTTATTTTGGAAAATTACATTTTTGATTCTTGGTTTATTGAAGTTAGCAAGTTTTGGTCCTTATGATATTTATGGAAAGGTTTCATATTCAGTCCTTGCATTTTCTATAAATTGCAAGAAAGGTCCTTGTAATTTTAGTACTTAACCAAATACACCCTTAACTTAAATAAACCAAATCCAAAACCTGCTAATCCAAACCCACCACCCAAGCCTGATCTGATCCAGTACCCCAGGCCCAAAGAAAACAAGCCCAGCCTAAAAATAAGCTAACTCACCCCTGGTTCGTTGACCCCAGTCAACACCCTCACCCCCGACCACTATTCATCATCCCCCACACCTCCATGTTTTCAGCTTCCATGTTCCCCCCTCCTCTCCAATTTTCTCACCAAACCTCACCAACCATCATTAAACCTTACACCCACCCCCCTCCTCATTTATTACTCTCACCTAAACCCACTTATCTGCCCAAATTCCATTTTGCCGCCAAAAACCATTTTGAATGGTTGGGATTAAACCAAGCCAATCCAATGGCTGTGAAGAAGTGGGAAAGAAAGAGGATGCACTCAGGGACTATAAAAGAAAAGAAAATGAAGAGTAGAAGCAGTTAGTTAGAGTAGAATAGCTAATTAGTATAATGTTAATGTCGACTTATTTAGAATTAGATTTTCTGTTGTAATTTTTCAGTTAAAAAGGTTGTAAGTTGTTCTTCTAATGTATTTGAATCTTGTGTTACTTCAATCTCAGCTTCTCTTTATATAATCCAATTTTTAGTATTTACAAGAAATTTTATTTTCACTAAATGGTATTAATAGTTGTTGTTAAATGTTTGTTTAAGCTCATCTAAGCTCATCCAAAAGCTTTTTAAAGTTTTCAAGTTTGAATACTAAGTCTAGGTTAGTGACAGAAAGATTCAAGAAAAATATCAAATAAGTTAGTTTAAAATAAAAAAAATCATAATGAAGAAAAGATAGAAGCAAGGTTGCTTGGAAGGTTTTGGATATTTATGGTTTAGAACTCTATGGAGAGTGTGTAGGTTGTGGTCTGACTACCCAAGGCACCTATCTCAGTTGTAAGCAATTTGTCTTTATTTTTTTTTATATAATCTGTATTAGTATTGTATGGTCAATTACTGTTCAATCTTATTTATTCATGTTCATTATTGGTTAACTTAAGCATAACATTTCAGTTGCATGGTTTGGATTGCCCATTTGCTTGAAAAACTCACACAGATCACAAGTTAGAGGGGTGTTTGGCACAGTGGTTTAGACCACTGTGTGTTGGTTTAGTTGTTGCATTGTTAGTTTAGGCAACTTTATTTTGATATTAATAACACATTCAAGGATTTAAAACACACCCCTGAGCACCAAAAGTCAAAACTCCATTCCAAGTTTCTTATCAGTCCACTGTTGGACAGTTGATACCCCAAAACCATTTCATTAACTCATATTTGATCCATGTAACTTATTTTAGCTTTACATTAGCTTTTCATAACATTTCCAGCTTATTAGAAGCTTTGGAAATCCATATAAGTCAAAGTATCTAGGTTTTTAGAAAAAGTCAAACTTGCATCATCAGATTTTTCCAAAAGTTCAAACAATTTTAGTGAATTTTGTGTTTATTCTTAGGTTGTGAAACTTGTTTGTGATTGTTCCCCCCCAGCTCAGCTTTGATTTCCCATATTTATTTTATTTTTGCAAATTTTCTTGTGGGGTCCACAAAGCTCCAAAGAGGGCTGCAGGGCAAGTTATGCCCCTGCTGCACAGAATCAACACCCACCACCACCACTTTGTGGTGGTGTTCTGACCACCTCAGTGGGCCCAAGGCCACCAAAATTGCTCCTTTCCACCCCCCTCCTGGTAGGGATCAGGTTTTGACCCATGGTTTGACTTTGCAAGGCCTGGGTCCCACCTGAATTAGCTCACTTTCTTTGTCCCATTTTCAGTCCCAAACCAAGTATCCAAGAGCTTATTTATAGCTTATTAGCTTATTCTGAGTTCCACTTTGCTTTTCTCCAGCTTATACAAGTTCCTTAAGCTTATTTGGATCTGTTTTCACCAGTGTGGGTCCCACTTGTGGTCATTTAGCTTATTTTGCCATTTGGGTCAACAAAAGTCAACTGTGTGGCTTTTTGCTTTCATTTCAGCTTATTTTAAGTTTCCAAAATTTTTTGTTTTTACAAAAAGTATTTGTTTTTAAGTGTTTAATAAGTTTGTAAAAGAAAATCCAAGAAAAAACAAATTTAAAATTAAGTGATAGTTTCTATTTAATATAATTTAATTTTAATTTTCATTTTTAAATTTTAATTAAGTAATTAGCTTTTTTTTATATTTTTATTAATTCCCTCATATATTAAAGTAGTTATAATATTTTTTTCAGATTTTTATCTTTTTATTTAGTATTTATTAGAATTAATTTTAGTTTTATTAATTATTAATTAATATTAAGTTTAAAATAGCATAATTAGTTTTTATTAGGTAAAATCAAGTTTTTATATTTTTTATAGCTTTTATATGTTATAAAGTAATTTTAGAAATTTTCTTAGAATTTTTACTGTTCATTTAGTAATTTTCTTAATTTAAAATAGTTAATTAGTATTTAATTAGTAAATTATTTAATAGAAAAACCACAAAAAGACAAAAACACTTATTTTTAATTCTAAAACTTATTTTTAGTTATTTTATAAGTTTAGGAATTTTATTTTTACCTTTTTAGTATTTAAATAATATTGTAAGTGTATTTTAGTCATTTAAATATTAATAATAAGTATTAAAATAGTTTTTAATTAATATTAAATAATTAAATAGTGTAAAAAGTAATTTTAATTTTCTAAAAAGTTTCTTTTATTTTTAGGATTGTAAAAATGTGATTTTTACTTTTGTAAGTATTTTATTTTGTTAAAACTCGCGTTTTATTTCGTACGTCTACGTTTTATTTAAACGTAACGTACGCGTTTTTAGGTTTTAATCGTTTCTGGTTTTTCCTAGCTTCCCGTCTTATTCACATAGCTTGTTTAAGCTATTTCATTGTAGATTCCTCAGTTCAATCAATCATAAACCCTTTTTCCATCCAAATTCACCCGATCAAATAACCGTTTGTTTACAATTCACACCTCGTCGGGACTTAAACGACCCGGGAAAACACTGTATTCCTCGGAGCATTGATCCTTAGGAGTTTGACTTGTTTGACCACATCCGTGGTTGAATTTAGTTGACTGCTTTTGCCTCAATCATTCATGATGTATAAAAACTAGTAAAACAAGTTTTGGAAACTATATATTAACTTATGTTAATTAAACAAGAAAACTAGTGACTTATATTGAGAACCACGACCAAAATAGAGTAACCATGATATGAAACACTTACCTACTGTTATAGAGGGTTTTAAAATGAAAACATAGCAATTTGAATCACCTAAAACGAGTACACGAGTCAAAAGTTATGGTTATTAGAAGTTACTAAAATCTTTACGGCAAAATTGTCTCAAACTTTCTGTGACAGAACCTTAAACACGCAAAAAGAGGCCCTTCTGGTCCGTTTCATCAAAAATTTAAATCACGAAAGTTGTCCGGAATGATGTTTTCTTCAAAACCTCAGGTGCACGAGCCCAGAAAACCAATAATGAATGATATTTTCTTCAAATTCTTAACAGCTATTTTAAATATCCAAGTGACTATATAATAGTTATGGTTAAATATAACCAAGAGGTCTAATGACCTAAAGCCAAGACCACCACCATGGCTAAGGCCAAAGATGAGTCTCAAGACCATGGTAGCCATGACCAAAGCCACGGCTAAAGACCTTATGGATTTCTAAATCAAAAACTTATATATATTTTTATCAAGTACTATAATAGTAGGGAGCCTCATGTGAGGGGTTCATTTAAGTAAACCGTCGAGATGAGTTGTGGATTTATAAATTAAAGTGTCCTGGCTCCTCAAACGTTTACTACATGACATCTGAATTATGTCGGCCCAAACGGTAGTAAGAGATATACAACCTATACATGTTTCATAAACCATTTATATTCAAAGACTTACACTATATACTAAGTACTACATCGTGAACATTATGCAAGACATATATAGGCAACTCTTCGTTTTCTTAGACGTTACTACAAACCTAAGTCGCAACGTTCTATTATATGCTGCTCTTAGAGACTTTCGCGATTCGACTACCACTTTCATTTCTCATTACATAACTTAAAGTGAGTCATAGCCCCTACTCTTTTTATACTTGTTTTAAATCTTTGGGGGAGATACATGCTCAACTACTTTGCTTACTTGTACAAATACTCAAAACATTTATACTTGATTGTTTTATACTTGATTGTCTTATACCTGATTGCATTATACTTGATTTCATACATACATGATTGTGTTATACTTAACTGTGTTATACTTAATCGTGAGACTTCCAGTGGCTCCAAATTAAGTTGTTGGATGACCATTGAGACTTCCAGTGGCTCCAAATTAAGTTGTTGGATGACCATTGAGGCTATCTAGTGGCTCCAAATTAAGTTATTGGATGACCATTAGCTTTGATACATGTCTTTATCATACTATATAACTGTTGTGATGAACTTATACATGTCTTTATCATACTATATTTTAGCAGTGGGTTGTGAACACACAGGTTACAAGTGTTGTTATGGGCGGGACTTGCAACTGAGTGGATTCACAATGCCTTTGCTGTGTGAACATTCTTTAAGGCTTTTCAACTGTTTTAAGACAAACTCTATAAACTCACCAACCATTGTGTTGACACTTTAGCATGTTTATCTCAGGTTAGTAAGGCGATAGCTAGTGCGTGGAACTTAGAGTCAAGCTGCATATTCTGAAGACTTACGCTTTTTATCATTTACCATTGAAAATATTTTGTATACATTTATGTATCATACTTTGGAATCTCATGTTTGTAACTATGAATTCATTAATCGAATGGTAACTTTTCAAAACGTCTCATTTAGAGGTCGTTTTCTATAACTTGTACTTTGTATTATGAAGTAGCACCCCAGTGACACAGTCTTCCGCTGCGGTATTTTGGGGGTGTTACAGATTGGTATCAGAGACTTGGTTATAGAGAACTAGGTTGCATTTAGTGCCTAGACTATAACTTCTATATACGTTAAGACTCTCCTCTTTATTTGCCTTACACACACTACATACGCATATGTATTTTGTTAGTTGTTTGTTTAGTTCCACGCTGTTAGATGATATTACTTTAGTATTATAAGGAACCCCAAAAATTTAGTCGAGTCATTAGAAATATGGAGCTCAGTAATAACTAATTATTTAACTTGATCTTGTGACAGTTCTTGTTTGATGAGACATAAAGTTTGAGTTAAAGAATAATATTACTTAGCTTTAGGGATTTGTTGACTTGATTATCTTACTATCTGTCTCAGAAAGCGAGTTTTTGTGTCGGAAATTCTTAAGTAGGATGATTTAAAATCTCCTTATTTAAATGGATTGTGACGCCTCTTTATTTAAATAAAGAAATTGTAAATCTCCGAACCATAAGTTTATGATCCCTTACTTACATAAAGTTGGACGTTTCTTTATGTAAGTAACGAGTTATAAATAAGTGGGCTTATTTGCATCCGATACAACTCCTTAACCACAATCTTAGATGAATCAGAGTAAACACCACTATTTTAGAGATCCTGAAACCCCAAATTCTCTTAGACACACCGTAAGTAGTTAACATCAACAGAACTTCGGGACGAAGTTCCCTTAAGGGGTAGAGACTGTAACAACTCGCATTTTCGGATTACTATTCATTTTTACTATTCACTATTACTATTCACTCCCGAAATTTTAATTTCATATTCTCGTAAGTTAAACTAGTTTAATGATAATCCGAGAATTTGACACTCGTCGGATCATTTCTGCAAAAATCACAAAACCGTGTCCGAGATTTACTTTTAGGTTTAAACGTCATTCCAGCATCCCGATATGTCCATAAAACATTATAAACAATAGAAATATGATTATCTCTCATTTTAGGACAATTCTAAAAGTTTTGGAATTTTACGTTTTCCAGTTCAGCGTTTTACACGAATTACGCGTTTTAGACCCGCATTTCCAGTTTTAGCTACGTTTAAGCAACCCGATAGAACTTTTCACTCATTAAATATGATAAGATAGGTTATATTAATACGTTTTAACATATTTATAAGTTTCATATTTTTAGGATACCCGATTTTAAGTTTCATGACTTAACGACTTACAGTTAGCGATTACCGAGACCAAAACTCACTCCGTAAACAAGATAGCACCAAGAGTCATCATCTAGTCACCCTTATCTCATTATGGCTGAATTAGAGGGGGGGGGGGGAGTCACCTAGCATGTGTCTTGATCTTATACTTGAAGTCTTGGATTCATTACAAGTGTCTAAACTTCCTAACTAAGCCTCCTAAATATCCTAAACTTGCACCTCCTTAAGGCACCTTCCTAACCTCCTCATTTACACTATAAAAGCAACTCATCTTCTTCCTTTCATCTCCATAAAAACTGTTGGGGGATAAGAGCCCAGAACAGGGTTAAGATAATTAAAGACCTAGCTACGTACCAATTAAGGTTACCGGATATCACTTGGAATCGTGTTATCACTTTCTGAAGTAAACTATTCGACCCTAATGCCTGGGTATCACGAATATCTACTTGGGATAAGACCAAATGTTGTTAGTGATTTAGGCACAAATCAATAACCTTTCGTGTATAAGTGTTATAAGTTTTATGTGTCCCCTTTCATGCATAATATGATTTCCTATTTATAGGAAGATACTCATGGCTAGTCAAATGAAATTATGAGAATTAATCGGCCCATTAATCTCCACATAATTATCCCCATTATAGCCTAAAATAGTGGTTATTTGACCAGTTAAACGAGGTCATAAGTGTAGATGTAACTGCCATTTGAATAGGTCAAATCAGTTACATAACCATCAGCAGAATCCATTTATCACTAGCAGCAGAATCACTGCTCAGCAGCAGAGTCATACTGTTAGTAGCAGAATTGTTATCAGCAGAATCCTGATGCTAGCAGCAGGATCCACTATCAGTGGAAACCAATACTAGCAGCAGAATCCTACACAGCCACTATTTGAGTCAGGATGTTCGTGGACCTGATGAGTGTACATTCCGTACCTCCAAGCCCATTACCAGGTGTGAACCAATCCCACCAGTGCACTAAATTTTCCAACAATCCTCCCCAAATTTAGTTCACTACCTTTGCATGAAATTAACCATAATACAAAACAAGTGCATAAACGAAAATATCCCGAGGATTGAATTTTCATATTAGTACATTACACGTTCAAATATTCGAGAATCAGGGTGTTCTAAGAATTGAACCCTTGAACCCATTTGAATACCTGAAGATAAGGTACACACAAGTTTTCAAACACTTAAACACTCCTGACACTATACAAGCCATGTGTCCATATCCAATTCATAAATGTTGTAAAAGCTAAAAGTCCATAGCTTCCTGAAGCGACAAAACTTCAACATTTACATAGGTGGTTCCTCTTTATTCATGCTCCTGCCAAGCACTTTTTCAAAGAAAATTAACCATTAAGAAGAAGTGACTTCATCCTCCTATCCAGCAAGTTCCAAGCATAAACCTTGGGATGTTTGTAAAATATGTGCTTCAGTACACTGAATGTTCAGCTTTCCACATTGAACTCAGCTCCCAAGTTTCCTTAGGAGGGAGTCAGGTGTCCTAGCATTCAATTACCAAGTTGGACTTTAAACCCATCCCTTTAGCAGACTTTATAACCAAGTCTCTAGCAAGACCCTTCGTCAAGTGATCAGCTAAGTTCTGTTGAGATCTAACAAACTCTATAGAAATCACCCCATTCATGATTAGTTCACGAATCATGCTATGCCTGACACCTAAGTGTCTAGACTTCCCATTGTACATTTGGCTATAAGCCTTTGCCAATGT
Organism: Artemisia argyi; assembly: GCA_030686995.1. NCBI lineage: Eukaryota > Viridiplantae > Streptophyta > Magnoliopsida > Asterales > Asteraceae > Artemisia > Artemisia argyi. The sequence goes on from JARVZY010010684.1 coordinate 376,119, forward strand.
AGAAGCACTATCACACCGGATAGAAATAGATGCTATAGGTTTAGGCCACAATGGAATCTCAAGAAGCAAGTTTGTCACACCCCCAAAATACCTGAATGGCAGCGGAATGGAATACCTGGGGTGACTGTCATAGCACCATACTTACAGTTATATTGAACGACCTAAAGTGTCGTTTAGAAAATACAGCGTTTGATCATTAAAACATTCAGAGTTTACAAAGCTTAGGTCCCAAAAGAGTTTGCCAAAACAGTTAGAATAAGTTCAACAAGATCAAACGTTTCATAAGTGCAGAAAATATAGTGAGACGCGTCGACTCCGCGACTCCATGAAGGTCCAAATGTATGCACATGAGCTACCTTAACAACCTGAGAAATACATTGCGAAAAACGGTCAACATAAAGTTGGTGAATGATCATAGATTTATAAGTAAAATCTAGTGTACATATGCCATAAGTAAAGCCAAGAAATAGGATGTCCGGAAAATATATACATTGGCTCTTAAGCTCATGACCCCGAAGCTAGACGATACTTGGCCCCAATGAGTGTTTACCAGACACTCTAATAATAAAGACATGAAATGCATTCGTTCCATTTGGAGCAACCCAAACACGAATGGAGGCGTCACCCTCGATAGATCTATCCACTCACTCTCGCTTAGTACTAGAAATTAACGGTCCATGATAATAAAAGGGGACTTGTCAAGACGTGGTAAATAGGCAACTTAAGCAATGTATGAATTTTATACTTAGGCATGTACACAAAAATAAGTAATGCAATGTATTCTCCCCCGTGGGATTTGAAATCAAAATATAGAATTAAAACGGGGCTATGAGAACTCACCTCGAAGTGATGGTACAAAGATGGTGCAATGAGGTAAAAGTAGTCGGGACAATGAGGCGCGAGTACTAGCCGCAACCTAAATGAATAATCATGATCTAACTTAGATCAAGCCGTAATGAAACGAATGCACATGCACATGATACTCATACCACTCGTAATTTGAAAATACTAGTTATCGTCGTAGAAAAAAATGGTTTCCATACTTAGGAAAAATATATCCATATATAGGAGTATATAACTTGTCATATTAACTCGTACGAAAAAGTTAGCGTTATAATCCTTGTATTGAAAACCTTGAAATACGTCGTTAAGTCGTATAAGTATTCCCTTGGATCATACGTATTCGTTTGATAAGAAAATAGTCCTTAGTAATATTTTCTAGAAAATATACCGTTTAGTACGTACGTTATTATTTTTATTTGTGACCAAAAATATATCTATAGTTTGACGATGTTAGAATGGTCATAACTTTGTCGTTTTAGGCTCGTTTTCCTTGTTCTTTATGTCCACGGATTCGTCTTTGTATATACTAGTATATTTTTGATAACTCGGCTCCTTTAAGTTACGTTTAATGCCTCAAAATACCCGTCGTATTCTGCCAATCAGCAAGCAGTTTTTGGAAAAGTAGTTTTCGTCGTTAAATTTGCAAAAATCATATCTCCTTCGTTATAAACTTGTTTTAATCCGTTCTTTTGCCTAAAGTTTCGTTTTTGAATGTATTTTCTAAATATTTGGTCAAAAATTAGTCATCACCCACTGATTTTCCCACGAATTTAAAATAGGGACAGTAGGTATATCAAAAGTTTCAAAAACCATTTCCAAGTCTCCAAACTAGTTCCATCATCCATCAAACCACTTTCAAACACCACAAAACTAATCTAATCCTACCATACACCTTCTTAGGGTGTCATGGGTCCTTAAACATCATCAATCCACTAGGTCTAACAAGAGTTTCATATGTTTCCATTTCTAGGGCTTAAAAGTTAATATATACAAAAATGGAGTGGTACAAGTTGATGCATGTATAAGATCTTGTAAGAAAATTATATGAACATAATAATAACTTGTAAAAATCATAAAAATGAGTTTGTTTACTTACTTGATGGTTTAGAGAGTTTAGATGATAAAAAGCCTACTACTCCTTGAGTTTTTATTTCAAAACTCTAACAAGGATGATTATATTAACTAGTTTATGACAAGATCTTGTAAAAATTATCCTCCTTGCTCCTTGATCACCCTAATTCGAACCAACTTCAAGAGAAAAGAGAGAAAAAGTTTGCTTGTGTTTAGTAAAAGTGATTTTGTGATAAAAGAGTAAAAGAAAGTTTATTATATACTAGGGGACATTAGTTTGGTAAGCCATTAAGAGTGTTGGTGAGGTTTTTAATGTTTTAGGACTAAAGGGGGGGGGGGGGGGGGTGGCCGGTTCTAAAAGGAGGGAAATGGGGGGCTTTGTCCTTGGGTTTAAGTACAAAATTAGTATTAGTAGTTTGTAGTTAAGTTAGGTTTAGGTTTAAGGTTTAAATCGGGTACCGGGTTTGTTAGAAATAAATTTTATTGAAGTTATTCGGGTCATAATAAAGTTACAAAAATTGTAAAAATATGTCGGGTACAAGTACGGAGAGTTTGGGTGATTATCGTTCAATTTTGGTGAAAACCGTCGTTATTAAGTTAAACGTACGATACGTAATAAATAAATTTCCAAAATACCGGGTAAATTAATATTATAATTTTTATATTATAAAAATGAATATAAAAATATATTGGGATCATAGTCGGAAGTGTCGGACGTGTTAGTTTCATTTATAGTTCGCGTATTAGTGTTTATTTAAAATAAACATACGTAAATCGTTAATTATATTAAAAATATAATTTGAATACCCTACGAGTGGAATAGTATGCATGTGCCATAAAGATGATATGCAGACTATTTCTAGCCTGTATGAAATGTCCCAAATGATAATGCATGGATTCGCTCCTGAACCAATACGGTTACGCGAATTTGAACACTCGTAAACTAAATTTACGATGACATGAATAATGCACGTGAATAGTGATTTTCTCTCGGAAATGAATAGTGTCAAGTGAATAGTAAAATTTCTGAATATGTCTCGGAATATCAAATTGACCTCAAAAACGATGAATAGTGATCGATGAATAGTAAATGATGAATAGTAACTTGTGAATAGTAAATTGTCGAGGCTTGGAAAAATGACTGGAAATTACGAGGTGTGACAGTCTTCCCCACTAACAGGAACTTCGTCCCGAAGTTCAGTTTTGGTTGGTTTCTGGAGTACATTTGGTCAAAAAGACGTGGATACTTGAGTTGCATTCGGTCCTCTCGTTCCCAAGTAAATTCGGGTCCTTTTCAAGAATTCCAGCGAACTTTCACGATAGGAATTTGACTTTGCTTCAACCGTTCGACCTCACGGTCCATGCTTTCTACTGGTTCTCTTACCCAGTTTACGTTTGTCTCAAGGTTGGATTCCCTTCCAAATGGGATTATGATTGACTAATCTGAAAGTCATTTCCTGGATTTGATTAGGTGAAACATAGTTGTGTAATCCGGCTGTTCTTTAACAAGGCTCAAGTCTGAAGGCTACTAGGCCTACTCTGTCTGAATTATTACATGGTCCAGTGTATATCGGTTTTAACTTTCCAAATCTTTCCGAATAATATCATGCCTTTCCTAGGCAGAACTTTCAACGTGATCTGGCTACCAACTTGAAGTTTTAAGGGTTTACAACTTATAGAATTTGTAATTGATTCTCGACTTGTAGGAAATTTCTGGTTATTTCATGAATGCCTATTGGAATAGTGAGTTTGGCTTTTTCCGAGTTTGGTTCGTCAATAGATGATCAGTGTCTCTTCAGGTTTATAATGTAATATGGGTAATATATGTTGCTGAACTCTGTCAGAACTCAAATCTTATATGTCAGCTGGTCGATTCTATCATGAATCTGAAATGGTCCAATATACTTAAAAGTTCAATCTCTCGTGTTACCAAATTCGTATCATGCCTCTTCAAGGCAAAGCTTTCAATTTAGTTCGTTCTTTCACGTGAATCTAGTAAATTTGCTTGTTCAAGGATACCCAATCCGTATGATGTGCGTCATGTACCAACATAACTCCTACCAGTTTCTCGTTGCTTGTAACCAATTCTTGTCTTGTGAAATTTCCTTTGTTGTTCCATGGTTTGGTCCTAGACCAGTGAATTTTTAACCTTCTGATTTCAGTTTGTAAACGGGTAATTGGTACTTCGACCATAAAGTGCCTCAAATGGTGTAGTCTCTATGCTCGCGCGATAACTATGGTTGTAAAAGAATCCAATTTATGGTAAATGGTTAGTCCAACCATTTCTAGAGTCAATCACTCATATTCTGAGTATAGCTTTCCTATGTTTGAATCGTTCTCCCGTTATGACCATCGATCTGAGGATGATAGGCGGTGTTCACATCTTTATGAGGTTCCGAAGGAAATCTTAAAATGATTGCTAGAAGTCCAAGGTGATTCAATCACCTTTATCAGGAATAATTGAAACGGTACGATAAATCTTGTGACTAATTCCACAACGTTACGTCTCTCGGACACGGCGTTATACGAAGAAGATAAAATACGGTTAACAACATTTGATTCTTTGGGTTTTGGTCTAATGGATTGCTAAGACATGTGTCATTCTTTGCCTACTGTGCTTGGTCTCCATTACTGACGTTTGTAATCGTTCTATGATGTTCCTCCTAATTTCCTTCATCACCTATTCCAATATTCCTTATTGTCAAGTCACAAAGCCCTAAATGCACAAGCGATATAGTATGGTGATTTGTTTCCAAATTTATCTCGCGATTTTCGAGTTTTTGGTCGAAATCTTTTTCTGAATAAACAATTTTAGAAAATGGAACAAATGGTATACTCAATATTAGCTTTATTGATGATTCAAAATTTAATAGTTATGAAATGTGACGCGGTTTTTAAACATGTTGTGAATAGAACTATTTACCAAAGTTTGATGTTTAAACATTTCTCATTGTATAATGGTTCAAGTAAATACTGGCTAAAAAGGGTCGTATTTATTCAAAATAGGCAATTCGAAATTATTTTCCACGAGATATGTGATTTGTATGGACAAAATTTTGAAATCCCCTTCATTTAAAAGCAAAAATACTAACAAGGATAAAATAGTAGGATCGGAAATATTCGCATAAATGCATAGGTGTCTAACATTCGGTTCCTGACATTAGAAAATGCCTATTGGCGATTATTCGACAAAACTACAAGTATAGGTATTCAACCAACTTAAGTCCTGAGATGGTTTATCGTTGAAATTGTTATCATGTTGGCAATATGAGGGTTTCAATTGATACCATGTCGATGAATTTCCGTATTATCTTCACATGTAGCTGGGGAGATATTCTTGAGTCTGATGCCTTTCTCGATGTATAGGTGAGGTTATCCAGAAGTTCTAAAGAACATAATGCTTTAGGGGAATCTATATCGATATCCATAATTCGAATCAATCATTCTTGTCGTAAATTCACTGCAGGGAAGTTTGCGTATGGATGAGACCATGTTAACTCAAAACACTTTACAGTATCGGTTAGGAGGCTTGGTTATTTCCCATGGTGTTGCTTAGCGTACCTTCACAATGTGTTTGATCCCGTAGCTCAGTCTAGCTAGTACCTTTGAATAATAAAATCGGACAACTAGGTCAGAGATGGTGGTTCGGATGGTCTCTTGGCATCTTAGAACTGTTGTTGAGCTATAAATTGCCTTGGTGTATACTTCTATTCTAGGTTAGTAGTTTTTGTAACCCTTTTATTGTTTTTCTTGTATCAAGGAATCCTCCTAGTACTTAATATGGAAAGTCTCTCATAAAGAAGTCAATGGAAAGTCTAACTGAATGACTAAGTGTGTGACAGGTGGGGTAAGTATCCAGAGAAAATTTGTCAGAAAGAAATATTCATAAAAGAGTTTATTTGTTTAAAACGCTTTTGGATGAAGATTGTTATTAACAATACTTTATAAAGTAACTATTTCCTTCATGGCATAATCTTTCCTGAAGTATACATAGGTGATCAGGCTATGTATAGTTGAGGACTAATGATGCGATGCTTGATTTAATCAAAATAATATTATTTTTCTCAAAAGCTTTAGATGGTGTTCAACGTGTTGTTATTAAAAATGGTATACTAAATATTCCCTTTCAAAGTAATATAAAAATTGTTTCGCGTAATAATAGTAAATATATGGCGTAGTATCGGAAAAATCAGTTTATAGTATGGTAACAAAACGACTTATTTTAGAAATTCGGTAAAAACAATTTCCCCATAAGGTAGTAAAATAGTTTGAAATAAAACTCGTGGAATGGTTTATTGGATACATGGGTAAATACTACGGAATGGTAATAATCTACTAGTCCGTCAAATACTAAATCGGCCTAATCTCTAATAAGGCAATGACATAATGTTACGAAACGATTGAAAATTGAACGATTGGGATAGAAAGCGGAGTAAACGAAAGTTATGGTTATCATAGAGGTAACAAAAGATAGTCATTACATTGGATAGGAAAGTGCTTAATACAACTAGGTTACATCAACGTACTTATGGAAAGTACCAAAAGAAAGTACAACCCTAGAGGGCTCGAACTATGGTTTTAAAACATGAACTGCCTCCTCCAGTTCCGGTCTCTCAACACCGGGCATTCACTCTTGAAGTGTCCCACTACTCCACATTCACGGCAGATTACCGTGAGTTCCTAATGCTTTGTGAGGGTGGGAGTCTTGCAATCCTTGGCTTTGTGTCCGATCTTCTTACAGTTGCCACATGGTTCCGGGCAACGTCCTTTGTGATGAAACTGACACCTGTTGCACTCGGGTAACTTACCTACATATCCTTTCTTTTGGCTTGACCCAGCAGTAAAGGTCTCCACCACTTGTTGTATCTTAAATGGTGTCACACCCCCAATTTACCTGACTTGCAGCGGAATGGAATACCTGGGGGTGTCTGTCATAGCACCACAGTTACAGTTACATTGAACGACCTAAAGTGTCGTTTGGAAAATACTGCATTTGATCATTGAAATAATTCAGAGTTTACAAAATGAGGTCCCCAAAATGTGTTGCATGTTTAGGAAAACAAGTCCTACTAGATCAAATGTTTACATAAGTGCATGAAATAATGATGAGACGCGTCGACTCCGCGACTCCATGAAGGTCCAAATGCATGTCACATGAGCTACCTTAATAACCTGAAATACATTGCTAAAACGTCAACACGAATGTTGGTGAATTCCATAGGTTTGTAAAATGTACTGATGTACGGCCACCACAAGTAAAAATGCAAGATAAAAATCTCGTGAAAATTGTACAATAGCCTTAAGCTCATGACACCGAAGCTATGACTGATGAAATTCTATGCCCCTCCCGAATGTTCTACCGAAACATTCAAATGTAAAAGACATGACATGCATCCGCTTACTGTTGGTATCCACTACCACGGATGGAGGCGTCACCCTCGATAGATCTATCCACTCACTCTCGCTTAGTACTTGAAATTAACGGTTCATGATGTTACAGGGGACTTTTCACATGGCAAGGTAACTTAAGCTATGTACATGTTTGAATACTTGGGCTCGTACTGAAATAATTGATGCAATGTATTCCCCCCGTGGGATTTGAAAACAATCAAAAATGTTGAATTGAAAACGGGGCTATGAAAACTCACCTTAACTGATGAAACTGTCATGAAATGAAATGAACCCCAATGAACAATTTGCTGTCGTAACCCAATATGATGGTACCATGAACATGTACTGAGCTGAAAAACAAGGCGCGCACACTAGCCGCAACCTAATATGAATGATGAATGATCTCATTTAGATCACCAAATGATGTTATGAATGACCATGCTCATGTTTCTATACCACTCTACTCTTTGAAAAACACTTGTTGTTATCAAAAGTATATAATCCAAGAATTTGGAAAATATTGCTATTAGAAAATATAAATGGCTAGTTATAATATATATACTTATATATATAACGTAAGTTTCCATGTAAGCGTTGAAATACTCGGGTTGAAATCCTTGAATTGATGAAAACATACTCATAATAACTAATACTACGTTAGTTATAAAGCTCGGTACTTGATATTACTTCTAGCTTGAAAATGTACTTCGTAGTTTTTGCGCCAAAATATATAAAAGCTGTCAATTTTAAAAGGGTTTTAGCCGATATTCAAACGAGTATATCTTTGTCGTTACTTGTCCGTTTTACTTGTTCTTTATGTCCACGGTTTCGTCTTAGTATGTAGTAATATATTTTGGAAAGCTCGGCTTCTCCGGGTTACGTTTAAAGCCTCTTTTTGACCGACGAAAAATGTCCAACAGCAACTATTTTTCCAGAAAATACTTTTCGTCAATAATCTTGCAAAAATCATAACTCCTTCGTTATAGACTCTTTTTAATCCGTTCTTTCGCCTACGGATTCGTTTTTGAAAGTATTTTCTAAAAATTTTGCCAAAGTTTCCTTGGTGTTTACTGATTTTCCAGATTTTTACAAAACGGGACAGCATGTCTAAAATGAGTTCCAAATCATGTTTCCAAGGTTAAAAACCAATTTCTACCATCACCAAACCTCTTGTAATCACCACATGACTAATCTAATCTTACCATACACCTTCTTAGGGTGCCATGGACTCCTAACCAAGTTATTAGAGCTAGGGGATTCATAACAAGAAAGTTAGGGTTTGTATGTTACTTTTTAGCCAAAATAAAGTGTAGTATAGCTACTTGTACATGGTTTTTAGCATGATTCTTATGTAATACATGTAAAAATAGGATGATTCATGAAAAAATAAAGATGAAAACTTACTTGACAAAATGAGGTGATTATTGGATGATTATGCTTGATATTCTTGTGTTTTTGTTGCTTGTATCTTGATTAGACTTGTAAAATGAATAACTTTTGTGTTTTACTTTATGAAAAACCATGGATGGATCATGTGTTTGGTTTTTGGTCGTGGGTTTGCTAGTGAAATGGAAGAGATGAGATGAAAAATTAGCTTATCTAATAAAGTGAATTATGATTCTTGAAATTTAGTAAAGTATGGTTTAATAGGTTTATTAGTTAAGTAATGAAAATCAATGCACATGGTTAAAGGGTGTCTCATGGGCCGGTTTTTAGTGTGAAAAGGAGTAGCCAAAACGGTTTTGATCACTTAGAAAATATAGTGTAGCGTTAAGTGTTATTACGCGTTATTCGTTAAAATCGGGTATCGGTTTTATTAGAAATAAATGTTCACGAAGTATACCGGGATGAAATAAAAGTCATTATAATGTTGAAAACATATTAAAAATATGTTGGGTACATTTACTGAGTGATCGGGTGATTAATGTTTAGTTTTAACGAAAACCGTCGTTATATTCATACGCGTACGTTAAAAATAAAATAAATTTCCAAAATACTGGGTAACTGAATGTTATAACTTTTATGATGTTAAAATAGATATAAAAATATGTCGGGACCATTGTGGGAATATTTAGATATATTCGTCGTGTATAAACCGAGTGTTAACGTTTACTATAATTACTTATACGTAAAAACGTTAAATGTACTGAATATAGTAATTTGAAAATCCTGAGAGTGGTATAACATGAAAATGCTGTTATGATGATATGCAGACTATCTCCAGTCCGTATGCAGTGTTCTCAACACTAATGAAATGAATTCGCACCTAACCCAATACGGTTACGCGAATTTGAATATCCGTAAACTAAATTTACGATGAAATGTGTAATGCACGTGAATGATGAAATCTTTTCCCGAAATGAATAGTGTTCCATGAATAGTAAAATTTCTGAATGCTTCTCGGAATGTCAAACTGACACCAAAAATGATGAATAGTAAACTGATGAATAGTGTTTTGATGAATAGTGTTTGATGAATAGTGTTTTTCCAAAGTTCGGGAAATGACCTGAAATGATCTGAAATGGTGAGTTGTGACAGTCTTCCCCCCTAAAAGGAACTTCGTCCCGAAGTTCAGTTTATGTTGGTCTCTGAGAATGTATTGATGAAAAGGTGATGATATTCGAGAATTCCAGCGAACTCTAACGATAGGAATTCGACTCTGTTTCAACTGTTTGACCACACGGTCCATGATTTCTGTTGGTTCTCTTACAAGGTCTGAGATTGTCATTTGGGTTGGATCCCTTCCAATGGAATCATGAGTGACTCATCTGAAAGTCATTTCTGGGGATCTGAAAATGTGAAATATGTTTGTGTAATCCTGTTGTTCTCTGACAATGTTCAAGTCTGACGGCCACTAGGCCTACTCTGTCAAAATATAAATGGTCCAGTGTATATTGGTGTAACTTTCCAAGTTTTCTGAACGATAACATGCCTTTCCTAGGCAGAACTTTCTGCTAACTCTGCAAAACTTGAAGTTTTAATGGTTTACGACTTATTGAACTTGTAACTGATTCTTGACTTGTAGAAAATTTCTGGTTATCTCATGAATGCCTACTGAACTAGTGAGTTGAGCTTTTTCTGAGTTTGGCCCATCAATCGATGGTCTGCGCTTCTTGATGTTTTAAATGTGACACTGGTAATATATACTGCTGAATTCTGCCAGAACTCAAGTTTGTATGCTAGTTGGTCGATTCTAAAATGAATCTTAAATAGTCCAATATGCTAAAGGTTCAACCTTTCTTGTTATCCAATTTGTATCATGCCCATCCAAGGCAATGCTTCTAACTTAGTTTGTTCTCCCCCTTGAATCTGAATGGTTTGTTGTTCAGGATATCCAATCCGAATGATGTGTGTTATGTACCAACCTAACTTCTGCCAGTTTCCCGTTGTTGGTGTGATAACTATTGTTGTAGATGAATTTGATTTATGTTGAGTGATTAGTCCAACCATTTACAAGGTCAATCACTCATGCTCTGAGCATACTTTCCTATGTTTGAATTGTCCTCTCGCTTTGACCATCGGTCTGAGGATGATAGGTGATGTTCACATCTAAATGGGTTTATGAAGGAAATCCTGAAATGATTACCTGAAGTCCAAGGTGAATCGGTTTCCTTAACAGGAAAAACTGAAATGGGTACAATAAACCTTTGTGACTAATTCCATAACGTTCGGTCCTTCGAACTTGGCGTTATCTGAAGGGATAGCATATAGGTAACAATTTGATTCCTTGTGTTTTGTTCCAACGGATGATAAGACATGTGTTTTTCTTTGTCTATTGGGTTTGGTCTCCACTACTGAAGTTCGTGATCAATTTGTGATGTTCCTCCTAATTCCTTCATCACATATTCCAAATATTCTCTATTGTCAAGTCACAAATCCTAAATGCATAAGCGATGTTGTAGGGAAGTTGGTTCTGGAAATTTGTCTCGCGATTGTAAGTTTTGGTTGAAATCTTTTTCTGAATAAACGAACTTAGAAAAATGGAGCAAATGATTTACTAAGTAATATTTTTCTTGATGATTCAAAATCCAGTAGTTATGAAATAGGAACTGTTTTCAAACATGTTGTGATTAAGACTGCTTACCAAAGTTTGATGTCCATGTAAATTTCTCATTGTACAATAGTGTTGCTAAAGATTGACCAAAAAGGATCGTACTTGTTCAAAATAGGAATTTCAGAAATCATTTTTCCACAAGGTATGTGATTTATGTAAACGCATCAACTTTATTTAAAAGTGAAAACACTGAAAAGGATAAAATGGTAGAATAAGAAATGTTCGCTTAAATGCATAGATGTCTAACACTTAGTTCCTGAAGTTGGATAATGTCTATTGATGGTTATCTGGCATAACTACAAGCATAGGTATTTAGACTAACTTAAGTCCTGAAATAGTTTATCGTTGTAATTGGCAAGACAAAGGTATTACTTGATGTTGTGTCGATGAATGTCTATTCTGTTTTCCCATGTAGATGAGGAGATATGTTCCGGTTTGATCCCTTGCTTGGTATGAAGGTGAGGTCATCTGAAATTTCTAGACATAATGCCTTAGAGGAATCTACATCGATATTCTTGTTTCAAACAATTGTCCTTTGTGAAAATTTACTGCAGGAAAGTTTATATATGGATGAGGCCATGTTTAAATGAAATGCTCTACAGTCTCAATTAGAAGCTTGGTGTATTTCTATTGTGTTGTCCTGCGGACATCTATATTGAGTTCAATCCTGTAGCTCAGTATAGCTAGTACCCTTGAATAATGACATTGGACAACTAAGTCAGAGATGGTGATTAGGATAGTCTCGCAGTATCTGAGGATTTGTTGTTGAGTTATGAATTCTCTCACTATATGCTTCTAGTCCTGGTTAGTAGTTCTGTAATCCTTTCATTGCTTTTATTGTATAAAGGAATCCTGCATGTAATTGATATGGAAAGTCTCTTCTAGGAAAATCAATGGGAAAATCCAACTTAATGGCTAAGTGAGTGACTTGTGGGGTAAGTATCCAGGGATAGTTCAGCAAAATGGATGTTTATGAATGAGTTCCTTTGTTTACAAAACTTTTGGATGAAGATTGTTATTACAATCCTTTGAAAAGGTAATTATTTCCTTCATGGCATAATCCTTCCTGAATTTTACATAGGTGATCAGGCTATGTATAATTGAGGACTAATGATGCGATGTTAGATTTTGTCAAAATATCATAACTTTTCTCAAAAGTTTTAGATGGTGTTCAACGCATTGTTATTAAAATGGTATCCTGATGTTTCCTTTCAAGTAACATGAAAATTGCTTCGCGTAATAATAGTAAATACTTGGTGTAACGACAGAAAAATCAATGTATAGGATGGTAATAAAATAGCTTACTTCAGAAATTTTTCTGTAAAACAGTTTCCCCATATGATAGTAAAATAGCTTGAATGGTGCATTGGATACGTGGGTGAATCTTGTCGAATAGTAATAGTCTACAAATTCGTCAAAAACGAAATCAACCTAATTCCTGAAGAATCTGCGGATGTTTCTGTTGAGTCCATGTTATTGGTATTATCTACTAGATGTCATCTAGTTCATGGCAAGTGGGAATGGAAAAAGGAAATGACAATGATGGTACTAGTGAATGGAATACTACCCTCTTTCGTGCTACCTTGCGACATCCAAAAGGTAAAACTAAAGTACACACTGTGGGAAGACCAATAGTGTAATAAGTAACTGATGGTGGTAATAGTACCTGAGTAGTATGTGCCCTACTAGTGATGGAAAGAAAACACACTATCTTCCTTGCAATAAGCATCCTAATAAGTCCATTAAGATTAATTCTGAATACACTACCAAAAGGCATTCTATGTACGGGCTGAATGATAGGAAGACTCTGTTCCTATGGCAAATCAATAGTACTAATGGTGGTGTAAGTGCAACTGATGGTATAATGGTAGTGAAAGATGACAAGGCATCTTCAATGTTGGAATCCGATAAAAGGATGTCAGGGTGAGTATCTGAAGACATGTCACTTGTGAACCAGGTCAATAAAATGATATACATATACGGATATGAGTATAAATAACTCGCACAGGGGATGTATAAAACAACATGTATCATGATTATGCACTTATGATGAATTGATGAGATGCTATGATGATGTGGTTATAGTCTAGGGTCCAAGATACATCCTAGTTCGCTATAACCTTAGCTCTGATGCCAATCTGTCACACCCCCAATTTACCTGACTTGCAGCGGAATGGAATACCTGGGGGTGTCTGTCATAGCACCACAGTTACAGTTACATTGAACGACCTAAAGTGTCGTTTGGAAAATACTGCATTTGATCATTGAAATAATTCAGAGTTTACAAAATGAGGTCCCCAAAATGTGTTGCATGTTTAGGAAAACAAGTCCTACTAGATCAAATGTTTACATAAGTGCATGAAATAATGATGAGACGCGTCGACTCCGCGACTCCATGAAGGTCCAAATGCATGTCACATGAGCTACCTTAATAACCTGAAATACATTGCTAAAACGTCAACACGAATGTTGGTGAATTCCATAGGTTTGTAAAATGTACTGATGTACGGCCACCACAAGTAAAAATGCAAGATAAAAATCTCGTGAAAATTGTACAATAGCCTTAAGCTCATGACACCGAAGCTATGACTGATGAAATTCTATGCCCCTCCCGAATGTTCTGCCGAAACATTCAAATGTAAAAGACATGACATGCATCCGCTTACTGTTGGTATCCACTACCACGGATGGAGGCGTCACCCTCGATAGATCTATCCACTCACTCTCGCTTAGTACTTGAAATTAACGGTTCATGATGTTACAGGGGACTTTTCACATGGCAAGGTAACTTAAGCTATGTACATGTTTGAATACTTGGGCTCGTACTGAAATAATTGATGCAATGTATTCCCCCCGTGGGATTTGAAAACAATCAAAAATGTTGAATTGAAAACGGGGCTATGAAAACTCACCTTAACTGATGAAACTGTCATGAAATGAAATGAACCCCAATGAACAATTTGCTGTCGTAACCCAATATGATGGTACCATGAACATGTACTGAGCTGAAAAACAAGGCGCGCACACTAGCCGCAACCTAATATGAATGATGAATGATCTCATTTAGATCACCAAATGATGTTATGAATGACCATGCTCATGTTTCTATACCACTCTACTCTTTGAAAAACACTTGTTGTTATCAAAAGTATATAATCCAAGAATTTGGAAAATATTGCTATTAGAAAATATAAATGGCTAGTTATAATATATATACTTATATATATAACGTAAGTTTCCATGTAAGCGTTGAAATACTCGGGTTGAAATCCTTGAATTGATGAAAACATACTCATAATAACTAATACTACGTTAGTTATAAAGCTCGGTACTTGATATTACTTCTAGCTTGAAAATGTACTTCGTAGTTTTTGCGCCAAAATATATAAAAGCTGTCAATTTTAAAAGGGTTTTAGCCGATATTCAAACGAGTATATCTTTGTCGTTACTTGTCCGTTTTACTTGTTCTTTATGTCCACGGTTTCGTCTTAGTATGTAGTAATATATTTTGGAAAGCTCGGCTTCTCCGGGTTACGTTTAAAGCCTCTTTTTGACCGACGAAAAATGTCCAACAGCAACTATTTTTCCAGAAAATACTTTTCGTCAATAATCTTGCAAAAATCATAACTCCTTCATTATAGACTCTTTTTAATCCGTTCTTTCGCCTACGGATTCGTTTTTGAAAGTATTTTCTAAAAATTTTGCCAAAGTTTCCTTGGTGTTTACTGATTTTCCAGATTTTTACAAAACGGGACAGCATGTCTAAAATGAGTTCCAAATCATGTTTCCAAGGTTAAAAACCAATTTCTACCATCACCAAACCTCTTGTAATCACCACATGACTAATCTAATCTTACCATACACCTTCTTAGGGTGCCATGGACTCCTAACCAAGTTATTAGAGCTAGGGGATTCATAACAAGAAAGTTAGGGTTTGTATGTTACTTTTTAGCCAAAATAAAGTGTAGTATAGCTACTTGTACATGGTTTTTAGCATGATTCTTATGTAATACATGTAAAAATAGGATGATTCATGAAAAAATAAAGATGAAAACTTACTTGACAAAATGAGGTGATTATTGGATGATTATGCTTGATATTCTTGTGTTTTTGTTGCTTGTATCTTGATTAGACTTGTAAAATGAATAACTTTTGTGTTTTACT
Organism: Artemisia argyi; assembly: GCA_030686995.1. Taxonomy (NCBI): domain Eukaryota; kingdom Viridiplantae; phylum Streptophyta; class Magnoliopsida; order Asterales; family Asteraceae; genus Artemisia; species Artemisia argyi. Next base: position 391,642 of record JARVZY010010684.1, read on the forward strand.
TTATGAAAAACCATGGATGGATCATGTGTTTGGTTTTTGGTCGTGGGTTTGCTAGTGAAATGGAAGAGATGAGATGAAAAATTAGCTTATCTAATAAAGTGAATTATGATTCTTGAAATTTAGTAAAGTATGGTTTAATAGGTTTATTAGTTAAGTAATGAAAATCAATGCACATGGTTAAAGGGTGTCTCATGGGCCGGTTTTTAGTGTGAAAAGGAGTAGCCAAAACGGTTTTGATCACTTAGAAAATATAGTGTAGCGTTAAGTGTTATTACGCGTTATTCGTTAAAATCGGGTATCGGTTTTATTAGAAATAAATGTTCACGAAGTATACCGGGATGAAATAAAAGTCATTATAATGTTGAAAACATATTAAAAATATGTTGGGTACATTTACTGAGTGATCGGGTGATTAATGTTTAGTTTTAACGAAAACCGTCGTTATATTCATACGCGTACGTTAAAAATAAAATAAATTTCCAAAATACTGGGTAACTGAATGTTATAACTTTTATGATGTTAAAATAGATATAAAAATATGTCGGGACCATTGTGGGAATATTTAGATATATTCGTCGTGTATAAACCGAGTGTTAACGTTTACTATAATTACTTATACGTAAAAACGTTAAATGTACTGAATATAGTAATTTGAAAATCCTGAGAGTGGTATAACATGAAAATGCTGTTATGATGATATGCAGACTATCTCCAGTCCGTATGCAGTGTTCTCAACACTAATGAAATGAATTCGCACCTAACCCAATACGGTTACGCGAATTTGAATATCCGTAAACTAAATTTACGATGAAATGTGTAATGCACGTGAATGATGAAATCTTTTCCCGAAATGAATAGTGTTCCATGAATAGTAAAATTTCTGAATGCTTCTCGGAATGTCAAACTGACACCAAAAATGATGAATAGTAAACTGATGAATAGTGTTTTGATGAATAGTGTTTGATGAATAGTGTTTTTCCAAAGTTCGGGAAATGACCTGAAATGATCTGAAATGGTGAGTTGTGACAAATGGTCGTTGAGTAGCATTAGCATCCTGATTACCGACCCATTTTCTCTTGTTGTTATTATTGTCTCCCGATGTCTTGTCGCGAACTATGAGTTCCTTTGTTTCGATTGCCATCTGGATAGCTTCAGACATGGTATTGGGTTCACATGCGATGACCATCCTACGAATTTCAGGAGAAAGTCCTCCGATGTACCTTTCGAGTTTCTTGCTTTCCGGTTCATCCATTGCAGAGCCTAGTCGAGCAAAATCATAAAAATAAGCAGTATACTTGACAACATCATCTCCTTCCATGGTAAGGTTTAGTGTTTCTTGTTCAATTGCTTGTAATTCGCTTTTCACACAGAACTTCAAACTCATCATCCTTTTAGTTTCTCCCAAGAGTGTGAGTAAGCAGCATCAACTCCTACTACCTGGACATACTTAGTCCACCATTTCTGGGCATGCTTCTGAAAAGTGCAAGTGGCGAACTTAACCTTGTCTTCCTTACGACAGTCACCACTTTGAAAGATTGTTTCTAATTCTTCGAACCATTTGAGAAATTCTTTTGTGTCTACATTTCCGCTAAAGAAGGGGGGATTACAACCCATAAATTCCACGTGAGTAAGTTCCTTGGTGAGGGCGGGTAGTTACATTCCTGGTAATGGATTGTCCAACAGCGGCTTGCGTCATGCTTGGAGTGGTTTGCTTAAATCTATTTCCATCAAATCATGAGAGTCCATGAGAATTTATTGGTAATAACAATCATCATATTCATAACACATGAATATAATACATGAAGGTTTCGGTCTATATGGGCCAATATCATAGATAGCACAACCATTCCCCTATAGTAGAGTCAATACTTGGTGATTCCGTTCGTACATCAATCAAAATACTACAAGTTTCTTCGAACTATGCCACACCTCTCGTGGCTAGGAAAATAGTAACAGCTAGTAAAGATATAAGTCTAGTCTAAAGACTTCCTGTAGTCCTTCTAGGTGAAATCAGGTTTATGGCATCATAAGGTCGAGATAGTCCTGAAGTAGTGTCTGAAGTTGTGCATCGATCAAGTCCTAGATAGTGTAGATTCTAAGCCATTCTTGAGGAACCTGCAAATGTTCCCGTTGAGTCCGTAATCTTGGTATTATCCACAAGGTGTTATCTAATTCATGGCAAGTGAAAATGGAAAAGGAAACTGACAATGGTGGTATTCTAAAGGATGAGGATAACATTGATGACAATGAGATCCTAGTGATGAGTTAGGAGATAATGGTGATAATAGTGAATGGGATACTACCCTCTTTCGCGCTATCTCGCGATATCCAAGAGGTAAAGTTGAAGTACGCACTATGGGACGACCAATAGTGTAATAAGTAACCAACGGTGGTGGTAGTACCTAAGTAGTAAGCGTCCTACTAGTGAAGGAAATAAAACATGCTATCTCCCTTGTAATAAGCATCCAAATAAGTCCATTAAAATTAAGTCTGAATACTCTACCAAATGGCATTCTATGTATAGGCTGAATGAGAACCTCGCTCTTATGACAATTCAATAGTGCTAACGGTGGTATACGTGCAACTGGTGGTATAATGGTAGTGGAAGATGACAAGGCATCTTCAATGTCGGAATCCGACGAAAGGATAACGGCGTGGGTATCTGAAGACATGTCACTTGTGAACCAGGTCAATATAATCATATATATATATATGAGTATGGGTATGAATAACTCGTACAGTGTGTGCGTAAAGCAACATGTATAGTGAATATGCACCTATGATGAAATGATGAGATGCTATGATGATGTGGTTATAGTCTAGGGTCCAAGATACATCCTAGTTCGCTATAACCTTAGCTCTGATGCCAATCTGTCACACCCCCAAAATACCTGAATGGCAGCGGAATGGAATACCTGGGGTGACTGTCATAGCACCATACTTACAGTTATATTGAACGACCTAAAGTGTCGTTTAGAAAATACAGCGTTTGATCATTAAAACATTCAGAGTTTACAAAGCTTAGGTCCCAAAAGAGTTTGCCAAAACAGTTAGAATAAGTTCAACAAGATCAAACGTTTCATAAGTGCAGAAAATATAGTGAGACGCGTCGACTCCGCGACTCCATGAAGGTCCAAATGTATGCACATGAGCTACCTTAACAACCTGAGAAATACATTGCGAAAAACGGTCAACATAAAGTTGGTGAATAATCATAGATTTATAAGTAAAATCTAGTGTACATATGCCATAAGTAAAGCCAAGAAATAGGATGTCCGGAAAATATATACATTGGCTCTTAAGCTCATGACCCCGAAGCTAGACGATACTTGGCCCCAATGAGTGTTTACCAGACACTCTAATAATAAAGACATGAAATGCATTCGTTCCATTTGGAGCAACCCAAACACGAATGGAGGCGTCACCCTCGATAGATCTATCCACTCACTCTCGCTTAGTACTAGAAATTAACGGTCCATGATAATAAAAGGGGACTTGTCAAGACGTGGTAAATAGGCAACTTAAGCAATGTATGAATTTTATACTTAGGCATGTACACAAAAATAAGTAATGCAATGTATTCTCCCCCGTGGGATTTGAAATCAAAATATAGAATTAAAACGGGGCTATGAGAACTCACCTCGAAGTGATGGTACAAAGATGGTGCAATGAGGTAAAAGTAGTCGGGACAATGAGGCGCGAGTACTAGCCGCAACCTAAATGAATAATCATGATCTAACTTAGATCAAGCCGTAATGAAACGAATGCACATGCACATGATACTCATACCACTCGTAATTTGAAAATACTAGTTATCGTCGTAGAAAAAAATGGTTTCCATACTTAGGAAAAATATATCCATATATAGGAGTATATAACTTGTCATATTAACTCGTACGAAAAAGTTAGCGTTATAATCCTTGTATTGAAAACCTTGAAATACGTCGTTAAGTCGTATAAGTATTCCCTTGGATCATACGTATTCGTTTGATAAGAAAATAGTCCTTAGTAATATTTTCTAGAAAATATACCGTTTAGTACGTACGTTATTATTTTTATTTGTGACCAAAAATATATCTATAGTTTGACGATGTTAGAATGGTCATAACTTTGTCGTTTTAGGCTCGTTTTCCTTGTTCTTTATGTCCACGGATTCGTCTTTGTATATACTAGTATATTTTTGATAACTCGGCTCCTTTAAGTTACGTTTAATGCCTCAAAATACCCGTCGTATTCTGCCAATCAGCAAGCAGTTTTTGGAAAAGTAGTTTTCGTCGTTAAATTTGCAAAAATCATATCTCCTTCGTTATAAACTTGTTTTAATCCGTTCTTTTGCCTAAAGTTTCGTTTTTGAATGTATTTTCTAAATATTTGGTCAAAAATTAGTCATCACCCACTGATTTTCCCACGAATTTAAAATAGGGACAGTAGGTATATCAAAAGTTTCAAAAACCATTTCCAAGTCTCCAAACTAGTTCCATCATCCATCAAACCACTTTCAAACACCACAAAACTAATCTAATCCTACCATACACCTTCTTAGGGTGTCATGGGTCCTTAAACATCATCAATCCACTAGGTCTAACAAGAGTTTCATATGTTTCCATTTCTAGGGCTTAAAAGTTAATATATACAAAAATGGAGTGGTACAAGTTGATGCATGTATAAGATCTTGTAAGAAAATTATATGAACATAATAATAACTTGTAAAAATCATAAAAATGAGTTTGTTTACTTACTTGATGGTTTAGAGAGTTTAGATGATAAAAAGCCTACTACTCCTTGAGTTTTTATTTCAAAACTCTAACAAGGATGATTATATTAACTAGTTTATGACAAGATCTTGTAAAAATTATCCTCCTTGCTCCTTGATCACCCTAATTCGAACCAACTTCAAGAGAAAAGAGAGAAAAAGTTTGCTTGTGTTTAGTAAAAGTGATTTTGTGATAAAAGAGTAAAAGAAAGTTTATTATATACTAGGGGACATTAGTTTGGTAAGCCATTAAGAGTGTTGGTGAGGTTTTTAATGTTTTAGGACTAAAGGGGGGGGGGGGGGGTGGCCGGTTCTAAAAGGAGGGAAATGGGGGGCTTTGTCCTTGGGTTTAAATACAAAATTAGTATTAGTAGTTTGTAGTTAAGTTAGGTTTAGGTTTAAGGTTTAAATCGGGTACCGGGTTTGTTAGAAATAAATTTTATTGAAGTTATTCGGGTCATAATAAAGTTACAAAAATTGTAAAAATATGTCGGGTACAAGTACGGAGAGTTTGGGTGATTATCGTTCAATTTTGGTGAAAACCGTCGTTATTAAGTTAAACGTACGATACGTAATAAATAAATTTCCAAAATACCGGGTAAATTAATATTATAATTTTTATATTATAAAAATGAATATAAAAATATATTGGGATCATAGTCGGAAGTGTCGGACGTGTTAGTTTCATTTATAGTTCGCGTATTAGTGTTTATTTAAAATAAACATACGTAAATCGTTAATTATATTAAAAATATAATTTGAATACCCTACGAGTGGAATAGTATGCATGTGCCATAAAGATGATATGCAGACTATTTCTAGCCTGTATGAAATGTCCCAAATGATAATGCATGGATTCGCTCCTGAACCAATACGGTTACGCGAATTTGAACACTCGTAAACTAAATTTACGATGACATGAATAATGCACGTGAATAGTGATTTTCTCTCGGAAATGAATAGTGTCAAGTGAATAGTAAAATTTCTGAATATGTCTCGGAATGTCAAATTGACCTCAAAAACGATGAATAGTGATCGATGAATAGTAACTTGTGAATAGTAAATTGTCGAGGCTTGGAAAAATGACTGGAAATTACGAGGTGTGACAAAGTTTCTCAACCATTCAGCTTCTTTACCAGCAGCTGCTAAAGCTACAAATTCAGATTCCATTGTTGAACTGGTGATACAAGTTTGTTTCTTGGATGCCCAAGAAATTGCACCTCCACCAAGTAGGAATACCCAGCCACTGGTAGACGAATTGTCTTCATTGTTACTGATCCAACTTGCATCAGTGTAACCTTCCAACACTGAAGGATAACCAGTATATGAAAGACTATAATCCATAGTTCTCTTCAAATACTTCAGTACCCTCTGAATTGCTTGCCAGTGCTGAGCACTAGGATTACTAGTATACCTGCTCAGTTTACCCACTGCAAAAGCAATATCAGGCCTTGTACAAGTCATGGCATACATTAGGCAGCCAATCACCTTGGAATACTCAAGTTGAGATACAGCTTTGCCATTATTCAGCATAAGCTTCTCAGTGGTATCCATGGGAGTACTCACTGGAGTACAATCAAATCAATTAAATTTCTTCAGTACCTTCTCTATGTAATGAGACTGAGAAATTGATATACTATTGCTTTCATGTTTGATCCTTATACCAAGGATAACATCAGCCTCCCCTATGTCCTTCATGGAGAACTTTGATGACAAAAATTCCTTTGTCAGGTCAACCTGATTTTGGTCAGTACCAAATATCAACATGTCATCAACATATAGACAAATGATGACTCCTTTACTAGATTCATCAAATTTGCTATATACACATTTGTCAGTCTGGTTAAGAACATAACCATTAGACAAAACCACTTCATCAAATTTTTGATGCCATTGCTTAGGTGCCTGTTTCAGTCCATATAAAGACTTAATCAGTTTACACACCTTGTTTTCATTGCCAGGCAAGATGAAGCCCTGAGGTTGGTTCATATAAACCTCCTCATCCAATTCACCATTCAAGAAAGCTGTCTTCACATCCATCTGATGAATAATCAGATTGTGAATTGATGCCAAAGCAATCAGCAGCCTGATGGTACTGATACGAGCCACAGGGGCATAAGTATCAAAGTAGTCTATCCCTGACTTTTGTTTAAAGCCCTGAATGACTAGTCTAGCCTTGAACTTTTCAATAGTTCCATCTACCTTCATTTTCCTTTTGAAAATCCATTTGCAACCAAAAGGTTTGCAACGTGGTGGTAGATCAACCAACACCCAAGTGTTGTTGCCCATGATGGAGTCAATCTCATCATTTATTGCCTCTTTCCAGAAAGCAACATCCTGGGACTTCATTGCTTCTTCAAATGTTTTGGGATCATCCTCAACAATGAAGCAATAGGAATATTGGTCAGAGACCTCATTCCTTGTACCTTCAATTAAGTATAATTGAAACTCAGGTCCAAATGACTTTGGAGTCCTGACCCTTTTGCTCTTCCTGAGCTCAGGTTCAGGTTGTTGAACCAAAACCTCATCAGGGGCCTGAGATGATAAATTATCAGGGACCTCTGATACACCATTGTCATCAGTTCCATTTGGAATCCTGTGACTTGGTCTAGGGACTGATGAGAATCTATTTTCATCAAATAGTGCATCCCTTGATTCAATTATTGAATTAATTGAAACATATTCATTAGGTTCAATAACATAGAACCTGTATGCCTTGGAATGCTCAGCATATCCAACAAAGATGCAATCAATGCCTCTTTCACCCAAAGTTTTCAATTTTGGGTTACGGAGTCTTACAACAGCCCTACAGCCCCAAACCCTGAAATAATTCAAGTTGGGTTTCTTTTTATTCCAGAGTTCATAAGGGGTAACCTTGTTCCTTTTGTTGGGAACCCTATTGAGTAAATAGCAAGCTGTTAACATAGCTTCACCCCAGAACCCTTGACTCAGTCCTGAGTAGGACAACATGGAATTAACCATCTCCTTCAGTACCCTGTTCTTCCTTTCAGAGATACCATTTTGTTGAGGAGTATAGGGAGCAGTAGTTTCATGGATTATAACAACAGACTGAAAGTACTGAGTATCCATGTACTCACCTCCCCTATCAGTCCTGAATCTTTTGATCAGGGACCCAAGTTGTAATTCAACTTCTGTTTTAAATACCTTGAATTTATCTAATGCTTCATCCTTGGTATGTAATAGATAGACATAACAAAACCTAGAAGCATCATCAATAAATGTCACAAAGTACTTCTTGTTCCCCAAAGAGGGAGTGGCATGCAAATCACACAGGTCACTGTGTATAAGCTCCAAGAGCTCAGTCTCACGTTTTACACCCTGAAAAGGTTTCTTAGTAATTTTGGTCAACATGCAAGTTTTACACTCTTCAATGTCCATGTCAAATGCTGGGATTAACCCATCCTTAGACATATCTTGCATCCTTTTATAATGTACATGGCCAAGTCTAGCATGCCACAGGGTAGAGTCATTCAGTTTAGAGGTTGACATAAAGGCTTAATTAACAATGTCAGTGACAATATTCAGCCTGAACATTTGATTACACAAATAGCCAAAACCAATAAACACACTGTAATACACCGTAAAATCCCAGGTCATTTATTAATGCTAATTACCAACATTATTCTAAACTAAGCCATTTTTGCGGGCTAATTTAAATTTTTACATGAGACACTGTTTGTTTGAACACCCGATTGTTTTGAACACCGTTGGTTTAACACCCGATTATGCTTTGTCACCCGATATCACCCGAATGTCACTCTTGGATGTCACCCAATGAGGTTAAGCACCGGTAACTCCCACTTGCGACCCGACACCCATTTTGAACACCGAGAAATTATTATATATATATATATATATATATACTTATATATATATATATATATATATATATATATATATATATATATATATATATATTAAATATCATAATTATTATTACGAGTATATATATTTACCCCATTTAAATACTTATGGTTATCACAAACCGACACCGAAATTAATATCACAATTCAACGAACACCGACACCCTGATATTTTGGGCCGAAACACCCCCAATCGCCCACGCCATTTCTTTCTTTCTTTGATTCACTGGGCCGAACATTCTTACATGCCCACAAGGTTCTTTTCTTCTTCTTTTTTTTTTTCGTTTAGGCCGAGTTACCACAAGCCCACACGGCTTATAATGTTTTCTTTCTTTTTGTGTGGCATGCCAACCGAAACCAAACCAACTCCCTTTGCCTTTCATTTTGCACATGATGGAATTCTTGGCACCCTATGCACCCAACATAACTTACCACCATCTCCTATGATATACTAGCCCTCGACAAGGAGCCACACATGAGCCGTCCGACCAATGGATAAACACGTTACACGCCCAACACTTAAACCACTAGATTATGTGTTTCTTTATCCCAAACACAAACATTAAATAAAGATTTGTTGTACAACACATGCCTAAAACTTTCTAAGACCTAGCCATTAGCCTCTCAAGACTTCCACACTCGATTTGACCACACACAAAGGAGGTTAGACAATCTTGTCGAGTTGAGACTTGACCATTCGACTTGTGTCTTGTCACAAGGAGACCAATTGAACCACCCTTGACACACTATATAAACCATATTAAATGAACTCTTTCTCACACTTGCAAGAACTCACCAAAAATTCAAAGTCCTAAACACTTCATACTCTCTCTTGGTCACGGTCGAGAAATCAAGGAACACACACGCAAGAATTTTTGGGTTTTGGAAACGAATTGGGTAACTTTCAAAGGAAGGGGATCATTTGAAGTGAAAGAACACCACGTCTACTAAGCTCTCGAAGCCCACATTGCTCGACTTTACCCACCACCCTAGTTGGTGTTGTAAGTTGGTCACTTCCCTTATCATTCTTTACATTGCTCGTATCATATGTATCACATACACACAATACACACATCATTTTTGCTTCATTGCTACGTTTATAATATATACGTATACATATCTCGACACCCTTGAGGAAAGGGCTCGTCATTTGTTATTTACACGTGCAACATATATGTTTTCTTCGACCCCCCCAATATTCGACTCAAGCTTAACCGAGACCACCAAACATGCAAGACATATACGGTTCTACACCACGAAAACTAGACCCAAATAAAACCTTAGTCGAATCATATTTTTTTCCTTCACAACAAACTAAACACCCCCTTTGGGCTCTAAATGGGCTAACGAGCCCAACTAATAATTCTATTGAGATTTTCGGTTTCAAGGTTAAGGTTTAACGAGGAGTATAAAAACTGAGTTTAGGTATTTTTCACGAGTTTCAAATGCTATTTATAATGAAATAAAAAGGATGGTTTCGAAAATTTCATCAAGGACTACGTTTGCAAAAAGTTTCACGTTAAGGGACTAAAACCGTCAAAAACATAAACTTTCGAACCAAATTTTAAAAACCGAAACTCTTTTGAAATCAAGGGTAAAAACCGTCATTTGACCTAAGTTGGGGAATAAAGTGTCAAAAAGTACAAAAAGGACTAAAATGTAATTGTTTTTGACCAAAGTGTAAAAAGTGTAAATTTTGTAAAGGCCAAGGGTTGAATTGGGACAAAAATATATTCTTATAATTAATTATATCTATATACTTTTCATATATATATATATATATATATATATATATATATATATATATTTTTTTTTTTCTTTAACTTAAATATATATATATATATATATATATATATATATAACTTTATTAAAAATATTTAATCATAAATATTTTTAAACGATATTATTTTCACAACGAATTAATATTTATCGAACACCGATTCGTAGCAACACTAACAATAACTACGTAAAGTTATTTGAACTATATTTAAGACACCCGAAACGGATATCATCATACACGAGACATATCACATGTCATTTACAACACAAATCTAAAACACCGATTATAATGTATTATTTAGGTCGCAAGTCGGAGGAATTTCATTGCTAGTCATAGCAATACACCATCACTTTTGAGCACCGTTGTGATTACGCACCTTTCAGGTGAGTTCATGGTCCCACATTTTTAATTGTTTTTAAACCCCGTGGGGAGATACATGCTATAAATCGAACACAAGTATTTTTCTGTATGCTGTTATCACCTGATATTGCCTAAGTTTACACCTGTGCTACAAGTCCCTCATATCACGAACCTTAATCACTTGCGAGTGAGCGCGAATATAGTTGATAGATCTATTGGATGGCGGCCCACCTCTGTCAAGGTTATCACTTGGCAGGAGGTGTGCTATATTCGAGGTATTATGGAAATTTGGCACATTTCCTGTCACCGAGGGCCCCTTGTCATTTACATACGCTATGGTGTAGATGATTGTTATTATCATTATGATATGTCAAATCAATGTTAAGTCTTGCGTTTCGTGAGGCTTAGGAGCAATATTACACCCGATTTAGTCAAGACCTGTCTATCTTGGCTTGTTTATTTCAAATGCTTGACTTGTGTTCACACTATTACAATTTAAACTACTATGGATTCACTCAACCTTTGTGTTGACTTTTTAAGCATGTTTATCTCAGGAAATTAGCAAGCATGGCGGCACGGAGCTGGCAAAGGGCACATGACCTCCCTTTTGATTTCAATAATTATATCATTCTTTACAAACTCATCACTTCTTTCGCTAAACAATTAACATTTTGGAAAAATGTTTGTAACTCTGAATATTTGAGTTTTCATGGAATGATATTGTCAATCTTTTGAATTGTTTTCTATGAGTATGACTGTGTACTAAACTGTAATGACCCCGATTAGACTTCCGCTGCTTAATCAAATTTTTGGGGTGTTACAGATTGGCATCAGAGCCATGGTTATAGAGAACCAAATTATTTTTTTCAAAACATTGGACTATAACCTCACCGGATTTTTAAACAAACTATTTATCACCGAAGTGCCCTCCGTGCCAGCGCTTGCCAACGCTATGTTTTAAGGTTTGATTTTTAGCACCCATTGCATTTAGCTCACTATGACACTATGATCACTGTGCATGTAGCATTATGTAGACTAAATGACTTATATCACTGCTATTTTTGGGATATTACAGTACCATGTCGCCCCCGGTTATTATTTTGTCCGACAGTGACGACGTAGTGCCAGCATCATCCACTCACCCTACTATTGATTTATCTGACTATGACACCCATGACACCCGAGACACCATGATTCTGACCATGACACCCAACCTGTATCACCTGCTATACCATCTCCTGTTCCATCTGGAGACCCCTCTGCTGATACTGAGCCCTTTGAGGAGGGTGAGGTTGCTTCTACACCCATTGATTCCTTTGTAATTCAGCCTCTCTTTCGTCCTGTTTGTGGATCCATGACACAGGGACAGTACCTTTATGATCAGTACCTGACATCTCAGCAGTTTCTTGTGGCTGATGATCGTCCTACACCACCTGCTGGTCACCACTCCGGTTCAGATGCTGATGACGAGTCTTCTGACTCCGATACTTCTGACACTGCTGCTTCTGTTCCACCATCATCCCCGCCTGCACCGATTCATCGGCGCAAGCGAGTGAGGATTCTTGAGCCCTATGAGCCTGAGCCTTTCGACGAGTTGTTTCGATACCATGAGGGAGACTATACCCGCAAATGCACGGCTCGAAAACGAGTCTGCTTTTTGCCTGCTTCTACTGTTACACCACCTGTACCTACACCTGTACCTACACCTGTATCATCACCCATATCTGTATTACCACCTGTTTCCATGCCAGATTTGACACTTGTGGCATCACCAGCACCCCCACCATCACCTGTATCACCCCCACCTGAGCCACATCCTTACATGCTACCTACTTACACCGCACCCCACACCTCTGAGGCTTTGCCACCCATGCCACCACCTACAGTTTTCTACTCACAGACTACTACCGTACCGATACCATCACCTGCTACATCACCTGTACCATCACCTGCTCCCACCGAGACACCCACCTCACCTGGCATTCATAGATTGGTTGATGATCGTCGATGGTCGTTCTTGTTAGACTACATACATAGATGGAGATTGGCTGAGGGATCGCCTAGGGCTGCTAAGCTTGGAGATGGCTCTTCAGCGGTGTTACCGGTTACTGGAGAGCCGATACACCATACTATCCTTCTTTTGGCTGTTAGATTAGTGAGACATGAGGGTCGTCTTGATGAGCTGTTGAGCTTTATTGAGGATATATCCTTGGAGAGGATAGAGTGTATGCAGGAGGAGGTCACGAACCTCGTGGTTTATAGGACAGCTTTAGAGATGGTATTTGAGATGATGGGGACAGAGATCGAGGAGGCACAGGCTACCATCACTGGGTTTGGTCATCGACTGGATGATCAGAGGCACGAGATTGATGATTTGAGAGCGATTGCAGCCATTACACAGGAGATGATGGAGCATCAGGCACAGGAGTTAGCTGCATCTAGTTCTACCATCCACGCACTTTCGACTACTATTGAGGAGATTCAGGCCCGTGAGAGATCCAGAGATATGGAGATGTTGGGGATGATCCGGATCATCAGAGAGCTGGAGAGGAGATCTGGAGGCGCACCTGGACCTTCATAGATCTATGACATGTCATTACTTACAGAGACATCTTAACTTGCCGCCTGTTGCATTAATAATTGTTGTATCTTATTGTTTTGTAACAATGAATTCAAAAATTATTAAAACTTTATGTTGGTTACGATTGTAACGTATTGATATTGATTTATGATGTTCTAGTTGTTTGATCTTTTATTATGCTCCCATATTGAGATTCATTATAATTTCCATGTGTGTTGTTACATGTCGTGATGTTTATTTATGAATGATATGGTTATGTTGATGTATGTATTTATGGTGTGGTTGTGATATGTACTTTATGATGATCTCGACTATTATGAGTTGGTTACACTATTTCTCTTGTTATTGATGTTTGGGATTGGTACTTATGCACTTACGATTTTATAGAGTTATGGCCCCAAGGAAAACCGCTACTACTACCTCGTCACCCGCCATGACCCAGGCTGCTATAAGGAAGTTGGTTGCCGACAGTGTTGCTGCAGCTTTAGAAGAGCAAGCTGCTGCAATGGCACGAACTAGTAGCAATAACCGAGCCACTGCTGAGAGCGAGTCCGCTACGACTCGAAAGTGCACCTATAAGGATTTCATTGCTTGTAAACCATCTCACTTCAAAGGAACTGAAGGAGTAACAGAGCTTGCTCGATGGTTTGAGCGAACGGAGACTGTGTTTGTGAGGAGCGGTTCTGCCGCAGAAAGCCGAGTCTCGTTCGCTACTGGAACACTGCTGGAAGACGCGTTGTCTTGGTGGAATGCAACTGCTCAGAAGATAGGTGTGGAGGAGGCCTATCAGATTACCTGGGCTGATTTTAAGGAAAAGATGTTGAAGAAGCTCTGCCCTAGAGGCCAGATCAAGAAGTTAGAAGATGAGTTTTACACGTTGGTTATGAAAGGAAATGATCTCAGGGCTTACGACAGGAGATTTCAGGAGCTTGCCACACTTTGCCCTTCAAAGGTTCCCGATTTAGAAAAGTTGTTGGAAAGGTATATTGAAGGATTACCCAGGAGTATTGAGGGAAACGTCACCTCGTCTAAATCTCAATCTTTGGATGAAGCAATGTCCATTGCCCAAAGACTGCTAGACCGGGAGATTAAGCGTAACTCTGCTCAGGGAAACAACGATCACAAAAGGAAGTTTGATGATCGAAGGACAAACAACAACAACAACAACAACAACAACAACAACAACAACAACAATCACAATAGCAACAACAACAGCAGCAAAAACAACAACCGTAACCCCAATCATAACTATCACCATGACAGAAACACCCACCACAACCAACAGAACCGACGACAGGAGGCTGTCAGAGCTTATGTCGCTGCACCAGTTAAGGATGCTAGGTATGCTGGACCTCTTCCATTTTGTGACAAGTGTAAGATGCATCACAATGGACCCTGCTATGCTAAGTGCGGGAAGTGTTCAAGGGTTGGACATAAGACACAAGATTGCAAGGCGACAGGAGCCAACTTGCAACCCGTGGCTGTAGTATGCCATGCTTGTGGAGAGAAAGGACACTACAGGCGTCAGTGCCCTAACAAGGATAACAATGCACGTGGGAGAGCATACGTGCTGGGAGATGGAAATGTCCAACAAGATCCGAACGTAGTCACGGGTACGTTCTTTCTAAACAACCGCCTCGTTAAAGTTTTATTTGATTCCGGAGCCGATCAAAGTTTCGTATCTATTTCACTTGCACCCCTACTTAATGTTACACCCACCCAACTAGACACCACGTATGAGATTGAACTAGCCAATGGGAAGCTAGTGAGTACTAACACTATACTCCGAGGTTGCACCCTACGACTATTAGACACCTCATTTGACATTGACCTTATGCCTATTAGACTTGGTAGTTTTGACGTCGTTGTAGGAATGGATTGGTTATCTGAGAACCGCGCTAAGATCATTTGTGACAAAAAGGTCGTTCACATTCCACTGAATAACGAAACCCTAATTGTTCGCGGAGAGCGAAGTAAGACACGTCTGAGCATCGTTTCTTGCATCAAAGTTGTGAAGTACATCAAACGAGGATGTCAAGTCTTTTTAGCTCAAGTCACCAAGAAAAAGTCGGAAGAGAAGCGACTCGAGGATATGCCAGTAGTCAGGAACTTTCCAGAAGTTTTCCCTGAGGACTTGCCTGGCCTTCCGCCGACTCGTCAAGTGGAATTTCAAATTGACTTGATGCCAGGAGCCGCACCCGTAGCACGAGCACCCTATAGGCTAGCACCATCAGAAATGAAGGAGTTATCTGGACAATTGGAGGAATTGTCGGATAAAGGATTTATTTGCCCTAGTTCATCACCGTGGGGAGCCCCGGTGTTGTTTGTAAAGAAGAAGGATGGAACCTTCAGGATGTGTATCGATTATCGTGAGTTGAACAAGCTGACGGTTAAGAATCGATATCCGTTGCCAAGGATTGAAGATTTGTTTGATCAACTGCAAGGATCGAGTGTCTACTCGAAGATTGATTTGAGATCGGGCTATCACCAACTGAGATTTAGGGAAGAAGACATCGACGAGATACGGTCACTATGAATTCCAAGTAATGCCATTCGGTCTAACAAATGCACCCGCTGTATTTAGGGACTTAATGAACCGAGTGTGCAAACCCTATTTGGATAAGTTCGCGATTGTATTCATCGATGATATACTTATTTATTCACGTAGTAAAGAAGAGCACGCAGAACACTTGAAGGCTATACTAACACTGCTCAGAGAAGAGAAATTATACGCCAAATTTTCCAAGTGTGATTTTTGGATTGAGAAAGTACAATTTCTCGGGCATGTTATCGACAGTAAGGGTATTCATGTTGATCCCGCCAAGATCGAAGTTGTTAAAAATTGGGCGTCACCAACGAGTCCTACCGAGATACGCCAATTTTTAGGTCTTGCTGGATACTATCGGAGATTTATTGAAGGTTTCTCAAAGATTGCTAAACCTTTGACTGAGTTAACACAGAAGAAGAAGAAGTTTGAATGGGGAGATGTGCAAGAATCGGCATTTCAATTTTTGAAGCAGAAGCTTTGTGAAGCACCGATATTAGCACTACCCGAAGGAAGTGAGGACTTCGTGGTATATTGTGACGCATCAATCCAAGGTTTGGGTGCCGTATTGATGCAAAGACTTAAAGTGATCGCTTACGCTACTAGACAACTTAAACCCCACGAGGAGAACTACACTACTCATGATCTAGAATTAGGAGCGGTGGTATTCGCTCTTAAAATCTGGAGACACTACCTATATGGAACCAAGTGTACGGTTTTCACCGATCACAAGCGTCTTCAGCACATTTTGGATCAAAAGGAGTTGAACATGAGGCAACGTCGATGGCTAGAGTTGCTAAGTGACTATGATTGTGAGATCCGTTATCACCCGGGGAAGGCAAACGTTGTAGCAGATGCCTTGAGTCGAAAGGAATGACTTAGACCCCTCAGAGTTAGGTCATTGGGTATGACAATTAGATCACCACTTCCGTCTCAAATTCTTGAAGTTCAAGCTGAGGCCCTTAAGGAAGAGAATAGACCACATGAGAAGATTTACGGCATGCCAGAAAGCACGAATGGATTTGTCAAGAAACCAGATGGAAGGCTGTGTTTCAAGGACAGAAGTTAGATTCCATTGTATGGAGGAATACGAGACCTCATCATGCACGAGTCTCATAAGTCTAAATATTCCATTAATCCTGGTTCGGACAAGATGTATCAAGATTTAAAGAAGTTGTATTGGTGGCCAAACATGAAAGCTGACATTGCAGAGTATGTCGGTAAGTGTTTGACCTGCTCAAGAGTAAAGGCTGAACATCAAAAACCATCCGGTCTTTTGGTTTAACCCGAGCTACCAATGTGGAAATGGGAAAGGATTACAATGGATTTCATTACGAAATTACCCAAGACATCGAGTGGGTTGGACACAATATGGGTTATTGTTGATCGTCTCACGAAGTCAGCACACTTCTTACCGATCAAAGAGACTGATGATATGGATGTTCTCGCACGTTTTTACCTTAAGGAGATAGTTTCCCGGCATGGAGTGCCGATTTCTATTATCTCCGACCGAGACAGCCGTTTCACGTCTAACTTTTGGCAATCTTTACAGAAAGCCTTGGGAACTAAGTTAGATATGAGTACAACTTACCATCCACAGACTGATGGTCAAAGTGAAAGGACTATACAAACCCTGGAAGACATGCTTAGGGCATGTGTGATTGATTTTGGAAAAGGCTGGGATAAACACCTACCGTTAGCAGAGTTTTCATATAACAACAGTTATCACGCTAGCATTAAGGCTGCACCGTTTGAAGCACTTTATGGAAGAAAGTGTAGATCACCAGTCTGTTGGGTTGAGATTGGAGATGTACAACTCTCAGGTCCCGAGTTGATTCTTGAAACCACTGAGAAGATAGTGAAGATTAGACAACGATTACAAGCCGCTAGGGGTCGGCAGAAGAGTTATGCCGATGTGCGAAGGAAACCAATAGAGTTTCAAGTTGGAGACAAGGTCATGCTTAAGGTATCACCTTGGAAAGGAATGATTAGGTTTGGAAAACGTGGAAAGTTAAACCCAAGATACGTTGGACCCTTCGAGATCATTGAAAGGATCGGTCCCGTGGCATACAAACTTGAGCTACCTGAGGAACTCAGTAGAGTACACAACACCTTCCACGTGTCAAATTTGAAAAAGTGTTTATCGGATGAAACACTTGTAATTCCGTTGAAAGAGATCAGAATCGACGATAAGTTGAACTTTATTGAGGAACCCGTTGAGATAATGGATAGGGAGGTCAAACGACTTAAGCATAGTCGCATTCCCATTGTTAAGGTCAGATGGAACTCTAAGAGAGGACCCGAGTACACATGGGAGCGCGAGGATCAAATGCGTGCCAAATACCCACAACTATTTGATGAGACAACCCCGAGCACCGATTCAACTTTGGATTCCGGGACGAATCCAATCTAACGGGTGGGTACTGTAATACACCGTAAAATCCCAGGTCATTTATTAATGCTAATTACCAACATTATTCTAAACTAAGCCATTTTTGCGGGCTAATTTAAATTTTTACATGAGACACTGTTTGTTTGAACACTCGATTGTTTTGAACACCGTTGGTTTACCACCCGATTATGCTTTGTCACCCGATATCACCCGAATGTCACTCTTGGATGTCACCCAATGAGGTTAAGCACCGGTAACTCCCACTTGCGACCCGACACCTATTTTGAACACCGAGAAATTATTATATATACATATACTTATATATATATATATATATATATATATATATATATATATATATATATATATATATATATATATATATATATATATATATTAAATATCACAATTATTATTACGAGTATATATATTTACCCCATTTAAATACTTATGGTTATCACGAACCGACACCGAAATTAATATCACAATTCTACGAACACCGACACCCCGATATTTTGGGCCGAAACACCCCCAATAGCCCACGCCATTTCTTTCTTTCTTTGATTCACTGGGCCGAACATTCTTATAAGCCCACAAGGTTCTTTTCTATTTTTTTCGTTTGGGCCGAGTTACCACAAGCCCACACGGCTTATAATGTTTTCTTTCTTTCTGTGTGGCATGCCAACCGAAACCAAACCAACTCCCTTTGCCTCTCATTTTGCACATGATGGAATTCTTGGCACCCTATGCACCCAACATAAGTTACCACCATCTCCTATGATATACTAGCCCACGACAAGGAGCCACACATGAGCCGTCCGACCAATGGATAAACACGTTACACGCCCAACACTTAAACCACTAGATTATGTGTTTCTTTATCCCAAACACAAACATTAAACAAAGTTTTTTTGTACAACACATGCCTAAAACTTTCTAAGACCTACCCATTAGCCTCTCAAGACTTCCACACTCGATTTGACCACACACAAAGGAGGTTAGACAATCTTGTCGAGTTGAGACTTGACCATTCGACTTGTGTCTTGGCACAAGGAGACCAATTGAACCACCCTTGACACACTATATAAACCATATTAAATGAACTCTTTCTCACACTTGCAAGAACTCACCAAAAATTCAAAGTCCTAAACACTCCATACTCTCTCTTGGTCACGGTCGAGAAATCAAGGAACACACACGCAAGAATTTTTGGGTTTTGGAAACGAATTGGGTAACTTTCAAAGGAAGGGGATCATTTGAAGTGAAAGAACACCACGTCTACTAAGCTCTCGAAGCCCACATTGCTCGACTTTTCCCACCACCCTAGTTGGTGTTGTAAGTTGGTCCCTTCCCTTTTCATTCTTTACATTGCTCGTATCATATGTATCACATACACACGATACACACATCATTTTTGCTTCATTGCTACGTTTATAATATATACGTATACATATCTCGACACCCTTGAGGAAAGGGCTCGTCATTTGTTATTTACACGTGCAACATATATGTTTTCTTCGACCCTCCCAATATTCGACTCAAGCTTAACCGAGACAACCAAACATGCAAGACATATACGGTTCTACACCACGAAAACTAGACCCAAATAAAACCTTAGTCGAATCATATTTTTTTCCTTAACAACAAACTAAACACCCCCTTTGGGCTCTAAATGGGCTAACGAGCCCAACTAGTAATTCTATTGAGATTTTCGGTTTCAAGGTTAAGGTTTAATGAGGAGTATAAAAACTGAGTTTAGGTATTTTTCATGAGTTTCAAATGCTATTTATAATGAAATAAAAAGGATGGTTTCGAAAATTTCATCAAGGACTACGTTTGCAAAAAGTTTCACGTTAAGGGACTAAAACCGTCAAAAACATAAACTTTCGAACCAAATTTTAAAAATCGAAACTCTTTTGAAATCAAGGGTAAAAACCGTCATTTGACCTAAGTTGGGGATTAAAGTGTCAAAAAGTACAAAAAGTACTAAAATGTAATTGTTTTTGAACAAAGGGTAAAAAGTGTAAATTTTGTAAAGGCCTAGGGTTGAATTGTGACAAAAATATATTCTTATAATTAATTATATCTATATACTTTTCATATATATATATATATAAATATTTTTCTTTAACTTAAATATATATATGTATATATATATATATATATATAACTGTATTGAAAATATTTAATCATAAATATTTTTAAACGATATTATTTTCACAACGAATTAATATTTATCGAACACCGATTCGTAGCAACACTAACAATAACTACGTAAAGTTATTTGAACTATATTTAAGACACCCGAAACGGATATCATCATACACGAGACATATCACATGTCATTTACAACACAAATCTAAAACACCGATTACAATGTATTATTTAGGTCGCAAGTCGGAGGAATTTCATTGCTAGTCATAGCAATACACCATCACTTTTGAGCACCGCTGTGATTACGCACCTTTCAGGTGAGTTCATGGTCCCACATTTTTAATTGTTTGTAAACCCCGTGGGGAGATACATGCTATAAATCGAACACAAGTATTTTTCTGTATGCTGTTATCACCTGATATTGCCTAAGTTTACACCTGTGCTACAAGTCCCTCATATCACGAACCTTAATCACTTGCGAGTGAGCGCGAATATAGTTGATAGATCTATTGGATGGCAGCCCACCTCTGTCAAGGTGATCACTTGGCAGGAGGTGTGCTATATTCGAGGTATTATGGAAATTTGGCACATTTCCTGTCACCGAGGGCCCCTTGTCATTTACATCCGCTATGGTGTAGATGATTGTTATTATCATTATGATATGTCAAATCAATGTTAAGGCTTGCGTTTCGTGAGGCTTAGGAGCAATATTACACCCGATTTAGTCAAGACCTGTCTATCTTGGCTTGTTTATTTCAAATGCTTGACTTGTGTTCACACTATTACAATTTAAACTACTATGGATTCACTCAACCTTTGTGTTGCCTTTTTAAGCATGTTTATCTCAGGAAATTAGCAAGCATGGCGGCACGGAGCTGGCAAAGGGCACAGGACCTCCTTTTTGATTTCAATAATTATATCATTCTTTACAAACTCATCACTTCTTTTGCTAAACAATTAACATTTTGGAAAAATGTTTGTAACTCTGAATATTTGAGTTTTCATGGAATGATATTGTCAATCTTTTGAATTGTTTTCTATGAGTATGACTGTGTACTAAACTGTAATGACCCCGATTAGACTTCCGCTGCTTAATCAAATTTTTGGGGTGTTACACACACCATGTTTAGACAAAATAAATTTATCAGATTCAATAACTTGTTTATATCCGTGATTATTCAAAACACTACTTGAAACCAAGTTCTTCCTTATATCAGGAACATGAATAACATTAAACAAATTTACAATCTTTCCTGAACTAAAACTAAGATCTGCACAACCACGACCATGCACCAAGGCTGTTGACTAATTTCCCATGTGAAGAATAGATCCATCATTCAGTGACTCATAAGTCTTGAACCAGCATCTATCTTTGCACACATGAACAGTTGCTCTAGAGTCAACCCACCACGCAACATCATCATCCTGCACAAAGTTAGATTCAGATACATATGTAACATAATAAACCTGAAGAGATTCTTTAAACATATTCTGACCTTTCAGTGAGATGGTTGGACCACCACTTCCTGAACCACTAGTGCCTGAACCATTGGATTTACCTCCAATCTTAACACCTTTGCAATCCCTTTTAATGTGACCAGATTTGCCACATTTCCAACAAGTAGGTGTAGCCTTCTTGTTAGGATCAGCCCTTGTGTTATCCTGATGTTTGCGTTTTCCTTTGTTGTCATTGTACCTGGTGGAATTGTTATGTTCCACCATATTGACAACAGATGCACCAGTAGCATTGCTACTCTTTGGCTTGTCATTGTCCTGCGCCCTGAGAGAATCCGCAATACGCAGATGACTACCCAACTGAACAAGTGTCAGTTCCTCCTTCTTATGTTTCAAGGCATGCTTGAAATCTTTCCAAGTAGGAGGGAGTTTGTCAATGATACAAGAGACTGAAATAGCCTCATCCATGTTCATTTTGTGTTGTGTAAACCTTCCAAGTATTCCAAGAAGTTCATTGTATTGTTCCATAACTAGTTTTGAATCAGTCATTTTGTAATTTGTGAAATTACTTACAAGAAACTTTTTACTTGAAGCATCCTCAGCCATATATTTGGCATCCAAGGAATCCCAAAGTTCTTTGGAAGATTCAACATTCTGATAAATGTCAAAGAGAGATTCAGACATACCATTGAGAATTAAACCTCTGCAAACATAATCATCATTCTCCCATTTGCTTCTTGCCCTCATCTGTTCCATAGTAGCAGCATCCCCATGATCTTCAGGAATGGCAGTGTTAAGAACATACACAACATTCATGCTTGATATCAAGAAGTGCGTCTTCTTTTGCCACCTTCTAAAGTCAACACCTTCAAACTTTTCCAATTTGGAAAAACTAGTGGCCATATGCCTCATAGCAGCAGCCATTGATTATCACCAAATAGTTTACTTTGATTGTTGGGGGTTAAGAGCCCAGAACAGGGTTAAGATAATCAAAGACCTAGCTACGTACCAATTAAGGTTACCGGATATCACTTGGAATCGTGTTATCACTTTCCAAAGTAAACTATTCGACCCTAATGCCTGGGTATCACGAATATCTACTTGGGATAAGACCAAATGTTGTTAGTGATTTAGGCACAAATCAATAACCCTTCGTGTATAAGTGTTATAAGTTTTCTGTGTCCCCTTTCATGCATAATATGATTTCCTATTTATAGGAAGATACTCATGGCTAGTCAAATGGAATTATGAGAATTAATCGGCCCATTAATCTCCACATAATTATCCCCATTATAGCCTAAAATAGTGGTTACTTGACCAGTTAAACGAGGTCATAAGTGTAGATGTAACTGCCATTTGAATAGGTCAAATCAGTTACATAACCATCAGCAGAATCCACTTAACACTAGCAGCAGAATCACTGCTCAGCAGCAGAGTCATACTGTTAGCAGCAGAATTGCTATCAGCAGAATCCTGATGCTAGCAGCAGGATCCACTATCAGTGGAAACCAATACTAGCAGCAGAATCCTACACAACCACTATTTGAGTCAGGATGTTCATGGACCTGATGGGTGTACATTTCGTACCTCCAAGCCCATTACCAGGTGTGACCCAATCCCACCAGTGCAATAAATTTTCCAACAAAAACACCACACACAAATCCATAAACCATGATCCTTTGATTTCTAAGTTATAAGTTACATACCAAAGTTGAAGGCATAGTTAGTCTCTACATGAATCAAGAGTTTGTTTGGTGATTCCATGGTTGAATTAGGAGTTACACAAGATGTTACGGGCTGAGGTTAAATGCTTTTCACAAGGGCTATGTAAAGGTTAGCAAGGGTTTGCAAGAGTTGTGGTGAAGGGTTTGCAAGCATAGGTTTAGTGTCCTAGTTCATACTTGACTTCCTTTCTTTAGAAAGCCAAAAGTTGTAAGAAACCCTATTACACTTTCTTGCTCAATATCATTTTGATGCTTATTATATTTCATTCATGCTATATATGGTCTTTGTGTTATGTTCATGATGTATAAAAACTAGTAAAACAAGTTTTGGAAACTATATATTAACTTATGTTAATTAAACAAGAAAACTAGTGACTTATATTGAGAACCACGACCAAAATAGAGTAACCATGATATGAAACACTTACCTAATGTTATAGAGGGTTTTAAAATGAAAACATAGCAATTTGAATCACCTAAAACGATTACACGAGTCAAAAGTTATGGTTATTAGAAGTTACTAAAATCTTTACGGCAAAACTGTCTCAAACTTTCTGTGACAGAACCTTAAACACACAAAAAGAGGCCTTTCTGTTCCGTTTTATCAAAAAGTTAAAACACGAAAGTTGTCCGGAATGATGTTTTCTTCAAAAACACAGTTGCACGAGCCCAGAAAACCAATAATGAATGATATTTTCTTCAAATTCTTAACAGCTATTTTAAATATCCAAGTGACTATATAATAGTTATGGTTAAATATAACCAAGAGGTCTAATGACCTAAAGCCAAGACCACCACCATGGCTAATGCCAAGGATGAGTCTCAAGACCCTGGTAGCCATGACCAAAGCCATGGCAAATCCACGGCTAAAGACCTTATGGCTTTCTAAATCAAAAACTTATATATATTTTTATCAAATACTACAATAGTAGGGAGCCTCATGTGAGGGGTTCATTAAAGTAAACTATCAAGATGAGTTGTGGATTTACAAATTAAAGTGTCCTGGCTCCTCGAACGTTTACTACATGACCTCTGAATTATATCGGCCCGAACGGTAGTAAGAGATATACAACCTATACATGTTTCATAAACCATTTATATTCAAAGACTTACACTATATACTAAGTACTACATCGTGAACATTATGCAAGACATATATAGGCAATTCTTCGTATTCTTAGACGTTACTACAAACCTAAGTCACAACATTCTATTATAGGCTGCTCTTAGAGACTTTCTCGATTCGACTACCACTTTCATTTCTCATTACATAACTTAAGGTGAGTCATAGCCCCTACTCTTTTTATACTTGTTTTAACTCTTTGGGGGAGATACATGCTCAACTACTTGCTTATATGTACAAATACTCAAAACATTTATACTTGATTGTTTTATACTTGATTGTCTTATACCTGATTGCATTATACTTGATTTCATACATACATTATTGTGTTATACTTAACTGTGTTATACTTAATCGTGAGACTTCCAGTGGCTCCAAATTAAGTTGTTGGATGACCATTGAGACTTCCAGTGGCTCCAAATTAAGTTGTTGGATGACCATTGATGCTATCTAGTGGCTCCAAATTAAGTTATTGGATGACCATCAGCTTTGATACATCCTAATATTTGCGAATGTTTGATACATCATAAACGTGAGGTCTTCGGAGATGAAGTGTAGACTCACGACTAATTGCTTAACTGTTGTGATGAACTTATACATGTCTTTATCATACTATATTTTAGCAGTGGCTTGTGAACACACAGGTTGCAAGTGTTGTTATGGGCGGGACTTGCAACTGAGTGGATTCACAATGCCTTTGCTGTGTGAACATTCTTTAAGGCTTTTCAACTATTTTAAGACAAACTCTATGAACTCACCAACTATTGTGTTGACACTTTAGCATGTTTATCTCAGGTTAGTAAGGCGATAGCTAGTGCGTGGAACTTAGAGTCAAGCTGCATATTCTGAAGACTTACGCTTTTTATCATTTACCATTCAAAATATTTTGTATACATTTATGTATCATACTTTGGAATTTCATGTTTGTAACTTTGAATTCATTAATCGAATGATAACTTTTCAAAACGTCTCATTTAGAGGTCGTTTTCTATAACTTGTACTTTGTATTATGAAGTAGCACCCCAGTGACACAGTCTTCCGCTGCGGTCTTTTGGGGGTGTTACAGATTGGTATCAGAGACTTGGTTATAGAGAACTAGGTTGCATTTAGTGCCTAGACTATAACTGCTATATACGTTAAGACTCTCCTCTTTATTTGCCTTACATACACTACATACGCATATGCTTTTTGTTAGTTGTTTGTTTAGTTCCACGCTGTTAGATGATATGACTTTAGTATTATAAGGAACCCCAAAAATTTAGTCGAGTCATTAGAAATATGGAGCTCAGTAATAACTAATTATTTAACTTGATCTTGTGACATTTCTTGTTTGATGAAACATAAGGTTTGAGTTAAATAATATTATTACTTAGCTTTAGGGATTTGTTGACTTGATTATCTTACTATCTGTCTCAGAAAGCAAGTTTTTGTGTCGGAAATTCTTAAGTAGGATGATTTAGAATCTCCTTATTTAAATGGATTGGGACGCCTCTTTATTTAAATAAAGAAATTGTAAATCACCGAACCATAAGTTTATGATCCCTTACTCACATAAAGTTGGACGCTTCTTTATGTAAGTAATGAGTTATAAATAAGTGGGCTTTTTTGCATCCGATACAACTCATTAACCACAATCTTAGATGAATCAGAGTAAACACCACTATTTTAGAGATCCTGAAACCCCAAATTCTCTTAGACACACCGTAAGTAGTTAATATCAACAGAACTTCGGGACGAAGTTCCCTTAAGGGGTAGAGACTGTAACAACTCGCATTTTCAGATTACTATTCATTTTTACTATTCACTATTACTATTCACTGTTACTATTCACTTTCACTATTCACTCCCGAAATTTTTATTTCATATTCTCGTAAGTTAAATTATTTTAATAATAATCCGAGAATTTGACACTCGTCGGATCATTTCTGCAATAATCACAGAACCGTGTCCGAGATTTACTTTTAGGTTTAAACGTCATTCCAGCATCCCGATATGTCCATAAAACATTATAAACAATAGAAATATGATTATCTCTCATTTTAGGACAATTCTAAAAGTTTTGGAATTTTACGTTTTCCAGTTCAGCGTTTTACGCGAATTACGCGTTTTAGACCCGCATTTCCAGTTTTAGCAGCGTTTAAGCAACCCGATAGAACTTGTCACTCATTAAATATGCTAATATAGGTTATATTAATAAGTTTTAACATATTTATAAGTTTCATATTTTTAGGATACCCGATTTTAAGTTTCATGAATTAACGACTAACAGTTAGCGATTATCGGGACCAAAACTCACTCCGTAAACAAGATAGCACCAAGAGTCATCATCTAGTCACCTTTATATCATTATGGCTGACTTAGAGGGGGGGATGAGTCACCTAGCATGTGTCTTGATCTTATACATTACAAGTGTCTAAACTTCCTAAGTAAGCCTCCTAAATATCCTAAACTTGCACCTCCTTAAGGCACCTTCCTAACACCTTCCTAACCTCCTCATTTACACTATAAAAGCAACTCATCTTCTTCCTTTCATCTCCATAAAAACGCCACACACAAATCCATAAACCATGATCATTTGATTTCTAAGTTATAAGTTACATACCAAAGTTGAAGGCATAGTTAGTCTCTACATGAATCAAGAGTTTATTTGGTGATTCCATGGTTGAATTAAGAGTTATACAAGATGTTAGGGGCCGAGGTTAAATGCTTTTCACAAGGGCTATGTAAAGGTTAGCAAGGGTTTGCAAGAGTTGTGGTGAAGGGTTTTCAAGCATAGGTTTAGTGTCCTAGTTCATACTTGACTTCCTTTCTTTAGAAAGCCAAAAGTTGTAAGAAACCCTATTACACTTTCTTTCTCAATATCATTTTGATGCTTATTATATTTCATTCATGCTATATATGGTTTTTGTGTTATGTTCATGATGTATAAAAACTAGTAAAAAATGTTTTGGAAACTATATATTAACTTATGTTAATTAAACAAGAAAACTAGTGACTTATATTGAGAACCACGACCAAAATAGAGTAACCATGATATACAACACTTACCTACTGTTATAGAGGGTTTTAAAATGAAAACATAGCAATTTGAATCACCTAAAACGAGTACACGAGTCAAAAGTTATGGTTATTAGAAGTTACTAAAATCTTTACGGCAAAACTGTCTCAAACTTTCTATGACAGAACCTTAAACACGCAAACAGAGGCCCTTCTGGTCCGTTTCATCAAAAAGTTAAACCACGAAAGTTGTCCGGAATGATGTTTTCTTCAAAAACTCAGGTGCACTGAGCCCAGAAAACCAATAATGAATGACATTTTCTTCAAATTCTTAACAGCTATTTTAAATATCCAAGTGACTATATAATAGTTATGATTAAATATAACCAAGAGGTCTAATGACCTAAAGCCAAGACCACCACCATGGCTAAGGCCAAGGATGAGTCTTAAGACCATGGTAGACATGACCAAAGCCACGGCAAATCCACGGCTAAAGACCTTATGGCTTTCTAAATCAAAAACTTATATATATTTTTATCAAATACTACAATAGTAGGGAGCCTCATGTGAGGGGTTAATTAAAGTAAACCGTCAAGATGAGTTGTGGATTTACAAATTAAAGTGTCCTGGCTCCTCGAATGTTTACTACATGACCTCTAAATTATGTCGGCCCGAACGGTAGTAAGAGATATACAACCTATACATGTTTCATAAACCATTTATATTCAAAGACTTACACTATATACTAAGTACTACATCGTGAACATTATGCAAGACATATATAGGTAATTCTTCGTATTCTTAGACGTTACTACAAACCTAAGTCGCAACGTTCTATTATAGGCTGCTCTTAGAGACTTTCGCGATTCGACTACCACTTTCATTTCTCATTACATAACTTAAGGTGAGTCATACCCCCTACTCTTTTTATACTTGTTTTAACTCTTTAGGGGAGATACATGCTCAACTACTTGCTTACTTGTACAAATACTCAAAACATTTATACTTGATTGTTTTATACTTGATTGTCTTATACCTGATTGTATTATACTTGATTTCATACATACATGATTGTGTTATACTTAACTGTGTTATACTTAATTGTGAGACTTCCAGTGGCTCCAAAGTAAGTTGTTGGATGACCATTGAGACTTCCAGTGGCTCCAAATTAAGTTTTTGGATGACCATTGATGCTATCTAGTGGCTCCAAATTAAGTTATTGGATGACCATTAGCTTTGATACATCCTAACGTTTGCGAATGTTGGATACATCATAAACGTGAGGTCTTCGGAGATGAAGTGTAGACTCACGACTAATTGCTTAACTGTTGTGATGAACTTATACATGTCTTTATCATACTATATTTTAGCAGTGGGTTGTGAACACACAGGTTGTGTTAGGAACGTAGTTTTACTATTTATCAAGTCTCGGTCATTTACTTGTAATAGGTTGCTAAGGCTTGTATGTTTATTTTAACATAAGGCTTATGTAGCAAGCCCATGGGCCTTAAGCCCATTTCGTTTTCTAGAAAGGAAGGAAGGGAGTGTTGCCCTACTCCTTCCCTATATATACTAGTTATATGTAACTAGAAAAAGTGTTGGTTATTTCATTATTCTATGAAAACTCTTTCATTTCTATTTCTAATATTGTCTTAATCAACCATCTCTCCTTCTCATCTTATTTCTATCTTTCTTATACTTGTGTTTACATAAATGGTGACCTAACAAGTGGTATCATTCGCCTAATAGAGATTGAAGTGTTATTATTGGTTTTAACGTGGTGTTTAGGTGGTTTTTCATCATTTTTTTGCATTTTTCTTTGTTTCTTTCACTCAAATCTTTAAGCTTGGATAAGTTTTAAGGTTGGTATAATGATTTGAAGCTTAGTTTTTGCATAAAGTTTTGATCTTTTATGTTTTTCTCACATTTTCTTATAGTTTCTCACGATTTGGTAGCTTCTTTGATATTGGAAAACTAGTTTTTGGTACCTAAATCTTACTTATTTAGTGTTTTCTAAGTGTTGGGGAAGTTATTTGATCAATAGAACCTTATTTCTAAGCATTTTTCTTCAAAAAGTAGTGATTTTTACAAGTTTCTAACCATCTTACGCGTAAGTTTTGTGCATAGTACGAGTTCTTAGCTGTCTACAGTACTTTCTGTCCTTTTACGCATAAGATTTTGGTCAAAACCCCTTTTCTACGCATAAGATCAAATCCTACGCATAACTTTAAGCAAAAAAACCCCTTTTCTACGCATAACCTTGAATCCTACGCATAAGTTTTGGCAGAAAACCCATTTTCTACGCTTAACTTCATTTCCTACGCGTAAGTTGGTATTCCTACGCCTAAGTTCTACGCAGAAGTTAGATCCTACGCAGAAGTTGATTTTCTACGCCTAAGTTTCTACGCAGAAGTTAGATCTTACGCATAAGATTAAATCTTATGCGTAAGTTACAGAAATCTACGCAAAAGATTCTTCAAAGGTCTTCTCTTCGTGCATCGGTGACTCAGTACTTCCCTAGCTTGGATAAGTTAGTGGAATACTTCGACTACGGATATCTTTCAAGCTTGGATAAGTTTGAAAGATTTGTTTGGTCTTTGAACCTTACACATAAACTTTTACGCATAAGCTTAATTCTTACGCGTAAAGGTATATCTTACGCATAAACTCACTGTTTACGCATAATATCAACCTTTACGCATAACTTTAAAGCCTACGCATAAGATACTGTGTTACGCGTAAGATTCTTATCTTTGCCTTAGGATTCTTGAACTTAACCAATGGAACGTACATTTCAATCTTCTACAAGATCCATCATTCACACAAGTCTCTTTTTACAGGAGACTAAACTTTCAATTTTTACGCGAAATTTAAATTTTGGTATAACGATGAAAATTTTGGCCCAAAATTCAAATTTTTAGGCCAAAATTCAAATTTTTTCGGTAAAATTTGGCTTCAAAATTTTTGAAACTCAAATTTTTCCTGCAACCTTAAAATTGCATTTTAAAGTGATTTTCAAAATTTTGGAAGAGAAAAAATTTTCAAATTATTTTGGAGGGAAAACCAGAAATCACTATTTCGACCTTGAGTGTGACATTTTGTTTGATTATTTCGATTACGTCGCAACAATCAAGGGGGAGAGATATGTCATCTACAATGTCTCAATTACCTTCTTCCAACTACCTTCCTCACCAATATTCTCATTAACAGCAGTCATCAGCAACTGTACCTTCTTCCAACTACCTTCATCAGCAGCAGTCATCAGAAACTGTACCTTCTTCCAACTACCTTCATCAGCAACAGTATCATCAACTACAAAGTCACAGCTCCCACATTCGTCATGTTCTGCTATTTGGCAATGAATCAAGGCCTCTAATGTTGCTACCAAGAACATATACTGATTGGAAACGGAGATTTCTACAATGGCTCACAAATCGTCCTGCTGCAGATCTCATGCTTAAATCCATTCAAGATGGTCCATACAAAATGATATTTCTTGCTGACTCAACCGGGATTATCAGACTACAAACAAATGAAGATTTAAATGCTAGTAAACTCGCTCAGTACGATGCTGACCAACAGGCTGTATGGTTCATAACATTGGCACTTCCCAACTCTATTTACATGAATATGGACTTTCAAGCCAGTGCTTATGAAATGTGGAAATATCTTGAAGCTATGCATCGTACAGTAGAACTTCATCACATTAGAATGATGCAAACTCTTGAATCTTGTTTAAGCATGAATCCACTGAAGACCATTCTCCCTGCTCTACCATCTCCAGCTGTTGACCATGGATCCTTAAGTTACACTCCAAATGGTCTCTTCTTCATTCCTCCAAATGCACCTGAGCATATCTTCATTCCACAGTACCATCCTGCAACACTAAATAATCATATGCAATCACTTCTGCAAAATCTTGTGAAGCTTGGACAAGCGTCTACTGATAAAGGCAAATGCATGATGACTTCAACCTATGAATGCTTTAACACAATAGAAGAGACTGATGACGAAGAAGATCTTATCAAACCAAGCATGGCATTTCTGGCATATACGGAAAATATTGCAGATGTGGAAGCTCAAGATTATGATTCAACTCCACTCTTTGACGATAATGTTGAATACAATGCCACACTTAGTCAAATGGAAGTTGAAGGGGGTAATCTCAATGCTGTTTTGCAAAGTGTCATGAGAGACATTCCATCTGATGATGAATATGCAGATTTGAAAACCAATACAGCAGATTTGGAAGCCAATACAGCAGATTTGGAAGCCAATACAACAGATGTGATGTTAATGTCAAAGCATGATTATGTTCATGAACAGAATTACTTCAGTTATCCACAACCTGCTACTTCAGACCTCATGATCCAATATGATTCATCTCCGCAGCAGACTTCAACTCAACTTGTTCCAAATGACAACAGTGATGCAGTGTACTATTCAAATTCCAATGAAGATGATGATGAGGATTTCAAAATTCTGAATCAAGGACTAGCAATTATTGCTCGTACCTTCAGCAAATTCTCCAACAAAACAAACAACCATCTTCGTTCTTCTTCTAACATAAGGAATCAGGCTGTTGTGCAAGGTGAAAAAGTTGATAGACAAGGAAGGAATGTTGAAAGGACTGTTGAGAATACTGCAGATGTCGGTTATACAGGCTATCAGGATAAAAATTTGGAAGAGCAAGATGACAGCAGGAGATTGGGGAATGACACAGATGTTGATTCTGCTAATATCAAACCCACTTATGACTCAGAGCCCAACTTTGCCAAAGAACAGATGGTTGAGGTACAATCTACTGTTGATCATATTATGCTTGCAAATGAGATACAACAATCTGAGCAACCTAACTTCAGTAATGAAGGAGAGGTTGACCAGAATGTTGTTCAATGTCCTGACAAACATTCTCAGTCTGAGTCCTTACCTGATAATCTAATGACTGAAACATCAAACCAAACTCTTGAGTCTGAAAACATTCTTCTCAAAAAGACCATCGCCCAGTTTCATAAAGATTTTTCAAAACTGGAGGCACATTGCATCTCACTGGAACTCAAATTGCAAAACGAATCTCTAAATTCGGGCAACAATGGTCAATCTTTGTATGTACAAAGTAAATGTGTGGATACATTATTTAAAGAAAATGAGCTTTTAAAAGGTCAAATTCAAGCAAAGGTGTTTGCACATGCTGCATTGCAAAATAAATTAAGACGACTGACAGGCCAGAGTGTGGATACTAAGTTTGCAAAACCATCAATCTTGGGGAAACCGCCATCTCAAACAATCGGAAAACAATCAGTGGTTAGACAACCAACTGCATTTAAATCTGAATGACCAAAATTTCCAAAATCTCGGTTTGCCTCCCAAGTTGTTGAGAAAAACAATTTGACAAAACCAGTCACTCCACATTCTTGGCCTAAGGAAAATGCATCTGTGTCTGCTAAATCTCAACACGTGATTATACCTGGCTCATCTAGGATTAGTTCAAAAACAGTGTCTAATACGAGCATTAAAAGTAAAGATTCTTATGGAAGATATGACATGTACAAGAACTACGATCTAGAAAAGGCTAGAAAAAAGGCGCTACTTCAAAAGGATGGAATTCTAGGTTCAAAACCTCATGTGATGCCTTTCACTGTAGTACAGAACACTGCTTGTAGTAGCGCACCAAAACCTAAGAGTAAACAACAAACTAATTGGAATTGGCTAGCTTCTAAGAGTAGTTGCGTAAATAATCATGTTGTCTGTGCTTTAAAATATCTTCAAAAAGGAAATTCACTAGAAAAGGCTCAATCGACTAAGACAGATAAACCCGTTGAACCAAAAGTCATAAGTCAGAAACCTAAGAAGTGGATCAATATAGGACGTAGGTTTTCTCAACCAAGTGACGCTCCCACTGCATCTAAAAGGAAAACATCTCCGAGATCTAACATTGGGTGGGTACCCACGGGTAGAATTCTCAAATCGATTGGTCTTATGTGGATTCCTACAAGAAAGAGTTTAAACATTTGCACCAAAACTAATGTGATTCCCACAGCATCAACCGCTGAGACAAATATGAAAACCATCGGAATTGTGTGTTCTAGTGTCAAGAAGATAGTTGACACTACATCTTTATGCTTCTAACACCTGGAACCCAGTTACCCTTGGGGCTCCATGTTCTCTGTTTTGTCTCTTCTTTCTTTCTTTGTAGATTCAACAGGAATGGCTTCGGAACAAATCAGTTTCGGACCCGCAACCAACCGTTTAAAGCAAATCAACAATGGCTTCGGAACAAATCAGTTTCGAACCCGCAACCAACCGTTTAAAGCACATCAACTATGGCTTCGGAACAAATCAGTTTTTGACCCGCAACCAACCGTTTAAAGCACATCAACAATGGCTTCGGAATAATTCAGTTTCGGACCCGCACTTCAACAATGGCTTCTGAGCAAAACAGCTTAGGACCCGAAACAAACCGTCTTAACTTTCCGAACTCTTCGGCTGAAACATTGTCACTCTCTCGCAAGGAATTGGAAACCCTGTTTGCTCAACTGTTTGATGATTCAATTGAAAACCGTCCTCAAGAGGTCTCACCAATCTCCGCTGCACACCCTGAGAATATTCAACAACCACTGTTGAGAAAGACGGTCCTCCAAGTGAATCTCCAACAACAGCAGGACAAACCGCTTCCAACTCCAGACAATCAGCTGAAAATCCATTACTACAATCAGTACCACAACCTGCAGATTATGACGAAAATACTTTCTTCAATCCATTTGAACCGACTCCAACCATTCCTGATATAATAGAGTCGTCTTCTCGCAATTTGGATCTGTCTAATATGCATACGTTCTACCAACATCACCCTTCGACACATCATTGGACTTAAATGGATTTGGAAAACAAGCTGGACGCATAAAGTACAGTGATTCGCAACAAATCTTGTTTAGTTACAAAGGGATATAGTCAATGAAGCAGGATTGTACATTACTGTCATCAACAAAAGCTTAGTATGTAGCCATGTCTGCTTTCTGTGCTCAAGTCATTTGGATGAGAACTTAACTCACGGACTACGGCTATGTATTTGACTAGATCTCAATGTACTGTGACTCAAAGTGTGCTATTGTTATCTCGTGCAACACCATTCATCATTCCAAGGCCATACAAATTTCTCTCCGCTACCATTTTATAAAGGAGCATGTTGCGAAGGGTACAATTGTATTAGAGTTTGTGGGTACTGAATACCAATTGGCGGACTTGTTTACAAAGACATTACCTCCATCAAGGTTTGTTAATTTAATTCACCAAAATGGTATGTGATGTTTGACTCCAGATGATTTGCAAAATTTTCTTAAAACCTAAGAAGAGTCAAACATCAAAGTCTTTCTGTAAATACTTTTTCTACAAAAAGAATCTTCTTTCTTTGTGTACAAACTTCAAATCTTCAAAACTATGTTCCTCCATTTAAACAAATTTTGCTTTTCTCTGTCAAAATGGAACATGTTTTGAGGGGAAGAAAACTTTTCACAATATCATGAAGTTTGGACACCTAATTTTTTATTCATCAAGGATAAAATGTTTCTTCATCATTCGGATTTAAACTCATTTTCAAAAAGGTTCTACGATCTCTCGAATTAAAAGTGCAAAAAGGTTTCACAAAATATATGCTAATTCGAGGGGGAGAAAAGGAATTTTTTCTGCAACGATCCCAAATTAATCTAGTTTGGACTTCAAATGGAAAAGTAATTAACCTTTTAATGAGTAAAGTTCACAAAAGTCTTAAACTTAGGTAAAAGGACCTTGCAAGGAAAATAAAACAGGCTCTAATCAATGTTTTCACACATGTTCTCAAAAGTTGCACACATGATTAAAACCTCAACGAATCAGACTAACGATTTTTTCCTCAATTATCTCCATAATTGTGAGTTTCTAATTTCCTCATTGTTGTTGTCTAATCGTTCCCTAAATGTTTCAAGTGTTTTCAACGGTCAAAAAGGCATAATCAGAAACTAAGGTTAATGTAATTATCGATCGGGGCATTTCTTTTTTACGTGTTTAGTCTAATTTATTATTTCATATAGCTTTAGAGAACCCTAAAGTATGCTCGATTGGTGTGTTTGCACGATTAGAAACAACATAGGTTTGAAATCAAGTGATTTAGGGTTTAAGATTTTGATGTCTTTGCTGCTACTAGGATGTTTAATTTGTACAATATTCATGCATTATGATGCTAAAATGCGTGCAATGTCTCTAATCATAACCCCTAACCATTATCATAATTGGAAAATCTCGAGTGATAGGATGAGTTAATCTATGATCTTGTGTGTTAATTAGAGAATTCTGAGCATTTTGGTAGATTTAGAATGAGTTTCTTGATTCATCTGTATACTTGTTTGTGCCTGATGCATTTTCTCTGTGTGCAAGCACATGTCATCCCATTGAGAGTCAAAATTTCAACATTCGACAAAATGTTTCTTATGGAACATTTTTTGAGGTCAAAGGGCAAAATGTGTTTAAAGGCTAAACTGGTAAATGGATCCAAAATGGTGAGAAACAAATTTTTCCAAACTCTACACTATTGTTTTACACCGGTAAAGCAAGTGTGAAGACCAAAGAAAAGTTGTCCTAAATTTTTCAAATTTTCATAATCTGGAATGCTTTGGCTACGATTAAAGAATGACTCTGATTTGGGCATCCCAAATACCTGAAGTTTTCCATTCATCACAAAAACAAATCTTCAAAAAGAACCGATGAGGTTCAACTTTAAATGGAAATCTTCTTCTTCAAGATTTTAATACTCAAAAGAGAGACTCCGGGTCTCAAACTACTTTCAACAGTAAAAGAGTTTTTTTTAATTCTAGAATTCTTTGTTGTATAATACTTGATTGTGTTTTCAAAAACCTTGAGCAGAATCATCTCACGAATTTTTCACAAAGTATTTCATAAATACGATTCAATATTCTGCTCAAGAAGACTATCTGTCGAATAAACTTCATTATTTGAGGGGGAGTATTTTGTTAAAAGAAAACTAATTTTGTATTAAAACAATGGCTTGTACACACATATCAGTGTACAACCCATTCTTGTAAAGAAAGGACCCTGAGGTAGGCTTCAGTGCCTCAATCCTAACAAAAGGCGCGAAGGCTTCTTACTTTTTGAGTATAATTAATCAAACATTTTCTGATTTTTATAATTCTGCTCAAAAAGACAAGTATTTCACCTCAATGAGTATTCACTTGTTGGGTGGGGGGGGGGGGGGGGGGGAGCACTTGAAAACTCATCGTTCTGAAATTCAAAAGTTCTTGTTGATTTCTCCCCATAAGACTCAAAAAGCATATTTTAATCAAACGTTTCTCAAAAACAACATCTTATATGCAATTTTTGAGGTGGAGAAAAGAAAAGTGATTAAAATATGAACGTTAAAAGTTGTATCTCAAGCAAGCTAGACTCAGAATTGACTCAAGAATTGACGAAACAAAATGTTATCAATCGAAAAGACTTATCCTCGACGGGTTATGACATCAAGTTAGTTACTAGAGCTAGTTGTCACCTAAAAGCTAAGAATGGAACTCTTTAACTAGCCACGTAAGAGTGTCTCGAAAAGGATTTGTCGAAGTAGAAATGTACCATTTCGAGAAACTTTCTGTGGACTTGACCAGGCTGGGTAATAACTTCAAGCTAGTCTAACTAGTGATGTAAGCGTGTCTCGAATCGGTCTTGTTCACTAAAAGTGGATCAATTCAAAAGTGCTTGCTCCTCCCGCATGTGCAAATTTATTAATTACACATGAGCACATGTGAAGGGGGAGCCCTTCATAAGTAAACACAAAACTCTCAAAGTGTTAACCAAAATATTTGATTATCACAAACACTTTGAGAGATTTTTTTTCAAAGGTTTCAATGGCAATTATAGGATAGTCATGGAGTTATAAGGTGACTAAGGTTAGGAAAAACCGTCCTATGATCCGCCAGAGCCGGAGGGATCTACCCAAGGACATCACCAATAGTTAGTACTAGAAGTCCTTAGGTATGATATGAAAAAAGGAGTAAAGAATGAAAGGTGAAAGAAGGGGTTGAAGAATTAAAAAGAAAATTAAAGAAAAGGGTGAAAAGAAATAGCCCTCCATATGTTCAACCTTAGGGCAGACACCGGGTTCAATTCATATGCTACTGGTTGTTGCTAAGGCGACACCGGTATTGAAGATAAAGTCGTCATTGACCCAGTGACGCAATGCACTAAACCTTCTTAACCACTCAAGTTCTCTTAAAAGAGCTTGTTTCATTCTCACTGGGAACCAGTGTAATCTATCAACTTATCTCTTAGAGATGGTTGATATTGAAGCAAGAGACCCCTCCCTAGTCTCCGCATAGGAAACCTAAGTGTACACTTATCGAGTCTAGAGCCATGAGATACATCAATGATCTCTTAGGAACACTTAGTATTTCTACAACTAGTGTTCTACATCAATGGACACCAGCTGTAAATTATCGAGTCCTTCGCAGATCTTAGCAATCTGCCGAGAACGTTTATGAGAGAATTACATATGTATTTCTCAATGATTGAACGGAAATTCCTGCCAGGGTCAACATCAAACAGCCCTGACAGCAGGTCACTTCGGTAACCCCACAAGGGTTACGATTAGTGTTCGCGGTGATTCTTTAGCGGTCTACAGTCGTGGAGTGATCCCCAGCGACTCACCCAGTCATTGACCTACTTAGTAGGTCTCGTAAGCTCCTTCGGGAGTATCTGATATGGGAATGGCCTGGATAAGGATTAGAAGGAGTCTTCACAATATGCTGTTGACAAGCTATAATTCCTTATCTATAAGTACCGGTTGATTATTGCTAACTGTTTATATGCAGGTATATCACCTCCTTGATGGTAGATTCCAACATGCTCATACATACATCTTGAAGCAAATGAAAGCTCCCCCAAAGATCTTAGCACTACAAAGTTCAAAGAAAGATTCTACGCCAATAAGAAGAATCTACAAAGTATAAAGACTAAAGATCTTAGAGTATGAAAAGGAACTTCGTGCACGTAAAAGTCTAAGTCCAAAGATGTATGAGTATGTTGGAATGGCGGACAACCACCACAGACGCAGAAGTGACGAACGGCAGACTACTTCATAATACAATCACTACATCATCACCAAAGAACAAAGACTCAGAGCAAAGTACATTCTTCTCACAACATTTTTGAAGACGTCTAAAGTTATTCAAATCTAAAGTCAAAGACAAAGAAGAAGACGTCAAGCAATCGTGATGACCGACCCTTAGGGGGAGATTGTTGGGAACGTACTTTTATATTTATTCAAGTCTCGGTCATTACATTTTGTAATAAGATGATCACAACTAGATCAACTAAGAACAAAGAACGATGAATGATTTAGAAGACGTCTAAAGCATTGAAAGTCAAAGATTAAGACGAAGACGTCAAGCAACCTTGATGACCGACCCTTAGGGGGAGATTGTTGGGAACGTAGTTTTACTATTTATCAAGTCTCGGTCATTTACTTGTAATAGGTTGCTAAGGCTTGTATGTTTATTTTAACTTAAGGCTTATGTTGCAAGCCCATGGGCCTTAAGCCCATTTCGTTTTCTTGAAAGGAAGGAAGGGAGTGTTGCCTTACTCCTTCCCTATATATACTAGTTATATGTAACTAGAAAAAGTGTTGGTTATTTCATTATTCTATGAAAACTCTTTCATTTCTATTTCTAATATTGTCTTAATCAACCATCTCTCCTTCTCATCTTATTTCTATCTTTCTTATACTTGTGTTTACATAAATGGTGACCTAACAGGTTGCAAGTGTTGTTATGGGCGGGACTTGCAACTGAGTGGATTCACAATGCCTTTGCTGTGTGAAGATTCTTTAAGGCTTTTCAACTGTTTTAAGACAAACTCTATGAACTCACCAACCATTGTGTTGACACTTTAGCATGTTTATCTCAGGTTAGTAAGGCGATAGCTAGTGCGTGGAACTTAGAGTCAAGCTGCATATTCTGAAGACTTAGGCTTTTTATCATTTACCATTCAAAATATTTTGTATACATTTATGTATCATACTTTGGAATCTCATGTTTGTAACTTTGAATTCATTAATCGAATGGTAACTTTTCAAAACGTCTCATTTAGAGGTCGTTTTCTATAACTTGTACTTTTGTATTATGAAGTAGCACCCCAGTGACACAGTCTTCCGCTGCGGTATTTTGGGGGTGTTACAACCTCATACTTTTATTATTTTATAAGTACCCGTAACTAATCCTAACGTCTTACGCGATAAACCTTAACTTTTACAACAACCGGAAAAATAATCATTTTCAAAACAAAGTTTTCAAAAATAGATTTCCACACTCTTTTGAAGTATAACTCACAAAAACAAATCTCACGTAACTTACTAACATTCAAATACATGAACGAAGACTCGTTACGCAAAAACACAAAAACACCAAAACTTCACAGGTCATTTCTACACCACAAAGGCGATCAAAAATGAACTTATCCAAATATCAACATTACTCATTCACAAAAACAACACCACGCAAAGGGATTTAGTGCTAAAACTCACCTATATCACTTCAAACATCTAAGACACACCAAACAAACGTTAACCGAGTCAAGACTATCAGTCAACATGCTTGTACTAAACATATTGAAATCCGTCATCATTTTTTTCATGACAATGTTCAAAAAGGAAACATCTCTATAGAAAAAGTTTCTTCCGAAAACAACATCGCCGACATTCTCACGAAACCTCTTAAAAGATAAACATTTAACCTCCTTAGGCTTGGATTAGGGCTTATGGAACCTACATTGTAGTTCTGAACGTTAGAATAAAATCACAAAAATCAACACAAATCCGGAAAATTTTGCATATGCTGATGCGGCGGAACCTTGAGACATAAAGGGGGAACCCTTTATTTGGTTCCGCCGTATCCGCTGACCTACAGGAACTTTTTCTTATTTTATATTAAACCAAACTCTACCCACTCTATACCACCACTTCAAACCTGCTACTATTCACTTCACCACTCATCCACAACTACGAAAATTTGCTCCTTCCTTCATATACATTGCTCTCTAATCATCATTGTAAGTATTCCAAACATAACTATACTTCTGATCTAAGTCTAGGAATTCTATTTCTTGCACAAAACCTAAAGCTTGTGGTTATGCATTAACTTAAGCAAATCATGTAGGATATTAGTGGTTAAACTAAACAAATCATGTTTCCCATAGTTAGGAATTGCATCTTTTTAAGTTATTTACATGATTACTAAAACACCCCATGTAAAATTCTTGCAAAAATTTCTCACAAGTAGGACAAATATTTTTTTCGTCTCATATTGTAAATACAAAATAAAAACGTTATGTTTAAAATATCACTTGCATAATGTCTCTTTAATGATAAAGGAAATACATAACAAATATGTATTTTCGGGTACATTCAAACGAAGCTACATTGAATTAGGAGCGTTTGGGTTATCTTAAGTTTTATAGAAAATTTTCATCATAAAACATTTTTGAACATCAAAATAAGTCAAGATAACCGCACCTCCACATTGTTTGCATATAGGCACACACTATAATATACACATTGAAATTGTCGTCAACTTAAACTAAAATATACAATTTTGTGTTTCTAGGGATAATCTTGCCTACCGCAACTCATTATGACCACAAAGACACCATTCACTACCCACCCAAACATCACAAAACCAAAGGTCTTTGGTTTGTTTGAAATCAAATATAGCTTATAGTATAGAGTATTTATATTTTTTCCAACAGATTTGAAGGAAATATGAATCCTGAGAACGTAGTCCGTGTGAAAGTGTGAATGGAATTTCAAATTCTCGGTTCGTGAAACTTGTCGTAAAAGTGGGAAAAAGTGATTTTAATGAGAATTACACTAAGGAATATGAAAATGAAGCACAATTAACCAATTAAGCAAGTAAATCAAATTGCCAAACCTAAAACGTAACGTAGAATTAAAAACGTAAGCTAAAACGTAAAATAAACGTAAACACGCAAATTAAAAAGTGAATTTAAAGCTAGGCTAATCCTAC
Source organism: Artemisia argyi (assembly GCA_030686995.1). Classification (NCBI taxonomy): domain Eukaryota; kingdom Viridiplantae; phylum Streptophyta; class Magnoliopsida; order Asterales; family Asteraceae; genus Artemisia; species Artemisia argyi. The sequence goes on from JARVZY010010684.1 coordinate 433,444, forward strand.
GTGTATGAAAATAATTTTCCTAAGTTAAAAATGATAAAAGAAAATTTTGAGAAAAAGAAAAATGTTTTTTTTTTGACTTTTTATTAATTTTTTATGAATTAAAACTAATTTAACTAATTAAAAATTAAAAGAAAATGGAAATTAATTGAGAAAAATACAAAATTAATTTTGAAAAATTTAAAATAACTAAAAACTAATTTTAAAACTGAAAATATATTTTTTTGGCTTTTTGTGTAATTATTATGAATTAAAAACTATTTTAACTAATTAAAAAGTAATTAAAATTCAAATAAAATTGAAATTAAATGAGAAAAATACAAAATTAATTTCTAAAAATCTAAAATAAATGAAAACTACTTTCTAAAATATTTTTGGATTTTGTTATGCTTTTTCAGATTTTTTTGGGATTTTTCTTTAATAAAAAGTAATTAAAAATTGAATAAAAACTAAAATAAAATTGGAAAAATAGAAAAACTACTTAGAAAAATCTGAAAATTTCAGGGAAATTCTAAAATAAAAGATAAAACCTAGGAAAAATTTGAAAACTAGAAAAAAAGCTTGAAAAGTGCTGAATGGCTTTAAATCAGCTTAATGAGAGTGCTTATTAATAAGCACTCTTGACCAAAATGAATGAAACTTTGACTAGAGGTGTAATTTACACAAATAAGCTTAAGAATACTGACTTTAGACCAAATGTAGCACAGAAAAGCAGCAGGGAAGCAATAAGCAGTTCAATGAGCACTATCCAATAAGCAATTTCCAACCAATTAGCACCAAAAGATCACACTCGGTTCTAGTAACTTAAATAAGCACAACACAATTTAACTGGCCCAGAAAAACTCTTAGAATGAGCCACTTAAGCCAAAAGCAGTTGGATTATTTGGGCAGAAATGAAACTACTTAGACCATAAAAATAAGCAACTTAATAAGCTGTTTGGTAAAACCTAAAGGCTGATCCTAACACCCTATACTACTAACTATCTAAAAAGTCTAAAGCCCTAATTCTAGAGCTTAATTGATTGCCTTAATTAAGCAAAGATCAGATAAGCTTGGGGCACTGACAATGGAAGGCAGGGTACAACATCAACTTTCACACTGATTTTTAGCAGTCCTAATGTGTTTGGAAATGTTTGATCCTAGTGTATGATGATGTTTGCAGTATAAACTACTCCTAGGTACACCTTCAAACAATATAAACCCCAAATGATGACCTATATTGACCCTAGATAAGCTACTACTAAAACAGTTGAATCCTAGATTTGACCTTGTATTTGCTAACCTAAGTTTGACTTAGTTGAATTTCAATTAAACAGAAATCTTCCTAGATGTAATATGAAGATGTGTAAACATTGAAATTACTTAGATTAACTCATAATGCAACACTACTAAAGATTACAGATTTAGATGAACACTTATGCAGGTGATTTTGAGATTCCAAGTTAATTTTGACTTTTTGTTATTACAATGCAAATATTATGGCCTGAGTGACTCTATTATGACCTAAGAACACCTATAATGCAGACAAGGAAACAGATAAACAAGAAGAACAAGCAGATCAAGTCTTCATCCAAACACACCTTAGTAATCTATTTGCACTAAACTTTGAGTTTCAAGCTTACAATACTTAACCTAATTATCCAATATTACTTCCTAACTGGTATTTAATACTAATTTGCTACAAAAAACAGGTATGAAACTACAAGAACACCAACAAACAGATTAAGCTAAAGAGAGACAGTAAGATCAAATAAAAATGCAAAATATAATATCAATATGTAATCTACTATTATAAGCTATAATATGACTGGATAGCTCAAAGGAAACAGGAAACTCAGATCTAAACTACTACTAGCAGATGTAAAATAAGATCTATGAAATTCAAAATGAAACTTACAAGTGGATTCCCCCTCAGCTCAAACCGAGGGGGTTCACTAAGCTTTCCTGTCTTTAGACAGGCCAATGGCTCCCTTGGACTGTCAAATCCCCAACTGAATAAGCACAACTTAATGGATAAGATGTTTGTTGACTTTTGTTGACCAAGCTATCTTTTGATAATTCTGATCTTATAAACTCACAGGTACTATTGAAAAGTAGAAATGAGCTTATATTAACTATAAAAAAAAAAAAAAAAAAAAGCTTAAATGATCCTGAGTTTTGGAAATTGAAAACTATTTTTTGAATTTTTTTATTTTTTTGATTTTTTTTTTCTTTTCAATATAACATAAACAATAATGGAAAGTGAAAACAAAACAACTGTGATTAATAATATATTTGAATGAAACAGTAAATAAGTAGAAACAAACTATAGAAGAAATTAAGACAATAAGTAAATAAGCTAGAAAATTTGAAATAAAGCTAGAATTTCATTAATATTGAAAAGATGAGTAAAATACTGATTACAAAGAAATTAAAACAGAATTATAAGATAAATTTATATAAATCCTACACAAAACTACTGAATGATGAGGGGGTATATATAGCCGTGTGAGGACAAGGTCCTTGGATCCTTCTAGTATTCTAGCTCATCAATCCGTGTGAGCATTGTGTTTCTTTGAGTCCATAACAGCCTTCCGATTAAATTCCAGATGTTTCCCATCAAAAATAGCTCTTGGATCAAATGATTACCTCATGATTGGGTGCGCACTTTGATGTGGATTGCCACTCTTTCATTCCCTGCCATATCAGAGTCCTTCTAGAAGCTATTTAATCACATCAATTTGACTTTGATTTGGTCAATTTTGGGGTGATTAGTTATAGGGTTCATGTTTTCGGGTTTGGGGTCAGGATTGGGGGGCGGGAAATGAAATGGGGTATTTTTATTAGTATTTGGTTGACCGGGTTTCATTTTAAGGGTTTGACCGGGTTAGAGTGGGTGTGTGGATCCGGTAATATAAAAAAAGGATTGGGCTTTTATTTCTTTTGGGCCATGGTATGCTCTTGGACCGGATTTAGATTTTAGGAATTAGTAGTATTAAAGCTTTAGGACCAAATTTGTAGACTTTGAAAATCCTAGGGACCAAATCTGTAATTTAGCAAACTTCAGGGACCAATTCTGCTTTTCTTTCAAAATTTCTTCCAAGGGCCTAAATTGACATTCTTTGTTTTATGAAGGACCTAGTTTGTCTTTTCTTTAATTATTTCTTCAAGGGATCAATTTTTCCAATTCATGAAACTTGGAGGACCAAACTTGCACTTTTCTTCAAACTTTGACCAGGGACCATACTTGTATCTTTATGGATCTCTGAGGACTTATTTTGACATTTTGAGCTTCCTTTGATCATTAAGCTTCCCCGGCTCTAGCTTTTGACCTTTTTCCATTCTCGTGCTCGTTTTTGTCGGTTTTGCTTTGTTTTTATCCAATTTTCACATATCTATACCTGCACATACACAAATACAAAAACACACTATTTCTTGGCATATTTGGTTAGTATTTGGTATATTTGGTCTGATTTTGGGTCTAAAAAGGATGTGTGAATAAGCACACATCAGTCTTACTCCCGATCAAGTGAACATTTTCAAAGCCTTAAAAAAACACTATGTCCATGAGGGTAGAACCGTTGATCCATCCTTCCTAAAAGGAACCAATCTCCGTAGGGAACTTGCCAACGTTAACTTTGATTGTCTACTAGATATCAACGAGCCTATTTGTCCTAGGTTCATTTTTGAGTTTTATGCATCCGTCATTCTTTCCACCGATGAATATGGCTTCATGTCAATCAACTTCTCGGTTAGTAGTCATGATTTCTCCTTCATCCTTGATGAGTTTGCTTACATTTTAGGTGTCCCAAACCATGGTACATGTGTTTATAGTGATAAACACTCCCTAGCAATTCTTGACACTCTCACCGACCGCATCCATCCATATGACACACCTCTTGTGTCAAAGGATGAGCTTCGTGACTTTCTTTTTCTGAGGACCACCGATACTAGGAGAACCCGTACGGGAAATGAGGTTAACAAGGACCCTTATGGAATGGAATACAATGAACTAAAGACTCAATTCAAGAAATGGGAAGAAATCCTTAGAGCCAATGTCATTTGCACAATAGGAAATAGGGATCATATCAATGCTTGCCTTTGCTACATGCTATATTCCTTGGCAACCCGTCAACCCTTCAACTTGGCTTACTACATAGCCAAAAGTATGGCGGACATTCCCGGGCATGGCACAACGGCTATGCCGTATGGAATGCTCCTAACCCGTCTCTTTAGGCATATTTCACCCATTCCTCCAACTCCAAGAGGTCTTCGCTTAGACTACTCCATCATTCCACACACTTTTGTACCACTTAGTTCTAGGAGAGTCTCTGTGTCCCATGGGAAATGCCCTCATCCTCCTACTTCCTCTTCATCATCTTTAATGAGTGAAGATGAAAATTTGCCCAACTCTAGGCTCCCACCTCTTGAATACCTTTCTCAACTTCCATCAATACCCAATGAGTTGGAGGAGTTCAAGCAAACCAAAGGGATGTTCAAATGCTTTGGGAGGTACCTTGGAAAGCTCAACAAGAAGTTGGATCGACAATGAGAGTGTGGGTAGGGGTGTTTGGCACTAGATATGTTTTGAAAAATTTGGCTACTTAAACAATATGCACTATGGATTTATGTATTTGTATGGATACTTGTGTATGCTTAGGACATGTTGGTACTAACTTTGATGCAGGAAGATAACATTTGGCATGTTGTCAAATATTCTATTGTATGAAAATTTTCACTATGAATAGTGAAATTCGCTAGCCCCCCGTCAAAGTCTAACGGTAAGAGTGTTTTCGTATTCAGTTTTTGCATTTCCTAACCAGATATGGCCTTAAGTTTATGTCCCAAGAGATTTTGAAATTTTTCGATTTCGTCTCGACCTCGAAAAATACGCTCTGTCTACATTCTGGGCATCAGCGGAAATGGCGGAACCTAAATCAGGGTTCCGCCAAGTTGATTTCTGGGTAAACCCAGGTTCGCCCAATGGATATGGCAGAACCCAAACAAGGGTTCCGCCTATATATTCCTAGGGTTCCGCCGTTGCACCTGGAAATTTTCCTTAGAATTTTTTAAATTAGATATCTACATTTCTCTAAATCATCTTTTAAGATTAGAAACTCATACCTAATAACTAGTTACCTGTATTAGGATCATTCGTAGGCTTTAGAATCAATAGAAATCCATTTCTCGCCAAAATTCAAAATCAACAATAACTAACCCAAGGAACCCTCACCCATAAGGCAAGGAACCCTCCAAAAGGTTCCTTGGTGTCCGTGAAAAATCTGAGTCAAAACACAATGACAAGACCACTAAGCATTTAGTGCATATCTTGGTCTTCTACTCCATCTCTTCCATTGGATTGACTTCTAATGATTTGACAACCTTCATAACTATCCCAAATCATTAGAAACCTCCATTTTTGTATGGTTACACATCAAATCCAAACACTCCTTCCCACAATTCTTCAACTCTATAAGTTTGACCATCTTAGAACACTCTCAAATCACACCACCACTTCTCAAATCTCTGAAACTTATCCTTCAAATCACCATATTTGACAATGACAAAGTCAACAATCAACTCTCCACCACGAGCTTCTAGGCGAACCGCCTGAATAAGTGTAAAACCTTTTTGTTGGAACACTACCATTCATCTTAGCTCCTCATCTTCGGATGAATCACCACTCATCATTTCCTCACCCATCAAAGATGAAAACTTCTTGAATCTTGCAACTCCCACACCATCACCAAAATTCAATCATATGATCACCACTCCACCTCCAACCAAAACACCCATTGACCGAAGTCTACCACCGGCTCCAACTCAACCATCCAAGTCACCATCACCACCCAAATCACCAAAACTTGAACCAATGGAGCTATTTGGTACTCCAACAACATCACCAACTCCGTTCCTAGATGATCTTAATCATCTCTTCTCTAACTCACCATCTCCACCACCATTGCCATCTTTTGGTTCTATGGAAGAAATGGCACATGATCAAAGCTGGGCATTCTTTGAGCCCCATATACCGTTTTAACAAGAACAACCAACTCAACAACAACCACCTCCTCAAACAAAACCATTGTTGTTTCACCCCATCTACAAAGACATCCATGGACCTCTCTATGAAGAAACCCACCATAACCACAACCAACCATCACAACCCCAAGAATCACAACCAAATTCACACTCTCAATCCCAACACTTTGAGTCTCTCTTTCCCTCATATGAGGAAATTGAAGCATCATTATGGAACAACCTTCCTAACTCCCATGAGGAAATCAACGACTGTCTTGACAACCTCTATGCATTCAAAAGCATGTTGGATAATCATCTCCATCAAGCCATGGAGTTTCAAACCACCTTGCTTGCCTCCATCATCAACCCAACCTCCACTCAAGAAACCGCCACAATTCCACCTCCACAACCATCTTCCAACGACCCTATCGCACCTAATCACCGCCATGGTTGCTCACATTGTGAGCGTACGTCAAAAATTAGTGAGATCATAAAAATCATGCTCCATCAAGTCCAAGATGAAACCCGATTCGCACTCCATCATATTCTAGAGCGTTTGGATGCTCTCTCTTACCCAAACCAATCCTAGAGCGGTTTATGGAGGCTTTGCCCCATTTTAAGGATTTCTTGGGAGACCTCTATTTATAGGACTAGGATTTTTATTTTCTTTGTTATTTTTCATTTTTATCTAAAAGTAGGCTAGAAATTTTCATTTCTTGTCATTTGACTTTTTGCAAGTCAACTTTTTACTTGAAATGACTTCTTTTCTACTAATTTTGCTTACATTGTTGGTTGCTCATATATGGCTTGTGGTTGTGATATGTTTGCTCATACTCTCATATTATGGCTACGCAAATCGTCATTATCACCAACTAACCATTTTTTTGTAAGATCAAAATCCATGTTTCCTACCTTGGCACTCCATTTAGGGGGAGTATTGTCCAAGGGGGATCAAGTGCATTCTTTAGCTCCGCAACTCTTCTTTTTGTTTCGACAAAAAGGGGGAGAAAATATATTTAAACTTATAATTATAAACTTCAAATGATTTTCATCAAATTAGGTAAAAAGAGTTTAAATACAAAGACTTAAAACTAGAACTAGTAATTTACTTAAAAACAAAGTTTATGTTTTGTCATCAACAAAAAGGGGGAGATTGTTAATACAAATATCGTCTAAAAATGTTATTTATATTTTACGATCTTCGCTAACTTTTGTTAACGACAAAGTATAAACTTTAGTTTTTTTTGTAAATCACAACTTTAGTTTTAGTCTTGCATAACTAGACTTTACTTGCTACATTTACATTAGACATAACATTTTCATATTACTAAAATTAGAAAATGTAATATGACATCATAGCTTACATCATGTGCATTTATGGAAAGCTTACTAAATATAGTAGTTGACTTTCCATAAAGATCTCTTACACATTTGGATAGTCTCTTACTCAATCCATAGTGTGTTGACTTATAGAAACATGATTTGACATTGCTTGATATGGGAAGATCTCTTATAAGCTTTGACTGTCAAACCCTGGCGGAACCCTGGGGGTACAAGGGCGGAACCCTTGTTTTGGTTCCGCTAGATCCGCCAGAGGTTTGATGTGTTTGGGTATAAATACCAAGTCACTGCAAGAGATCCTTTTATCACTTCTCATTATAATTCACACATACATTCTCATTGCATCTAATACCTTAACATTTCATTTTCATTTGTGAGATCTTTTGTAGCAAAGAAGATCACAAGTTCATAACCAAAAGTTACAAGGTTCAACATAACATTGCAAGACTTGTTAGATTTGTCTTGTGTAAACTTGTGAGGTTTATACATTCATTCATTGTGTGTTTTCAGTAAGTGATCGGTTTGTATTTTAGGCCTTAAAATACATAGTGTGACGGGAGTGGTTGTACCCTTGTAAAAGAACTTGACATCTAGCTTTATGTCGGTAATTGTGTGTAAGCGACTTGTAAGGTTTTCTCCGCCGGTAAAAGGAGCTTGTTGACTAGTGAAAGAAACTCTTGAGTTGGAGAACTCGAGGCGTGGAGTAGGGCAAGGAAAAAGAGTCCTTGTAGCCGAACCACGATAAACTATCGTGTTGTGGTTTGATTGTTTCTTTCTCTATCTTGCATATTACATATTGTCGTTTACACTTTATCTTGATTACACGAAAAGTTTTATAAAGATAACTAAGTTAAAATCGGTAAACTATTCAACCCCTTTCTAGTTTTCCACAAATTACATATCGTTTTGCTTTAGATTAATTTAGTTTTAACAGTGGCTCATATTTTACTAGTTATCTAGAGTTGCGTATATATAGGGGCTCATATTGTAATATGTAGAAATATAACATATGTAAAACTTATAAATACTCCTCATGACTCTCCATGAAGGGTTTGGTTGTTTAATAGTGTAGGTCATTTCTTCATAAACACTTTCACTCCCATCCTTTCTATGCTTTCTCTCTCTAGAACATCATGTCTTGTTTAGTGTTCTTTGATCAACCTCAACCTTACGATCACATTGAATCTTGATAGTAACATTTTTTCATTTCATTTAAACCTCTCATAACTATCCTTTTTCATTCTCTAACCTCTTCGATGCATACATAATTGTCTTTACTATAATAATGTTGCAACTGTTCTGATGACGCATTTTTCCATTTCTGATTCTTCTTCAAGACCTACGGACTTCTATTATCTCTAAGCAATGACCTTGGGTATGTCCCTCCGACTCTGACTGGACCATGGGATAATACGTAACCTTTTCACCTTATGTCTCCATATTTATCGTGAATGGTTGAGTTGGTTTTGGTATTGGTAAAGGCCATTAAATAATTGAAAAGTAATTTTAGTGTTTGAATTATCAAATCATTTTAACACTTTCAAAGTTTTCTATTTCAGAAGTACCCCCTACACAGGTGCATAGATTTTTCAATCAAAGATTTTGTACATGGAGGAAAAGTAAGCACTATAAGTTAAAGATATTTTGAGCTCTTTTCATCATATTTTCTCCCCTTTAAAAATAGCATATCTTTGATATTTTTCATATCAATTTAAATAAAAGATATTTTCTTTTGAAAAATAATTGGGGAGAAAAGTTATGCATGATTTTGATGGAACATTTTTCACACTTTAGCATTTTCATTTAATCGACAATTAAATTGGTTTTGAGAAGCGTTTAAGTGATTTGAGGTTTTCTTTTAAGCTCTTTTTCTTCACCTAAAAAATTGCATCGTTTTGACAAACTTTAACATTAGTGTTTTGGGGAGTAACGTTTTGAAAACTTTTTAGAACGAGTCACAATATGAAATGATTGTAAATCATAGTTTTAAGCAAAATTTTCAAAGGTTTTGTAAAACCTTTTGAAAATTTTTCAATAAATTTTGCTCAAGATTAAGAAGACTTCTCTTCTTATTCCTTAGGATTGTCACACTGAAATGTACAAAACGGTCATTTCTTTGAAAAATGAGTGTTGATCTGAAATATAATCAAAAGACATAATTTTGAGAAAAATTTTGAACAAGTTTTTATGAAGTTAAAGAATATTTCTCTTCTTTGAATAAGGAAAAATGCACTGAAACATATACTTTCCTTTCTTTGAAAATGAGTCCTAAGCTGAAATACTTAGAATTCATTATTTTAATTTAGGGTTGTGAAATGAGTATACGCAAGCTATAAAAATTGTAGACCGAGTTATGAGCTGATTTTTCCATAAGTCATTATGACATCTGTTAATACAAATATAGCGTAAAAACATTATTCATATTTTACGGTCTCTCAAAGTTTTGATAATGACAAATATTGAATTAGATGACGTAAAAGTTTAACTAACCAAGTTATTAGTTGTAAGTTTCCACTCCGATGACAATCACTTAAGGTATAAACAATGAGATTATAAAGCTCGTCGAATGATCAAAGAGACCAATCACATACATACTCATTAAACGTGTACTTACACAAGTTCAAAACAAGCTTAAACAACTAACCTTACAAAATCATATAAGACAAAATGATTAAACAAATAACACAAACGGTTAAGCTATTTTAGGCAAGAAATCCAGCTACTTGATACATAATCTAACGAGTTTACTAAAATAATTAAGCTTCTAAAAGCTAAATCTTTTGGAAAGATTTGGGTTAAACACTTATTAAATCACTAGAGAAAAAGCTGTCTTTAGATGCTACATAGATCCGTATTTTACAAAGACGAATCCTTAAATAAGGTTTTTTACATTCTCTCTGGCATACTTTCATACACTAACTATCAATCATTTATAACACTCTTTGATTATTCCACTTGCTATATAATACATTACAAGTGATCCACCAATTTCTACTTTGTTTACAAGTGAAGAACACGATGTATCTTCAAGCTTCCAAGTGTTATAGTTGTTAGTGTGTAGTATATACATAGTTGCTTAACTTTGTATATCATTGTTGTGTCGTTATACTCTGCTATCATTTACCAAAGTTGTTAGTCATCATCATACACCAGCGTAGAAGGATCAGTTAGTGTTTTAGGCCTCAAAATACATTGTGAAGTAAGGTTGGTTTTGCCTTGGGAAAAGACTTGATATCTAGCTTAGTATCAGTAAAGAAGTTAAGCGACGTTGTAAGGTTTTCTCCGCCGAAAGGGAGCTTGTTGATATAGTGCGTACAAACTCTCGAATTGGGTACTCAGGGAGTGGAGTAGGGCGATGAAGGAAGCTTTGTGCCAAACCACTATAAATCACCGTGTCTTTGGTTTGCTCTTTCCATTTCTGTCTTACTTTTACTTATTGGCTTGTCATGTTAATTTCACATCAAGCATACAAATCTAATATTTTTTAAACGGACCAATAAACAATAAAAACTATTTAACCCCTCCTTCTAGTTTTCCACAATTGGCATCGGAGCTACATTGACCAAGATTTTTAATACTTATTTGATTTTAAAACTTGAATCGATCTATTGATTTTGAAAACTACAAAGAGGGTCAATATATGCAACGACCACCACTTTTCGAAATTGATGGTTTTATATATTGAAAAAATGGATTCGAAACTTATATGAAATCATCTTTGGCATATTATTGTTGGAATTATGATATCATGACATTCATATATTATAAACCAAACACATCAAGTGAGCATAGCGGAAGCAATTATAAACAAGATCATATAACATGTAATTAATTAATCAATAATAAATAGTAAACATACCTTTGTGATTCTATCCCGAACAAGAATCAATTGCAATCTTGAATCAAGAACCCTAATTAGAGTTTATGTGGATTATAAGAATTACCCCTTACCTCTTTTGTAATTCAATCCAAGAATCAAACAATAATGTGTTTGAATCACGTTCTTGTACACACGTACTAATTCAAGAAAAAGTTTATGCAAGTAAATTAAACACAAAACTTGTTGATCTTATGAAAATCGAAATCCCTAAGTGGGATTAAGTTTGGATCGACATTGAGACAAGAAGAGGAGAGAAAACACCAAGATGTGTGTGTACAAGTTATGAGAAAACAATTCACCTTGGGGTTGTTTATATACTATTCAATACTTGGAGCTCAAGGCACAAAGGAGGTGGGAAACCCTCCTTGGCCGATTGGTTTAGGTGTCCCCAAAGGGATTCCGGAACCTTCCCTTGTTTCCAAATATTCACTAGTATTACTTTTCTAATCTTCGTTAATAGGTCATTAGTCATTTATCATTAAATACTAATTACTATTATTAGTTTTGTGTTTATTAATAATTACTTATAACATTTATAAATAATTATTTCTTTTTCTCTTCATGCGTATTGTGTGCAATCCCGTGATCTCGAGTTCGATCCTAACATACGACTACTAAAATAATGTCCATAATCTAACAGCTCCCACTTGGACATATTTTAATAGTGTAATCACATCGGTTAGCGTCTTGCAACACGCCGATGCCTCTAATACGATCTCGAGTAAGGTTCCTGGAAAACCTTTTAATGATTTCTCATTATTATTATCCTTTCTTTACTAATACCATGTTAATAAGGATATGGATTAAAGTCATTCCTTAATTAACCATTCTGTTTCTCGTTATTTATGATTGATCAAGATTACCAAATCTTCTGAACATATTCAGGGGAGACATAGGGTGTGGCCACACATACATCTTACCAACCCTACGAGGGGCCCAGCAGTATTAAACTCCAAAAAATAAATTTGAAGGAACAAATTCTATCTTGACTACAAGCAAAACCCACAAACTTTGTAACACTTCCGAAAACAACCCTTATGACTACCAGTTACGTATAGCGTTAAGTTGTTCCACAAAAATGTACTACATTCATGACACTTATCTTGCATCTCAAGTCTGAGGATAACTTCTCATGATTTACTTAATAACAAAATCCATAAAGTAACATCATGTAGTTGGGATAAGTCCTGTATTCGGTATCATTGAATATCATCTGAAATGGCATGACTACGCATCAATATACTTAAATATATTATACCAACCTTCAGATTTGTCTTGATTTAATAATATTCCCATATTATTAACTGACAACGGACAATTTAGAATAACATTTATTCATGGATTAAACATACAAATATAGGATACAATATATTATAAATTAAACATACCATGTATTTAGATTTATAATAATTGTTTAACATCCCTTATCCAAATACTAAATAGATCAATGCGTGATAACTCTTGTTGATGAATTATGTCTCAAGTAATGACATTCCTACTTGTTGACAAAACATAAATCATCCAACTTTGATTTATCAGAATTTTGAGAATACTTATTTTAAGAATTCAGCTAGTGAAGTTCTTATATGTACATACTCAACTATTTTGATAATGCCATATATTAGTTCATAAAATTTGTGACATCCTTAACCACCAATTTATGATAATCAAACTTCTAAACATTTTAAAGTTTAAGTATTCTTATTCTCTTAATGTATAATGCAACTATGCTTTTAGTAAGCATAACTAGTAATAGCCAAAGATGAAATCCTTACCATGACTAGTATTGAGTGTCATCTCAATTTCATTAGCATCATTGTATGCAACAACAATATGCTCTTAAAAACTTCCCGTAAACATTTATATCTATTGTGTAATGTTTGATGCCCTTCAAACTTTCAAGTTTGTTGGCTATGACAATTTTCACAACAATTGAAAAATTGTTCATCTATAGAATTTGGAAGCTTTCCCAGATTTAGGATGTAATTCTATAATCAAACATATTCTTTTTAGAATATTACACAAGTTATCTAATAACTTTTAATTAGATATTAATATTGCCAAATCATCTTGTAATCAAGTATGATACAACAAAACATGATATACATGAAAAATCTATGAGTCATACTTAGATTTTATTCATGTCATACATATTTATTTAGACTTTCTAAATCATGTTATATATTAGATTTATTTACCGCAAATGTTTCAACAATAAACATTGATTCCAAGGTTGTATGTCTTAGTTTCCAAATCTTTCAACTAAAGTTTCATTCCGAACTAAGACTTAACTTTTAACTTATATGGAATGTTACTTTTATATGTTCCACAACATATATGATTTAAGAAATTAAACATAATACTCCGACTAGCTTTTAGGAATATGATGAGGCGAAAAATGAACCACTTTTAGGGGGTCATTTAAGCCCGGAATTGAATTTATTTGATCAAATATTGCCCTAAATCGTTCCTTTTGTGATTTTAGGTACTTTGGGAGTGAAATCTGGAAAAGGAAGCAATTCGGACGTTTTTGCAGCATAAAAGTGAAGAAAATGCCAAAGACTTAATTTTCCGTGCTGAGAACAGTACCTGACGGCGTCAAGAGCATTTTGGTGACGGCGTCAAGAGTAAAAGTGGTGACGGCCCAGAGAGAATGTGAAGGCGTCACCCAAGGCCGTCACGTGTTAACTTGTTAAAACATGCGCGCGGAGTAGCTGATATTGTTTTGGTCATAACTTTTGCATACGAACTCGGATTGAGGTGATTCAAAAGCCCAGACGAAGAGGACGAAGAGATCTACAATTTGATGAAAAAATGGTCATGACGGCGTCAAGAGAACGGGCTGACGCCGTCATGCCTTGCCGACAGAAAACATGCCTATAAATATAACATCATAACTTAACTTTTTGTAAGCCCTAAACCCTAAGGTCGATTCCTGGGTTTAGGTGGGTGTTTTTCCAACAACTTAGAGGGTTTCAATCACTCCATAAACATCATGTATTGGTTTGATGATTCTATCTCAACTATGTCTTTCATTATTCTTGTTAGCTTTTCTTTGATTATGTTTTGCTAATTTACCTTGTGTCTACTTATGATTATGTGAAACTTGTATATAATTGATTAGATCTCATTGATTTCTTGTTGATGTTGTGTCTATCTTCATCAATGAGGGGCTTGTTGATGTGTGTGTATATCTCCATCAATTAAGGCGTGACAACTTCAATAGATCTAGTTGGTTTAGTTTATAATTCTTGTTTCCTATTGATTCTTGTTTTGATTGAATGAATTTATATGTTAGGCTTAAGAAAACTGGCAGATCCCCAAATGGTAACATGCTTGAACGTCTTAGGAAACATGAACCGATTGCACTAGGTCTTTATCGGTTGTATTTAATGCATGAGCCACTGTTTATAATCCCTATGGTTGTGATGGGCATGGTATAGGAGGAGATAAGAGCTCATAGAATTGGGGAGTTATGTGCGATACCCCATGAATGGTATTAAGGAATACAACCCGTCAATTAAAACAAGGTTACAATTCAATAGGTAGGATTGGATAGCTAGCAAGGAGTAACATATCATGGGTAGACATGCTTCACTTATCTTGTAGAACCCTAGTTTACTTTTCTTGTTAATTAGTTTAATTAGTAGCTTTTGGGTTAGTTGATTAGCAACTAATTCCGCCCCTTCTTCCAAAACCCGAGATTTTTACTTGCTTTTCATAAAATATAAAAACATTAAAAGAATCACCCTTCACCTTTAGACCTAGTTAGATTAATTTCAATCCTAACGACACTATTCCTAGCTAAACGATCAATCCCCCGGTACTTGTCACTATACTATACTACAACGATCAGGTACACTGCCTGGTGGGGGTTGTAAGCTTCTCGAGATCCCTCGAGAGGTAAAGCCTGGTGCGATTCCCACGTATCAAAATACTTAGAAATTATCTTATTTCAATTATAAATCAAAACATGAATTTAATAATTAAACATAAGTCTAATCTTCTAGATGCATGCATTTATCCATCCATGGATTATTGCACTTTGTACACTTCCAAAGATTTATTTAAATTCATAAACTCCTTTTAATTACTTATCGTCCTCGCTTAAGTAATCACCCAATAAAGAGTTTTGATATTCTATTGTCAATTTCATAAATATGACAATCATAATCTTTATATAAATTTAATGTATTTAGAAAAGAATATTCAATCACAGTTAATCGCTTAAATGTGATTAATAATCTTGTCATAAAACATGCATTGAATACGTGCACAATATTGTCCATATAATTTCTATACAAAGATTTAAACCACAAGGTTACCTTATCTTTGAAGAAACTCATCTTCATTTTCTAGTCTAACTATTAAGATAAACCACATTTCTAAAATTGATTATCTTTATGGACATCATCTTAATCATTCATATCATGTATACTTTACCCAATTACATATTTGATAATGTATCATAATGATTATCAGGTTTACAGTAATCCTTTAAATCATAGCCCTCAGCATATTAATCAAATATCTGAGATATATTACTATTCTATGAATGATAATTCCATCATTTTGAGATTTAACATTTAACATTTAAATGTCAAACTTTATTATCATGTTGAGATTTAACATTCAAATGTCAAACTTCATCATGATATTTACTAGTGTATTTTAGAAGATTAGGTATCTTGTAATTTTATCTTTTAAAGATCAAAACTCTCACTTGCTTTTAGCAATTTAAAGACTATCTTTAAATACTTAGCAAATAAAGCAACAATACATTATTCTCTTTTGGGATATTACAAATGCATATTGACAGTTCCTGACTTAACTTTGTTAATAACCTCTTCATAAGCAATTAAACAAATTTAGAACTTCAATTTAAGACTTAATGTGATTCATCACATTCATCACATTCCATCATATGATAATGTCTTTATTAATCTTCTATGTTGGAGTTTTATTAAATATGTACAAGTCATACTCAACATTATAACCTTGATAACTTTTGGAAGAAAAGAAGTCATAGTTATCTTTAATTAAACAATATAAGTTTGATTTTCCTAACTGAACATACCATAAACATTTGGTATTTCATTAGTATTAATATTGTAAGACAATCTAACAATATTTAAGATAACCATATTCCTCTTGACTTGTCTATTTACCAACTAAGTCATTTTAATGGTATAATAGTATTTTCAAGCCAATTACATGCTTTATAACACAAGTACTTTCTACAAAGTTACTTCATGTTCATGTCTTTACAAGAAAACATAAACTGTTATAATCCCACTATACGTTATAAGTCATTTAACAATTTAATAACTTCATGTATATGTCTTAATTAAAAAACATAACAAGATAACGTCTTACTTTATTATAAGTCTTGTAACAATTAAAAGACTTTATGTTTATATCTTTACAATGAAACATAAACATGTTTAACTAAAGTAATTATGAACACCATCTCTTGGTTTCAATAGTAATTTCAAGTTAATATATTACTTCACAATAATGTAAACAACATTATTTATTCATTTATTTATGTCATTCCAAGAACACATAAATATTCAGATTAAAGCAGCATTAGATTACTTTATTAATTTATGTCATTCCATGAATTCATAAATATACAAATTAAAGTAGTCTTGATATCATATTAACACATGTTCTAATAGGTATCTAATTTAGAAACTGCAAATTCTCATAGTTCAATTACATCAGTTGATCTGCTAGTAATGAAATATGAAATTCACTTTGTTGTTACAATCTAGCTAAGCTCTCACATAACATAAATTGTAACACCAAGTGTTTCTAGAATTAGCTTAGTATAACTCATCTTAGAACATTATTCTAATTTAGAAACTGCAAATTCTCATAGTTCAATTACATCAGTTGATCTGCTAGTAATGAAAT
This sequence comes from Artemisia argyi, assembly GCA_030686995.1. Classification (NCBI taxonomy): domain Eukaryota; kingdom Viridiplantae; phylum Streptophyta; class Magnoliopsida; order Asterales; family Asteraceae; genus Artemisia; species Artemisia argyi. The sequence goes on from JARVZY010010684.1 coordinate 450,581, forward strand.
ATGAAATTCACCTTGTTGTTGCAATCTAGCTAAGTTCTCACATAACATAAATTGTAACACCAAGTGTTTCTAGAATTATCTCATTATAATTCATATTAGAACATTATTCTCTTACCTTGTAGTCAAGAGAATCCATTAAATCATATCTTTATGAGTTGTTTCTTGCACACATTAAAGATAACATTTCTCCCACTTGTGCATGGAACAACCTCATATAGTTGATAAACAACACGCCATGCATTTGTTTATGTGATCAATATGATTGTGTCATAGATTTTAGCATAACAAGTAGATGTAGAACAACAATGTCTAGTAAGGAAACGTACAAGACTATCCTTAAAAGTATGAGTGTTTACACTTGGAAAGTAATTATCTTTAGCTACCAAGATATCAAAGCTTGTAACTCCCACTGAATTAAAGATCATTACAATAATTCCTTATTCAGTAATAAGTACACAATACTCCCACTAAATTTGACAACATTGTAAATGTTTCATATCCAGTGAAAACAAATATTGTGCTTTTAACTTCCCTACACCTTTAAATGTCCATACGTAATAATTACTTATGCACTAAAGAGTGTATTCTACTACGTGAATGATGGACTATCCACCAAATGCTATTAACTTGAAAAATTGGGCATGCAATTTCTTCCTTAACAGGTCTACCATCTTTCAATGTATGTAGTACCTTTACAATAGTCAAAACAACTAGTTTGTCTTTAAACATTTTGCAGTAATTAGTCTAGCTTCTAATTATAATAACTCATAAAATGTCGTACATAATTTTCTATTAACCAAATATCATATTTGTTACTAAGAATTTGATCACCGAATGAGGATGATAAAATCCCTATGAAAAATGTATGCAATTTTCTTAACCATTAAAAATTTGCTATGAGTTATATTAGAATTTAGACATATCTAATATTCCTATTATCCTTTCTCATTCATGAAAAGGAATAGGATTGTGTCTCACTCTTCCTTCATAGAAAGGAGACTTCTTTTGTCTTTCAAGTAAATATTTCTTAATCAAACATTTGTTTGAAAACAGAACTAGATCAATTTACCAAAGCCCAAAATACGTTTACGGTTTGAACGTTGCATTAATACATTAAAACGAATTACAAAATTCAATTTCAGTATTTTCGATAATTAGATCTTTAAGAAAATAAAATACCCATTGGTAAATATTCATATAAACCATAGTATTTTCTTAAAGCTAGGATCCTAATTGACATAGTACCATTACATCAGTTGATCTGCTAGTAATGATAGTATTCAACAAGGTAATTGTCGAACAATAATTGCCAATATCGTATTGCAATTCCTAGATTTATGGGATTTACAATTACAAAACTTTTGTAATGTAAGCATGTTTGATCCCCATCTTAATGCCTTGAGTCCAAGATCTCACTTACTACTCAATTTAAGTCTTCTAACTTAAAAATTGTAGACTCACAAATTCATCACATCAGTTGATCTGCTAGAAATGAATTCATGAAATTTACCTCTCCATTGCAATCTCGCGAAGTTCTCACATGACGTAAATTACAACTTCAAGTGTTCTTAATTAGATGGCATTCGACTTAATTTTATAAGGGTATTAATTTTGACGTGATCAAAATAATGTATGAAGAAGCATGCATACAACTTCATAACATTGGTTTTACAAAACATTTTTATTACCAATTTGCTAAGAGTAAAATAACAAAGTTTTGATTGAGGTATCGGGTTCACCAATTAAAGAATTACCAACAATTATCGTCCACTATATCGTACTTTTGCATAAGCCCTAAGGCTTAGTGTTTCGGATAATCATTGTGGAATTGTGGTGAATTCACCCTTAAGATGACAATGTACGTAATATAGTGATATAGGTAAGTCTAGAGTCGGCAACCAAGCAGTTTGTCACACCCCCAATTGACCTGACTTGCAGCGGAATGGAATACCTGGGGGTGTCTGTCATAGCACCACAGTTACAGTTACATTGAACGACCTAAAGTGTCGTTTGGAAAATACTGCATTTGATCATTGAAATAATCCAGAGTTTACAAAATGAGGTCCCCAAAATGTGTTGCATGTTTATGAAAACAAGTCCTACTAGATCAAATGTTTACATAAGTGCATGAAATAATGATGAGACGCGTCGACTCCGCGACTCCATGAAGGTCCAAATGCATGTCACTTGAGCTACCTTAATAACCTGAAATACATTGCTAAAATGTCAACACGAATGTTGGTGAATTCCATAGGTTTGTAAAATGTAATGATGTACGGCCACCACAAGTAAAAGTGCAAGATAAAAATCTCATAAAAATTGTACAATAGACCTTAAGCTCATGACCCCGAAGCTATGACTGATGTATGCCCCTCCCGAATATTTTACCAGAACACTCGTAACTGTAAAAGACATGAAATGCATCCGCTTACGGTTAGTAATCACTACCACGGATGGAGGCGTCACCCTCGATAGATCTATCCACTCACTCTCGCTTACCGGCAAATTAACGGTCCATGATAATAAACAGGGGACTTTAACTGATTGGTAAGGAAACTTAAGCAATGTACATATGTTTGAATACTTGGGCTCGTACTAAAATGATTGATGCAATGTATTCCCCCCTTGGGATTTGAAAACAATCAAAAATGTTGAATTGAAAACGGGGCTATGAAAACTCACCTTAACTGATGAAACTGTGATGAAGTGAAATGAACAACAATGAACAATTAGCTGCCGCAACCCAATATGATGGTACCATGAACATGTAATGAGCTGAAAAACAAGGCGCGCACACTAGCCGCAACCTAATATGAATGATGAACGATCTACTTTAGATCACCAAATGATGTTATGAATGTCCATGCACATGTTCCTATACCACTCTACTCTTTGAAAAACACTTGTTGTTATCAAAAATATATATTCCAAGACTTAGGAAAAATATGGCTATTAGAAAAATAAAACTAGTTGCAATATATATACTTATATATATCGTATGTACCAATGTTTGTGTTGAAATCCTCGGTTTGAAATCCTTGAAATAACGCCTTGTAGTAATGAAAATATACTTGTAATCACTAATACATCATTAGTTATGAAATTGGGTACTTGGTTAATATTTGTAGAAAATTTAGAATTTAGTACGTAGTGTTATTATTATTTCTAAAAACTGCCAATTATAGAGGATTTTTGCCGATATTGAAACATGAATATCTTTGTCGTTATAAGCCCGTTTTACTTGTTCTTTATATCCACGGTTACGTCTTAACATGTAGTAATATATTTTAGAAAGCTTGACCCCTCCGGGTTACGTCTAAAGTCTCTTTTTGTCCAACGAAAAACGTCCATCAGCATGTATTTTTCCGGAAAATACTTTTCGTCAATAAATTTGCAAAAATCATAACTTCTTCGTTATAAACTCTTTTTAATCCGTTCTTTCGCCTACGGATTCGTTTTTGAAAGTATTTTCTAAAAATTTTGCCAAAGTTTCCTTTGTGTTTACTGATTTTCCTGGATTTACCAAAATGGGACAGAATGTTTATATAGTTGTTACAAACCCCTTTTTCATGTTCAAAACTAGTTTCTACTTCAACCAAATCTCTTGCAAACTTCACAAAAACTATACTAATCCTACCATACACTTTCTTAGGGTGCCATGGGTTCCTAATGACTAGTAATCAAGTTAATTTAACAAGGGAACACCTAAATCACAATCTAGGGTTTGTATGTTCAAAAAGTATACAAAAATAAAGTGGTATAGCTAGTTTGTGCATGAAATTAAGCATGAATACTATAAGATACATATGTTAATTAGATGAAAACATGAAAATAATTTTGAATACTCACTTTGAAATAATAGGTGATGAGATGATGAGAAACCTTGGATTACTTGTGTTTTTGTGTTATGATTCTTGATTAGGCAAGTAAAATGAACAACTTTGGTGCTTTAACTTTTCAAAAACCTTCACTTGTTCTTGGATTTTAATTAGGGTCGTGGGTTAGGGGAGGAAAGGAAGAAGAAAAAGTGCAAGTTTTGATTCCAAATTATAAGTATGTAATGTGATTTTTGTTTGTAGATATTTACTAGTTAAATATACTAAGGTTTTATAAAATGAAAGCACATGGTTAATTTAGTCAAGTGGTCTAGGAGGGGGGGTTGTGTGTGGCCGGTTTTCAATGTGAAAAGGAGAAGAGAAATCGGTTTTGACTTGCTTAGGATAAGTTAGTGTAGTATTAGTTGTGGTTTTGTGTAAGTATTTGTTATAATCGGGTACCGGGTTTGCTAGAAATAAATGTTAACAAAGTTAACCGGGATGAAATAAAGTTGTAAATATGTTAAAAATATGTTGGGTACAATTACTGAGTGATCGGGTGATTATTGTTTAGTTTTCACGAAAATCGTCGTAATATTCATAAGCTCGCGTTATAAATAAAATAAATTTCCAAAATACTGGGTAACTGAATGTTATAACTTTTATGATGATAAAATGGATATAAAAAAATATGTCGGGACCATTGTGGGAATATTTAGATATATTTGTCGTGTTTATAAACCAGGTGTTAACGTTTATTTATAAATAATTATAAGGAAAACGTTAAATGTATCAAATATATAAATTTGAAAATCCTAAGAGTGGTATAACATGTAAATGACCTACTGATGATATGCAGACTGTCTCTAGTCCGTATGAAATGTCTTTACTGATAATGCATGAATTCGCACCTGAACCAATACGGTTACGCGAATTTTAATACCCGTAAACTAAATTTACGATGAAATGAATAATGCACGTGAATGATGAAATCTTTTCCGGCAATGAATAGTGTTCTGTGAATAGTAAAATTTTTGAATGCTTCTCGGAATGTCAAACTGACACCAAAAATGATGAATAGTAAACTGATGAATAGTGTTTTTCCAAAGTTCGGGAAATGACCTGAAATGGTGAGTTGTGACAGTCTTCCCCTCTAAAAGGAACTTCGTCCCGAAGTTCAGTTTATGTTGGTATCTGAGAATGTATTGGTGAAAAGGTGATGATATTCGAGAATTCCAGCGAACTCTAACGATAGGAATTCGACTCTGATTCAACTGTTTGACCACACGGTCCATGGTTTCTGTTGGTTCTCTTACAAGGTCTGAGATTGTCATTTGGGTTGGATCCCTTCCAATGGAATCATGAGTGACTCATCTGAAAGTCATTTTTGGGGATCTGAAAATGTGAAATATGTTCGTGTAATCCTGTTGTTCTCTGACAATTTTCAAGTCTGACGGCCACTATGCCTTCTCTGTCAAAATATAAATGGTCCAGTGTATATTGGTGTAACTTTCCAAGTTTTCTGAACGATAACATGCCTTTCCTAGGCAGAACTTTCTGCATAACTCTGCAGAACTTGAAGTTTTAATGGTTTATGACTTATTGAACTTGTAACTGATTCTTGACTTGTAGAAAATTTCTGGTTATCTCATGAATGCCTGCTAGACTAGTGAGTTGAGCTTTTTCTGAGTTTGGCCCATCAATCGATGGTCTGCGCTTCTTAATGTTTTAAATGTGGTACTGGTAATATATACTGCTGAATTCTGCCAGAACTCAAGTTTGTATGCTAGTTGGTCGATTCTAAAATAAATCTTAAATAGTCCAATATGCTAAAGGTTCAACCTTTCTTGTTATCCAATTTGTATCATGCCAATCCAAGGCATTGCTTTTAACTTAATTTGTTCTCCCACTTGAATCTGAATGGTTTGTTGTTCAGGATATCCAATCCAAATGATGTGTGTTATGTACCAACCTAACTTCTGCCAGTTTCCCGTTGTTGGTGTGATAACTATTGTTGTAGATGAATTTGATTTATGTTGAGTGATTAGTCCAACCATTTCTAGGGTCAATCACTCATGCTCTGAGTATACTTTCCTATGTTTGAATTGTTCTCTCGCTTTGACCATCGGTCTGAGGATGATAGGTGATGTTCACATCTAAATGGGTTTCTGAAGGAAATCCTGAAATGATTTCTTGAAGTCCAAGGTGAATTGGTTTTCTTAACAGGAATAACTGAAATGGGTACAATAAACCTTTGTGACTAATTCCACAACGTTCGGTCCTTCGAACTTGGCGTTAACTGAAAGGGATAGAATATAGGTAACAATTTGATTCCTTGTGTTTTGTTCCAACGGATGATAAGACATATGTTTTTCTTTGTCTATTGGGTTTGGTCTCCACTACTGAAGTTCGTGATTAATTTGTGATGTCCTTCCTAATTCCTTCATCGCATATACCAATATTCTTTACTGTCAAGTCACAAAATCCTAAATGCATAAGCGATGTTGTAGGGAAGTTGGTTCTGGAAATTTGTCTCGCGATTGTGAGTTTTGGTTGAAATCTTTTTCTGAATAAACGAGTTTAGAAAAATGAAGCAAATGATTTACTGGGTAATATTTTTCTTGATGATTCAAAATCCAGTAGTTATGAAATAGGAACTGTTTTCAAACATGTTGTGATTAAGACTGCTTACCAAAGTTTGATGTCTATATATATTTCTCATTGTACATTAGTGTTGCTAAAGATTGACCAAAAAGGATCGTACTTGTTCAAAATAGGAATTTCAGAAATCATTTTTCCACAAGGTATGTGATTTATGTAAACGCATCAACTTTATTTAAAAGTGAAAACACTAACAAGGATAAAATGGTAGAATAGGAAATGTTCGCTTAAATGCATAGATGTCTAACACTTAGTTCCTGAGGTTGGATAATGTCTATTGGTAGTTATCTGGCATAACTACAAGCATAGGTATTTAGACTAACTTAAGTCCTGAAATATTTTATCGTTGTAATTGGCAAGACGAAGGTATCACTTGATGTTGTGTCGATGAATGTCTATTCTGTTTTCCCATGTAGATGAGGAGATATGTTCTGGTTTGATCTCTTGCTTGGTATGAAGGTGAAGTTATCTGAAATTTCTAGAGACATAATGCCTTAGAGGAATCTACATCGATATTCTTGATTCAAACAATTGTCCTTTGTGAAAATTTACTGCAGGAAAGTTTATGTATGGATGAGGCCATGTTTAAATGAAATGCTCTACTGTCTCAATTAGAAGCTTGGTTTATTTCTATTGTGTTGTCCTGCGGACATTTATATTGAGTTCAATCCTGTAGCTCAGTCTAGCTAGTACCCTTGAATAATAACATTGGACAACTAGGTCAGAGATGGTGATTCGGATGGTCTCGCAGTATCTTAGAATTTGTTGTTGAGTTATGAATTCTCTCACTATATACTTCTAGTCCTGGTTAGTAGTTCTGTAATCCTTTCGTTGTTTTTATTGTATTGAGGAATCCTGCATGTAATTGATATGGAAAGTCTCTCTTAGGGAAGTCAATGGGAAAATATCCAACTTAATGGCTAAGTGAGTGACAGGTAGGGTAAGTATCCAGGGGTAGTTCAGCAAAAGGGATGTTTATGGAAAAGTTCCTTTGTTTACAAAACTTTTAGATAAAGATTGTTATCAACAATCCTTTGAAAAGGTAATTACTTCCTTCATGGCATAATCCTTCCTGAATTTTACATAGGTGATCAGGCTATGTACAATTGAGGACTAATGATGCGATGTTAGATTTTGTCAAAATATCATAACTTTTCTCAAAAGTTCTAGATGGTGTTCAACGCATTCTTATAAAAATTGGTGTCCTGATGTTTTCTTTCAAATAACATGAAAATTGCCTCGCGTAATAATAGTAAATACTTGGTGTAATGACAGAAAAATCAATTTATAGGATGGTAATAAAATAGCTTACTACAGAAATTTTTCTGTAAAACAATTTCCCCATATGATAGTAAAATAGCTTGAATGGTGTATTGGATAAGTGGGTGAATCTTGTCGAATGGTAATAGTCTACTAATTCGTCAAATACGAAATCAACCTAATCCCTGATAAGACAATGCTAAAATGTTGCGAAACGATTGAAGTCTGAGCACTTGGGATAGAAAATGGAGTAAACGATGGTTATGATTATCACCTAGGTAACAAAGGATAGATATTACATTGGATAGGAAAGTGCTTAATACCACTAGGTCATGTCATCGTACCAACGGTAAGTACAAAAGGAAAGATACAACCCTAAAGGGCTCGAACTACGGTTTTTATTTTGAAACAAAGCTCCTCCTGCTGAAGCATTGTTGTTATCCTTGATGTTGCTAATATCCTGACGGTTCTCTTTCAACAGCTCACGCTATTCCTTGAGCGACTCAGTCTTGATTCCAAGTTCCTGATTTTTCCTTGTTCCTTAACTCCGGGCAGTCATTCTTGAAATGCCCTAAGTTTCCAAATTTGAAGCAACTCCCTGGGATCTTCTGATTTGTGAGTTTCCTACAGTCTTCAGTCCGATGACCCTGCTTCTTGCACACTCCACACGTTTTACTGCAATGACCTCGGTGATATTGATTACACAGGTTGTAGTAAGGTAACTTTCCAATATACCTTCTCTTTGTGTGCGGTTCTGCAGCAAAGGTTCTATTTACTTCTTGTCCCTTGGGTGATTGTTGAGCAGCATTGCAACCTAGATTGTTGTTCCACTTCCTTTTATTGTCACTATTGTTTCCTGATGTCTCGGCGTGAACTATGAGTTCCTTTGCCTCGATCGCCATTTTGATAGCTTCAGACATGGCATCGGGTTCCCATGCGATGACCAACATACGAATTCCATGGGAGAGTCCCCCGATGTACCATTCAAGTTTCTTGCTTGCCGGTTCATCCATTGCAGAACCTAGTCGTGTTAATTCATAAAAATGAGTAGTGTACTCGTCACATCATTTCCTACCATGATAAAGTTTAGTGTTTCCTGTTCCCTTGCTCGTAATTCACTTCCTACACAAAATGTTATACCCATCATCCTTCTTAGTTTCTCCCAAGAGTGTGAGTAGGCAGCATCAACTCCCACCATCTTAATATGTTTGGTCCACCATTCCTGGGCATGATCCTGAAAAGTGCATGTGGCGAACTTAACCTTGTCTTCCTTACGACAGTAGCCACATTGAAATATTGTTTCTATTTCTTCGAACCATTTGAGAAATTTCTTTGTGTCCCTAGTTCCGCTAAAGGAGGGAGGATTGCACCCCATAAATTCCACGTGAGTAAGTTCCTTAGTGAGGGCGGTGGCTATGTTCTTGGCAATGACTTGTCCAACAGCAGCTTGTGTCATGCTTGGAGTGGTTTGCTTAAATCTCTCTTCATCAAATCACAAGAGACCATGAGGATCTATAGGTAATCAAAGTCATCATATTCACAACACATGAATATAATACATGAAAATTTCGGTCTACGTGAACCGGTATCACAAATAGCACAACCATTTCTTACATAGTAGAGTCACACTTGATATATTTGTTTGTACAACAATCAAAAGACAACAAGTTCTTTAGACTATGTCCCACACTTTCTGTGGCTAGGATAATAGTAAAAACTAGTGAGGATATAAGTCTGGTCCAGGGACTTCCTGGTGTCCCTCTGTGTGAAATCAGGTTTGTGGCATCATAAGGTCGAGATAGTCCTGAAGTGGTGTCTCAAGTTGTGCATCAATCAAACCTTAGATAATGTAGGTTCTGAACCATTCCTGAAGAATCTGAGGATGTTCCTGTTGAGTCCGTGATATTGATATTATCTACTAGATGTTATCTAGTTCATGGCAAGTGGGAATGGAAAATGAAAATGACAATGATGGTACTAGTGAATGGAATACTATCCTCTTTCGCGCTACCTCGCGACATCCAAAAGGTAAAACTGAAGTACACACTGTGGGAAGGCCAATAATGTAATAAGTAACTGATGGTGGTGGTAGTACCTGAGTAGTAAGTGCCCTACTAGTGATGGAAAGAAAACACACTATCTTCCTTGCAATAAGCTTCCTAATAAGTCCATTAAGATTAATTCTGAATACACTACCAAAAGGCATTCTATGTATGGGCTGAATGATAGGAAAACCCTGTTCCTATGGCAAATCAATAGTGCTAATGGTGGTGTAAGTGCAACTGGTGGTATAATGGTAGTGGAAGATGACAAGGCATCTTCAATGTCGGAATCCGATAAAAGGATGTCAGGGTGAGTATCTGAAGACATGTCACTTGTGAACTAGGTCAATAAAATGATATATATATATATATATATATATATATATATATATATATATATATATATATATATATATATATATATATATATATATACGAATATGAGTATAAATAACTCGCACAGGGTATGTATGAAACAACATGTATCATGATTATGCACTTATGATGAAATGATGAGATGCTATGATGATGTGGTTATAGTCTAGGGTCCAAGATACATCCTAGTTCGCTATAACCTTAGCTCTGATGCCAATCTGTCACACCCCCAATTTACCTGACTTGCAGCAGAATGGAATACCTGGGGGTGTCTGTCATAGCACCACAGTTACAGTTACATTGAACGACCTAAAGTGTCGTTTGGAAAATACTGCATTTGATCATTGAAATAATCCAGAGTTTACAAAATGAGGTCCCCAAAATGTGTTGCATGTTTATGAAAACAAGTCCTACTAGATCAAATGTTTACATAAGTGCATGAAATAATGATGAGACGCGTCGACTCCGCGACTTCATGAAGGTCCAAATGCATGTCACATGAGCTACCTTAATAACCTGAAATACATTGCTAAAACGTCAACACGAATGTTGGTGAATTCCATAGGTTTGTAAAATGTAATGATGTACGGCCACCACAAGTAAAAGTGCAAGATAAAAATCTCATGAAAATTGTACAATAGACCTTAAGCTCATGACCCCGAAGCTATGACTGATGTATGCCCCTCCCGAATGTTTTACCAGAACACTCGTAACTGTAAAAGACATGAAATGCATCCGCTTACGGTTGGTAATCACTACCACGGATGGAGGCGTCACCATCGATAGATCTATCCACTCACTCTCGCTTACCGGCAAATTAACGGTCCATGATAATAAACAGGGGACTTTAACTGATTGGTAAGGAAACTTAAGCAATGTACATATGTTTGAATACTTGGGCTCGTACTAAAATGATTGATGCAATGTATTCCCCCCCGTGGGATTTGAAAACAATCAAAAATGTTGAATTGAAAACGGGGCTATGAAAACTCACCTTAACTGATGAAACTGTGATGAAGTGAAATGAACAACAATGAACAATTAGCTGCCGCAACCCAATATGATGGTACCATGAACATGTAATGAGCTGAAAAACAAGGCGCGCACACTAGCCGCAACCTAATATGAATGATGAACGATCTACTTTAGATCACCAAATGATGTTATGAATGTCCATGCACATGTTCCTATACCACTCTACTCTTTGAAAAACACTTGTTATCAAAAATATATATTCCAAGACTTAGGAAAAATATGGCTATTAGAAAAATAAAACTAGTTGCAATATATATACTTATATATATATCGTATGTACCAATGTTTGTGTTGAAATCCTCGGTTTGAAATCCTTGAAATAACGCCTTGTAGTAATGAAAATATACTTGTAATCACTAATACATCATTAGTTATGAAATTGGGTACTTGGTTAATATTTGTAGAAAATCTAGAATTTAGTACGTAGTGTTATTATTATTTCTAAAAACTGCCAATTATAGAGGATTTTTGCCGATATTGAAACGTGAATATCTTTGTCGTTATAAGCCCGTTTTACTTGTTCTTTATATCCACGGTTACGTCTTAACATGTAGTAATATATTTTAGAAAGCTTGACCCCTCCGGGTTACGTCTAAAGTCTCTTTTTGTCTGACGAAAAACGTCCATCAGCATGTATTTTTCCGGAAAATACTTTTCGTCAATAAATTTGCAAAAATCATAACTTCTTCGTTATAAACTCTTTTTAATCCGTTCTTTCGCCTACGGATTCGTTTTTGAAAGTATTTTCTAAAAATTTTGCCAAAGTTTCCTTTGTGTTTACTGATTTTCCTGGATTTACCAAAATGGGACAGAATGTTTATATAGTTGTTACAAACCCCTTTTTCATGTTCAAAACTAGTTTCTACTTCAACCAAATCTCTTGCAAATTTCACAAAAACTATACTAATCCTACCATACACCTTCTTAGGGTGCCATGGGTTCCTAATGACTAGTAATCAAGTTAATTTAACAAGGGAACACCTAAATCACAATCTAGGGTGTGTATGTTCAAAAAGTATACAAAAATAAAGTGGTATAGCTAGTTTGTGCATGAAATTAAGCATGAATACTATAAGATACATATGTTAATTAGATGAAAACATGAAAATAATTTTGAATACTCACTTTGAAATAATAGGTGATGAGATGATGAGAAACCTTGGATTACTTGTGTTTTTGTGTTATGATTCTTGATTAGGCAAGTAAAATGAACAACTTTGGTGCTTTAACTTTTCAAAAACCTTCACTTGTTCTTGGATTTTAATTAGGGTCGTGGGTTAGGGGAGGAAAGGAAGAAGAAAAAGTGCAAGTTTTGATTCCAAATTATAAGTATGTAATGTGATTTTTGTTTGTAGATATTTACTAGTTAAATATACTAAGGTTTTATAAAATGAAAGCACATGGTTAATTTAGTCAAGTGGTCTAGGAGGGGGGGTTGTGTGTGGCCGGTTTTCAATGTGAAAAGGAGAAGAGAAATCGGTTTTGACTTGCTTAGGATAAGTTAGTGTAGTATTAGTTGTGGTTTTGTGTAAGTATTTGTTATAATCGGGTGCCGGGTTTGCTAGAAATAAATGTTAACAAAGTTAACCGGGATGAAATAAAGTTGTAAATATGTTAAAAATATGTTGGGTACAATTACTGAGTGATCGGGTGATTATTGTTTAGTTTTCACGAAAATCGTCGTAATATTCATAAGCTCGTGTTATAAATAAAATAAATTTCCAAAATACTGGGTAACTGAATGTTATAACTTTTATGATGATAAAATGGATATAAAAAAATATGTCGGGACCATTGTGGGAATATTTAGATATATTCGTCGTGTTTATAAACCAGGTGTTAACGTTTATTTATAAATAATTATAAGGTAAGCGTTAAATGTATCAAATATATAAATTTGAAAATCCTAAGAGTGGTATAACATGTAAATGACCTACTGATGATATGCAGACTGTCTCTAGTCCGTATGAAATGTCTTTACTGATAATGCATGAATTCGCACCTGAACCAATACGGTTACGCGAATTTTAATACCCGTAAACTAAATTTACGATGAAATGAATAATGCACGTGAATGATGAAATCTTTTCCGGCAATGAATAGTGTTCTGTGAATAGTAAAATTTTTGAATGCTTCTCGGAATGTCAAACTGACACCAAAAATGATGAATAGTAAACTGATGAATAGTGTTTTGATGAATAGTGTTTTGATGAATAGTGTTTTTCCAAAGTTCGGGAAATGACCTGAAATGGTGAGTTGTGACACAGTTGTAGAGAACCGGTAGGTGCATGAGCTTTAAAAACCCCTCTCTACAAGTACATTGGATGGCAACCTTCGGTCCGCCTTTCGTACACTATGTACAAAAACATCAATCAACTAATCCTTTGAAATTTACTCTTAAAACCAAAACAATTTCGCCATTTATTTAGTCCGTATTATTTTTCTATTCAAAAAATTACCCTTTTCGTTTATAAACATGTCTAACATTATAATAAACAAAAACAAGTAATATAAAATAAAAAATAAAGCAACTAAATAAACATATATACATAATCATAACAATTAAATATGTATAAAACATGTAGCCACATGCAAATCTTATTCAATAGTCCTATTAATAATCAAATCTAGGTGTATAACGTATTTATTCAATTAAGGCTTTCTTCTTCTAGGAAATAGAGCCACATGCATCGATAAATCGATTGCGTAAGCCAAAACTAAACAAATACCACATAGCACATAATAGATTACTTAATATTGGAGTCTTCCCCAATTCGACATCTATTAATAAATTTATCACACAATATAAATCCATGCAAATATGCACTTTTTTCATGGATTTAAGCTTACCAATTAACATATTGCACCAAGATCGTTTACTAAAACGCATAACAAATTACATGACATCCTAGGGTTTCTAATCATATTAAAAAATCAAAAACCAAAACCCTAAAACCCTTTAAGGTAAAATCGACCCATAAAAAAATTAGGGTTAGGAATCTAAAACCCTAAAAATATGTAACTAAACGAATCAAGATCCAATTTTTTATGCGTTTCGATAATTAATTACACATTATAACGGCTCTAGATGCCACTGTTGGAATTATGATATCATGACATTCATATATTATAAACCAAACACATCAAGTGAGCATAGCGGAAGCAATTATAAACAAGATCATATAACATGTAATTAATTAATCAATAATAAATAGTAAACATACCTTTGTGATTCTAGCCCGAACAAGAATCAATTGCAATCTTCAATCAAGAACCCTAATTAGGGTTTATGTGGATTATAAGAATTACCTCTTACCTCTTTTGTAATTCAATCCATGAATCAAACAATAATGTGTTTGAATCACGTTCTTGTACACACGTACTTATTCAAGAAAAAGTTTATGCAAGTAAATTAAACACAAAACTTGTTGATCTTATGAAAATCGAAATCCCTAAGTGGGATTAAGTTTGGATCGACATTGAGACAAGAAGAGGAGAGAAAACACCAAGATGTGTGTGTACAAGTTATGAGAAAACAATGCACCTTGGGTTTGTTTATATATTATTCAATACTTGGAGCTCAAGGCACAAAGGAGGTGGGAAACCCTCCTTGGCCGATTGGTTTAGGTGTCCCCAAAGGGATTCCGGAACCTTCCCTTGTTTCCAAATATTCATTAGTATTACTTTCTTAATCTTTGTTAATAGGTCATTAGTCATTTATCATTAAATACTAATTACTATTATTAGTTTTGTGTTTATTAATAATTACTTATAACATTTATAAATAATTATTTCTTTTTCTTTTCATACGTATTGTGTGCAATCCCGTGATCTCGAGTTCGATCCTAACATACGACTACTAAAATAATGTCCATAATCTAACAATTATTATCGGGGGTGATTTCCAACCTATTGATAAGAACGCAACCACACAAAAATATGAAATTGTTCCTTATGAAAAACGATATGATGATCTTAAAAAATTAAACTTTTAAAAATAACGAAGCTAAAATGGTCCTTTATAATTCTTTGTATAAGAAAGAATATGAAAGAATTTTTTAAAAATTTTCCAAATAGCATAACCTGAAAAAAAAAAGTTTTAAAAAATAAGCGTTTTTCGCGAATATTTGTGTGCACAACCTTATCTCAAACTTTAAAAACTACATAAAGGGTCTCTTTTAGTGTTTTATTAAAAGAGAAAGATAAAGAAATATGGAAAATATTAAGCCAAACAGGTGCGAAAATGGGTGTTGTTTGGGACAATGAAAATCGGTATTTTAACACAAAAGCTTGCAACTTTCGACTTTAAAATCAAACCATTGGACCTAAATATTCAAGAACATACACAAACATTTTATACGTCTGTATAAGAATGTTTAGATGTGTTTTGAACAAAAGAAATTTTAAAAGACGCGAGCTTTAAGGTAAAAAACATAAATCGGTAATTTTGAACTTTTACTAAAAATGTTTGCGTTTTCAGGTTTTAGATGAAACTTTTGACACAACTTATGATATAAAAAACAGCACCAAACCTTTATATGCGTCTATAAGAGATTTAGGGTGCTAGAATACAAGGTAACATAAAAAACGCAAACGGTTTAGTACAACAAGAAATTGGCAGTTTTGATGAAAATGAAAAGGACACTTTTGATAAAAACAAGCACAATCTAAACCATCTTCTAGCTCTTGATACCAATCGTAAAGTCTCTTACATAGTATTATCAATCACCAAATTATGATTTGAAAGTTTTAGAGAGAGATGAAAGGGTGTAGATAGAGAGAAAGGTGGAAGGAAAGAAGATGGAGAAGTAAGGTGGAATACTTAGGTGACGTTTAGTTGGAAAACATTTTCTTACATTTCCTATTTCTTGTTTTGTAGGAAAAGGGGGAGGGGGAGTTTGATTTCCACAAAACAATAAAAAATTTAGAAAACGCGTTTAATTTGAGAAACATTTGTTTGTGTTTTCTATTTTGCAAAACTAGAAAACATGTTTAAGTGTTATTATTTTATATCTCAATTCACTATTCACGTTAGTAATATTATAAAAACATTTTCAAAACTCAAAAACAAATATTATAAACTAACAAACTAAATTATAAAATAACTAAAAAAATCTAATACGAAAAAATAAAGAATTAAAAAGTAAAATATAATATCAAATAACATCAGAAAACGTTTTCGTCTGTTTTTTTCTGTTTTTTTTACGTTTTTGTATGTTTTTTAACGTTTTCGTCTGTTTTTCTTACGTTTTCGTCAGATTTTTTAAGTTTTCGTCATATTTTTTACGTTTTCATCCGTTCTTTTTACATTTTTGCCAAAATTTTTATGTTTTCGTCTGATTTTTTACGTTTTCATCTGTTTTTTTACGTTTTTTTCTGTTTTTTTTACGTTTTCGCCCGATTTTTTTACGTTTTCATCTGTTTTTTTTAAGTTTTCGTTAGATTTTTTACATTTTCGTCAGTTTTTTTACGTTTTCATTAGTCTTTTTACGTTTACATCCGATTTTTTACGTTTATATCTGATTTTTTATGTTCTCGTCCATTTTTTACGTTTTCTTCTGTTTTTTTACGTTTTAGTCATCTTTTTTACATTTTCTTTAAAATTTTTTACGTTTTAGTCCGATTTCTTATGTTTTCGTCGGATTTTTACGTTTTCATCCGTTTTTTTACGTTTTCGTCAGATTTTTTATGTCTTTGTCTATCTTTTACGCTTTTGTCCGTTTTTTACGTTTTCGTCATATATTTTATGTTTTTGTCCATTTTTAATGTTTTTGTTTTTTTTTTATTTCTTTCAAATTTTACGTTTTCTTCCGGGTTTTTACGTTTTCTTCCGATTTTTTACGTTTTCATCCACTTTCGTTCGAGTTTTACGTTTTCATCTTTTATTTACGTTTTTATAGGTTTCGTATAATGAAAACGTAAAAAAATAGACGAAAATGTAAATAAACGTAGGTAAACGTAAAAAATAGACGAAAACGTAAAAAAACATAAAGTAAAAGACGGAAATGTAAGAAAACATAATAAAATGAGCGAAAATGTAAGAAAAATGAAAAAAATGTAAAAAAAAATAAAAATAAAAAAAATAAAAAAAGAAAATAAAAACCTCACGAAAACGTTAAAAAATAGACGAAAATGTAAAAAACCCTACGAAAACCTAAAAAAAACCTGAAGAAAACATAAGAGAACGGACAAAAATGTAAAAAAAACCCCATGAAAAAGTAAAAAATCTGATGAAATCGTAAAAAATGGACGAAAACGTAAAAAATCGGACAAAAACTTAAAAAATCAGACAAAATCGAATGAAATCTGACGAAAACATAAAAAATCAGACGAAAACGAAAAAAATCTGACGAAAACATAAAAAAACTGATGACAACGTAAAAAACCTGACGAAAACGTAAAAAAACGAACAAGAACATAAAAAATTAGACGAAAACGTAAAAAAATGTACGAAAATGTAAAGCATCTGACCAAAACGTAAAAAAAAGGATGAAAACGTAAAAAAATTGGACGAAAACATATAAAAATCTAATGAAAATGTAAAAAACGGACGAAAACGTAAAAAATCAGATGAAACCGTAAAAAATAAAACGAAAAAGTAAAAAATCTAGTGAAAACATATAAAAACGGACGAAAACGTAAAAAGTCAGACGAAAACGGAAAAAAACTGACGACAACGTAAAAAATCGGACAAAAACGTAAAATATCTGACCATAACGTAAAAACGGACGAAAACGTAAAAAAATAGACTAAAACGTAAAAAATCCGATGAAAACGTAAAAAATCTGACCAAAACGTAAAAAAACATACGACAACGTAAAAAATCAGACGAAAACGTAAAAAATCTGACCAAAATGTAAAAAAATTGATGAAAATATAATGAATCGGATGAAAACTTAAAAAATCTGACGAAAACGTAAAAAATCTGACGAAAATGTAAAAAAAAATGGCGAAAACGTAAAAAAACGGACAAAAGAATAAAAAATCGGCCGAAAACGCAAAAATCAAACGAAAACGGAAAAAACGGACGAAAACGGATTGGGTATTTTAAAGGAAAATAGGTGGGGAAAAAAAGTGTTTTGTAGTTTTGTGTATTAAAGTTGGAAATAGGAATTTTGTGTTTTGTAAAAAATTTTATTGGAAAAACACTAATTTGAACGCGATATCTGTTTTCTTTGTTTTACACAAAATATTTTATGAAAAAAGGGTATTTTCCCTCAACTAAACGCACCCTTATTATCACACAGTACACACAATAGAAAATGCACTCACACACCATACTCAAGTTTGAAATCAAGTGTGGTAAACTCGTAGTGTTTAAATACATAAAATGAGCTCTTATTGGGTCATGGTGGGCTTGGGCTTGATCTTGGATTGGACTAGGATTATTGATAGTACAAGACTTGCTAGCTTAGCACTTAACCTACCTATTAGCTTAAACAAGTCCCTAAACCCATGGTTGTCAGGATCCCGATCCTGATATTAGGATTTTACGATTTTACGATACTACAAAGAAAAAACGATGCCGATCTTACATAGGATATTTGAAAGCTTAAGATCTTATTGGATCCCGATCTTGACCATAGGATCTTAAGATCTAATCCGATCCAATCCTATTTTTCTCGGATAACAAACTAAAAAGTTGCAATTTTCTGGATTATTTTTTGTAAGATTTTAAAAACAACATGTTAATCTTATTAAACATTTCATAATCCTTATTTAGTACAACATTTCGATTAAATATTAATATAATTTTGTGTTTATGATATATAATATTTTGTAAATTTGTATAATTACAAAAAAATATTAAGAAAATGACATTATAACAGGATCTTAAGATCCCGATCCGATCTTACGATCACGATCTTGCAAAGACGAAAACAATCCTGAGTAGGATCCCGATCTTGAAAACCTTGCCTAAACCTATCATTAAGTCTAACACTACGTATTACAGTGATACAAGATTTTTATCATATAAATGAGCATCACTTCATAATATATGACCATTACTTCTTAATGCTAACAATGTATATTTTACTTCTGTTTTAAGTCTTTGATGTGTACATCTTCTTCGTTGATAATCAAGCTTGTTCCAGCAAAATAATTTGAAACTTTTGTGACAACTGCATTTCATACTTTTAGTTTCAACATCAAAGTAACATGTAATTGAATGAGTACAATTTAGTAATATAAATACTTACAGTTACATGTGCTTTGTTTTGCCATGATAATGAGCACAGTTATGGGTTCTTTTGATGTTGCATTTTCCATGATAAAAGCATGTAGTTAAGAGCTAGTTCATTCTAAAGTTGTAAAAAATAGTATTGTTAGTAGCTTACCTCAAATCTTGTAGTTTAAACTCTAAAAAATATTTGGGCTTGCTTTTAGGATTCATAACTGTGATATCATTGCCAATATAATGAGCACTAACATGGGTGTTTTTTATTTATTTATTTATTTTATTTTTTATAATAATAATAATAATAATAATAATAATAAATTTTTAAAAAAAATTGTCATGATTATGTTCATTGGGAACAAAATATGAGGTATATAATGATATCAACATTAGATACACAAGTGTATAAATACTCATTATGTTGATACAAAAGTTGGGTGTTCCTTGTTTGGACTCCTGTTCTCGTACCAATTGGATCTTAATGCTTGAGACCTGCGCACTAAGAAAGCAAACAACACCGTTAGGCTTATCGTGGGATTGTCTCTCACGATTATCCTCCGGCGTGAGAGTAAGTAATTGGTTTTAGGGTTATATTGAAGAGTTAGGTTAATAGATGATACCTCAATGAGGGCCGAGATGCCCTTTATATACACACAGAATCCTTGTTGGTTTCGTGTTCCTTACTCTTTGGCGTATCCCTATTAATGCGGTCCGCGATCCTTATCCCATAAATAAGAGATCACATATCAAGACCATAAATAATTATTACGAATTTAGGCCTTTGTAAGCCCAAATCTTGATCATGATAGCCCATGCGTGATGGGCTTAGATATTAGTAGTGTCCATTGGTCGGGTTCGTGACCCGAGTGCGGACTATACGTCATCATGTCCCCCCAGTCTAGTATGCGCAAGGTGCAATCGCGTATGCTAGACTAACAACTTCAGCGGAAATTTATCCAGAATGTGTGGCGGGGAAGCTTCAAGTGTTTCCCGCCAAAAAGAAATATATGGTGTATCAAGTCCAAATTAGTCCCAAGTATTCCTCGAAAATCGTGAGGAGGTGGTTGAAAAAGTGTTGTACCTTTTGATCTCCCAGCCACACGATTAGAATTAGTGGGATCCACATGTCAAGCATCCGAGACTATGGGTAACCCTATATAAATGGTATCTCCCTTTTCACTGTGATTATCACAGTAAAAACTCCATTTCCTCCATTGTTAAAATTCTTCAAACACCAGTCAAGAAATCAACTTTATACTAAGGTAATAGCGCGTGCGCATCTGAAACCATCAAATTTTAAGAATGGTTCTCAAATTGTCCGATTTTACCTCCGATATAACCGAGGATGAACTTCGTGAGTTCACCTCGGATTACTATATCCCTCTCGCGTTGCACCCGGTAGTACCGGTGGCTACTGCATCCATGGCTGATTTCCCTGAGGGAAAGGTAGGGGTATACACGCGCTTTGCGAATCAGCGCGTGCCCATTTCGCTATTCTTGTGCGATGTCCTTAATTATTATCGTCTTCACCTATCCTAGATGCACTGCATAGGCGCAACTAAAATAACCAATTTTGAAGTGAACTGTCGTTTGCTGGCAATTAACCTGACCATCAATATCTTCCGCGCGTTTTATCACACAATGTGGTCAAACGGGTGGGTATCCTTTTCCAAGCGCGCAGGGCACCTTCAATGCTATACGGAAAAACTAGACGCACTTAGGAATTGGAGGGAGAGGTTTTTCTGGGTTGATAGTATAGTGTTCCCTTGGACCTTTGAGTTCTATACCCAGGGGACGTTACCAAAGGACGAGCGCCCAAACCCCAGGACTTACAACGTAGATGACGCGGAGACAATAAATGCCAACCGTATCCCCATCAACTCCTACCCAGAAGAGTTTTTGGTGCATATGGGGATCAGCCGCAACTACTTCCAAGGCGCTGACGAGGTGCCTACTTTTTGGGATGAGGATAACTGGGGTGGGTGCTTGTCCTTCCTTTCCTTCGCATCTGTAGTGTAAGCGCTCTCTTGTATTGTAACTTTATGTTACCCCGTTTGTTTGTTGTTTGTTGTTTGTTGCGCAGAGATGGATCTATTTAGCGTGGTGAAGCTAGCGAAGCCGACACAGGTAACCGTGGGGGTGTGACCTTTGAGAAATGGTGAGACACCAATTTTGGAGGCCACAGCAGAGCGCACCATGGAGTATGCACAGGAGGAACCAGCAAACGTCTCCCCACCACTATTGGAGGCGACCCTAGTGTGCAGTGTTCCATCTCAGAGGGTGTCATCCCCAGAGCTCTCGTGCACAGATTCTTCAGAGGGTATGGAGATCCTGAAGGCTGATAGTGAGCAGGAGAAGGCAAGCCCGGGGGTGAAGTGCAAGAAGGCTTCTGGTGATGCTGGCGCGGGCACATCCAAGAGAAGATGCCATATCATTACTGTGGATGTGTCATCAGAGGAGGATGCGTCGCCATCCATCACTACGCAGGATACAGCTGAAACTCCTTCCCCCAAGTTAGTAATGAAACCTATGCCTCGTTTAGTTTTTATTTTATATCTTCTGTTGATAGAATAACCTTGAATCCTTGTCATTTTCGTTTAGTGACGAAGCTGCAGGGGGTGATGTTGCGCATACTGGGCAATCGCCACCTAAGGTGATTCTCCCTCAGATGGATGAGCCTTCGAAGGCATGCTAGGATGTGCCTGCAGAGAAGCTGATAGAGGAGCTTAGCTTGGCTACTGTGCACCAGGCCACATTGGTTGCTCAGCTCAAGGCTAAGTATGCTGGTTAAGTGAGCAGCATTGCGTGGAAAGATGAAGAGATTGCGCTACTGAAGGCGCAGTTGGCTAGTGCTCATGCTGCTGTAGAGTCAACAAATGCGTACGCCAAGAAGCTCGCTGATGAGAAGATGTCACTATGCGCCCAAGTGAGCCAAGAACGTTCTGCTTTGGAGCAGTACAAGTCCACTTGCCTTTGGGGGTTGAAGTACATGGAGCAGAACAAGAGCAAACACTTCTCACAGTTGGATGAGTTTCGAAAGACCGTGGAGAATGCGCTGGAGAAGCAGGAGGGTAAGCTGCGCAAGCTTAGTATAGAGTATGATGAGGAGTTGTACCCACACTTGGTATCCTCTATTGCCGAGCGCATGTAGCATTTGATTCCTTTGAATCCCATCGTATTTTTCAAACTTGCAGCATTTGATTCCTTTGAAATTATTGTCTATTATACAATGGGAATGGTGTTTTATTCGCAGGTGGCTAATCAGCCATGGTCTTCGTCTGGCTGCTATGAGCACTTTAGAGTCCGAAGAAGTTATAGAAGCATTTGGGAATGTTGTTCAATGCGCCTTGGCACGTGGCAAGGCGGAAGCTGTAGAGGAGCTGCACGAGAGCCAAACGTTGACGGTGCCCATCGCGAAAGTGCCAAGTAACAATGATGATGCCTACGCTGAGCTTGTCGCTGCTATGGAGAAAATGAAGCTGTTAGAGCTTCCTCATATTGCTCAACTGGAGCGCGACCAAGACTACCCCATAGGTGTTATCATGGAGGGGTTGACCTTGGCGAGGCATACAGCAGAGGACTCTGAGGCACAACTTCATTACTTCTTGAAGCCTGATGTGTCGCAGCTGCAGGTACCTGTCTTTGCACGTCTGCGTGACATTCTCAACCCTTTTGCCCTTGAGAAGGAGATCCCTCTGAAGGAATCCCTAGAAGCCCATGCCATGAGACTTGCTAGGAAGAAGGGTGTGAAGGGGAAAGCCACCCTTTGCGGTCTGGATGCAGCGCATATCCTGAGGTCTGATGGAGTACCTGTTAGTGTTGCGACAGTGTCACCCAGGTATATTGATCTACTGAAGAAGCTTGAGGAAGCTAGGAGTGATGTGCACCGGGTTGGCAGCTCAAAGCTTGAGCGTTCCCATAGTATGTAGGTTGTTTTGCAATAGATTAACAATTTTGTTGCACATGTGCGTGTTAAATCTATGTTTTGTATAAACTCATAGTTTATAATAAAATTGATGTTGAAAGTGCGATTTGTACGCATATTTGTATTATAATGTTTGTACTTAGTTGTTTGTCTTTGCATAAAAGACGTCCAAGAATCAAACTGTTTTGTAAGCATACTTAAAAGAGATTACAGGATCTATAATCACTTATAACGTACTTGTGTATGAAGTCCATAACTTAATGTATATGCGAATATAATTCACAAGTGTATGGGTTAAGATGCAGCGTACTGCAAATACCATATGAAGGAGTCAAGAGTCTTGGCTCCTAATTTGTTAAACGCGCACAGTGTGCATTGTTGCGTATCCGTCGTGGGATGCACATTGAACTTACTCCAACGTCTTGAGAGTAAGGTGTTTAACAAGGATGCGTGATCCAATGTTGATGGGTTTGCAACCCTCTTACTTAACGAGTTATTTAGTAGGTTAACTCATCCTTTTACCATCGTGGGTTTTAATAAATGCATGCACGCCATGTAGGCAAAAAGATAAATCAACAATATTGAGACATAAATAAAATTTAAACAATAAAGTGAAATATGTCGCGGAGTTAGCTAGAAACCGCGATATTTAATTAATTCTTGAAAGTTTTTGGAAAAAGAAAAAACATTTGCCTAAACAAAACAAAATTTAAATACACGGACATTTATTGAGCACTTACTAAAGTGCGGAGGTGTCTGTGCACGGGCCGTAGCCTTTCCTAAAGATAGCATCTCTTGACATTGCAAATATTCCATTTGCATTGTAGCTCACGGCCATCCATATCACGTAGCTTGTATGCGCCTTTTCCTAGTGCTTCTGTGACCTCATAGGGTCCTTCCCACTTTGGTTCAAGTTTTCCTGCATCTTCTGCGTGGCTTGCATCATTAGCGTGATATACAAAGTCGCCTAGTCTGAATGAGGTGCTTCTGACTTTAGCATCATAGTATCCATTCATTTTTGACTTAGCTCTTGCCTCACATATAGTTGCACGTTCGCGCCTTTCTTCTAATAGATCCAAGTCTATAAGTCGCTCGTCGTCATTGGTTGTGACATTAACTTCCGCCGTACGAATAGTTGGCATCCCAATTTCAGCTGGTATGACAGCTTCTGTCCCATAGACAAGAGAGAAGGGGGTGTCTCCAGTGCTAACTTTGATTGTTATGCGGTGCGCCCATAAGACGTGTGACAATTCATCCGCCCATCTTCCTTTGTGTTTGTCGAGGCGCGCTTTAATTCCTTCGCCCAGGCTACGATTCGCGCGCTCAACCAAACATTGGTTTGTGGGTGCTTAACTGACGCGAAGTGTTGTTTAATATTCAGTTGCGTGCACCAGTCTTTGAACGAGTTATCACATAATTGTTTTCCGTTGTCTGAAATAATTTCCCCAGACAATTCAAAGCGGCATACAATGTTCTCCCAAACAAATCGTTTTACATGATTGCCTGTGATTGTTGCCACTGCTTTTGCCTCAATCCACTTGGTGAAGTAATCTATAGCTACAATAAGAAATTTTAGTCCCCCTGCTGCAACAGGGAAGGGGCCCGCGATATCGATGCCCCACTTATAGAATGGCCATGGAGAAGTGATTGGCGTTAGCTCTTTTTGTGGTTGGCGCGGGATGGGTCTATGAACTTGGCAGTCGCTACATTTCTTTACCATATCCCGCGCATCGCGATGCATAGTAGGCCAATAGTATCCTGACCGCAAGGCTCGTGCTACAACGGACCGTGGTCCTGAGTGCATACTGCATGAACCGGCATGGATCTCTCGGAGTACGTAATCTGCCTGAAGAGGTCCAACGCACCGAAGCCATGGTTGTAGAAATGAACGTCGATATAAGATACCATCTCGAAGTTCAAACCTCTGCGCTGTGCGCCGTATCCGTCGAGCATCCTTCTGCTCATGGGGTAATATACCCTTACTTATGAATTCAATGATAGGGGTCATCCATGTAGGATCCTGCTCTTTTATCACCGTGGATATTTCCATCTCCGATATGGATTTGTTTTTCAGGGTCTCCACCAATACTTGTTTTGACAGGTGCGCAAAGCTTGTACATGCGATTTTGCTCAGTGCATCCTCTTTTCTGTTTTCCCCTCTAGGAACTTGTTTAATGGTGAACCTGTCAAAACTCTGGATTAGGGACTTGGTCTTGTCGAGGTATTGGACCGTGTTATCCTATATAGCCACATATTCACCCAACACATGATTGGCTACTAATCAGGAGTCGACATTTGCTTCTAGGTTGCGTACACCCATTCGAGTTGCAAAGCGTAATCCAGCGATTAGGGCTTCATACTCTGCCTTATTGTTCGTGGCTGTGAATTCAAAACGCAGTGCATAAGTGAATTCCATTCCTTTTGGACTGGTGAGGATAAGGCCTGCGCCTGGCCTGTCCACGCACGAAGACCCGTCCGTGAATAGGATCCATGGTTCTTGAAGTTCTACCTCGCTTCTTGAAGGTGGAGCATCAGTGTCTGGTTTCTCAATGATGAAGTATGCTAATATTTGTCCCTTAACCGCAGTGCGTGGTCTATAAGAGATGTTATGCTCGCTCAGCAACACACTCCATTTTTGTAATCGCCCCGATGCGTCGGGTTTGGAGATAACTTGCTTGATAGGTTGGTCCGTGATTACTGCTAGTAGGTGTGCTTGAAAGTATCTGCGTAGTCTTTTAGCTGCGAATACCAACGCTAGGACCAACTTTTCCATTGCGGTATAGTTAATCTCTGTCTTCTTGAGTGCTTTGCTGACAAAATATACCGGTGTTAGTATGGAGTTCCTATCTATCAATAGCACCGCGTTGACTGCTCCATGAGTTGCAGACAAGTACATAATCAACTCTTCCCCTGGTCGGGGTGCGACTAGTGTGGGGAGCGCTGCTATATGTTGCTTAAGCTGTTGAAAAGCTTCTTCCGCTTCCGCAGTCTAATGAAAGTCTCCCTTTTTTGTACACTTCGTGAGTGTTTTAAAGAGAGGAAGTGACTTATCCGCTGATTTGCATAGGAATCTGTTCAACCCGGCTAGTTTTCCATTTAGGGACTGGACCTCTTTAAACGTGCGTGGTGAAGGGAGTTGGATGACAGCCTTTGTTTTTTCTAGGCATGGCTTAATGCCATCAGGCTCTATCAAGTATCCGAGGAACATGCCTTCTATAGCACCAAAAGTGCATTTCTTAGGATTTAACTTCATGTTGATCTTTCCCAGCGTCCCAAATGTTTCTTCAATGTCGCGTACCAACTCATCTTCGGTATGGCTCTTTATGACAAGGTCGTCAACATAGACTTCTAGGTTGCAGCCCACTTGCTTTTCAAATGCATTATCTACTAATCGCTGGTAAGTGGCGCCTGCATTCTTTAAGCCAAAAGGTATTTTTGTGTAACAGTAGACACCCTGGCTTGTGTGGAATGCTATTTTTTCCTCGTCTTCTTTAGCCATTTGGATTTTATGGTACCCTTTGTATGCGTCTATGAAGCATTTAAAGGGGTATCAACACAAATATTCTATCTTCCAGTGTATCTCTGGTAGCGGGTAGCAGTCTTGTGGAGATGCTTTGTTGAGGTCAGTGAAATCCACGCACATCCTCCAGCTACCATCACTCTTTTTCACCATCACTGGATTGGAGAGCCAGTCATGGTAATAGACCTCTCGCATGATGCCTGTGTCCAAAAGCTTGTGTACTTCCTCTAGAATGGCTTTTGCACGCTCTGGAGCCTGGTGGCGCTTTTTCTGCCGTACTGGGGAGTATCCTTGTCGGATTTTCAACTTGTGTTATGTAATCGATCGTGGCACGCCAGTCGTGTGCTTTGGTTCCCATGCGAAGATATCTAGATTCCTTTGCAAGAGTGCGCATACAACCACTCTGCCTTTGTCAGACAGCTATCCCCCAATCGATACTTCTTGCTCCGGGTAATCAGGATGAATTGCGACCTTCAGGTTTGATACTTTAGCTGCATGCTGTTCTGGAGTGTGTGTCGTCTCACATGTAACCGTGTTACACTCTCTAGGTGGTACAGTGGTATTGTAGAGCGTGACAATGCCTCCTTCTACTGGGAATTTGAGCATCCTATGTGCTGTGGACGGTACCGCGCGCATGGCTGATATTCCTGGTCTTCCAATAATGCCATTGTATGGCGAAGGAGATTTGATCACCATAAAATTCATCCAGGCTGCCGTGGAGTGTTGCTTATCATCGAACTCCAAAAGTAATCGTATTTGCCCCATGGGCCATATTTTTTCTCCTATAAAGCCAGTCAATGACGTCGTGCCCGGAATTAACTGACTTCGTATCTCAGCTCGCAACCTTTTGAAATAGTGTTCATACATTATGTCTGCGGATGCCCCTCCATCAACATACATGCGGTGGATATCGTGACCCCTCGTATTTATCTCGATAGTGAGCGGTTCCGCTACTGCGTTGTCCGCAGCCAGAGTGGAGAAAGAGATTTCGCTCCCATAAGAAAACTTTTGGCTGACCTTTTGTCTGGTCTTTCGCTGCCATGATTGTATCATGTAGATGGTGTCAGCCTTGTCCTTAGGTGTTTCTTTCTTGCTCCCGCTCTTCTGTTTGTCTTTTCCATCCTTGATGTTCTTGACTAAATGATCCAATTTGCCTTCTTTCACTAATTTATCAATTAGTTGGCGCAATTGGACACACTCATTGGTGGTGTGGCCCTTTTGTCCATGATATTCACAGTACCCGTTCCCCACGCGCCGATCCTCTGGGGTGCGCATTGGTGGGGGTTTCGGGAAGTTCGCACCTTCTGTCACAAATATCTCCCTTGGAGTCTTCGTTAGTGGGGTATATTTGTCATTATCTCATCCGCTCCCCTGACTGCGGTAGCTTTTGTTACGGTTGCTACTCTGGTCATTGGATTGTCTCCTAGGTTGTTCTTGTGACCTATGATTTGAGTAGCCTTTCTTCCTATCCGCAGCGGCTGCTTCCCCTTGGATAAGGACCTTGTGCGCTTCATAAGTTCATCAAAGGTTTGGGGAACCTTATCATTTAACCTTCTGATAAGTTCTGGGTTATTAATTCCGTTCATAAACCTTGAGATCTTTAGTATTTTGGGGCATGCCTTGATGTGTATGCATTCGTCCTTATAGCACTCCACATAGGCGCTTGTGGATTCCCCTTGGCGTTGTTTTACCCTAGCAAGTTCGACAGGGTTCTTGGCGCACTTCTTCATTTGAGTAAAGTTCAAGCGAAACGCCTTTCGCAACTCTTCAAACCCATCTATGTTTCTTCGTGGCAGCTTACTAAACCAGGTTCGCGCATTCCCCACCAATGTAGAATTAAACATGTGGCACCACACGGGTTGTGGCTAATTTTCAATGGTGGCGGCTGATTCGAAAATTTTTAGGTGGTCATCAGGATCACCCGTCCCATCATAAGTTTTAACATTAGCAGGCATGCGCATTCTCTTATCTTTTGAAAAATCGCTGATGTGCCGAGTGAATGCGTCAACCTTTTGGCGGCGCTAGGGACGGGACATATCTTCGTCCTCCTCATCGCAATATCTTCTCTTGGACTTCCAGTGTCCTGTTTCTTTGTCCTCGTTGTCTGAGGAGTCACTTGAGGATGAGCTTACCCTTTTGCGGTGCTTGCGCCGACTTTCCTCGGAATCCGAGCTTGAAGGGCTTTCGCTTGGGGAGCGCTGTCGCCCAAGTCTATCATGAACTCTTCGACTCCTAAACCTTGGAGGGCTTTCGCTTGGTGAGCGTTGTCGCCCAAGTCTATCATGAACCCTGCGACTACCAAGCCTAGCGTGGACATTGGTACGCCTTCCATCGTCTTCGTACTCCTTCAGGCTATCCTTCTCGCGCCTCTCCTTTCGGTGGCGCGGTGGGGATGCTTCATACTCAGGGCCGAAGTTGAGCCGGGATTGCAGGCTCTGACTTGACCTCCTTTTCGCTTCCTCTTGCATAAGGGCAGCCAATGTTTCGTAGTTGTGAGACACAAATCACTTGGCGATAGTTCAGGCGCGACTCCTTCTAGCGCGAGGATGTCTGTTTCCATATTAGGACCCTTGTCTCGGTTAGGCGCGCTTGGCGGCTCAGTGGGGTCTGTTTCTGGCACCATTTGGTGGGGGGTGGTGAAAGGGTTGCGCTGTAGATCTTCCGCGCTAGTGGTTGTCGTGGTGGCCTGGGTAGTCCCTCTAGGCAGTTCTACCGTTGGAAAGATCAGATCTGGGCCTGACCCTTGGTGCCTGGGCGTACTGGTTGTTCCAGAGGCTTGCTTAGAGGTTGAATCTCTTTGTTGCTTCTTCCCCTATAGGTCACCATATGTTTTCTTCACCTGCGGAGTCCGCTGGTTTACGTTTCCGTGCTTCGTCATTCTAGTTCTTAGTGTGTGGTCCCATGGATGGCGCCACTTGTTGATAAAAAAGTTGGGCGTTCCTTGTTTGGAATCCTGTTCTCGTACCAATTAGATCTTAATGCTTGAGACCTGCGCACTAAGAAAGCAAACAACACCGTTAGGCTTATCGTGGAATTGTCTCCCACGATTATCCTCCGGCGTGAGAGTAAGTAATCAGTTTTAGGGTTATATTGAAGAGTTAGGTTATTAGATGATACCTCAATGAGGGCCGAGATGCCCTTTATATACACACGAAATCCTTGTTGGTTTCGTGTTCCTTACTCTTTAGCGTATCCCTATTAATGTGGTCCGTGATCCTTATCCCATAAATAAAAGATCACATATCAAGACCATAACTAATTATTACGAATTTAGGCCTTTGTAAGCCCAAATCTTGATCATGATAGCCCATGCGTGATTGGTTTAGATATTAGTAGTGTCCATTGGTCGGGTTCGTGACCCGAGTGCGGACTATACGTCATCACATTATGTACACATATAGCCTACTGAAATATACAAAAGATTTATATGAATTCGTTTAGGTATTAAACTAAGTTTCTACAAAAGATTTATATGAATTCGTGTAGGTGTTAAACTAAGTTTCTTAGTTTTTGGTCACTTGGTACAAAGATGTTTGCAAAGCGCCAATGCAGTAACAGATTTATAAGGGAAAATTGTCTAAAAATACATTAACTTGTCACTTTTTATTTTTGTATGCATTGAACTTTTTGTTTTCCTATTGTATGCACAAACTTTCTTAATCATTCTATTGTAACAATATTACGGGTTCTTATTCTATTAATTACACCGTAATTAGTGTGATTAAGTATTGCCACATCATAACACACCCGTAATATTGTTACGATAAGATGATTAAGAAAGTTTGTGCATACAATCGAAAAAAAAAGTTCAATGCATACAAAAGTAAAAAATGGCAAGTTCAATATATTTTTAGACAATTTTCCCGATTTATAACTAGCAAGCTAATATTACAATTAAAGTGTTAAGTTACTATTATTAAGTTTTGCAAAATTATTTTTAGATGTTATGTAATACTAGCTGGGTGTCCGTGAGATGTGGTAGCGAGTATATTTTGATTTGTGATTTTTGATTTTTTTTTCTACCAATAATTTGTTCATTTATACATTTTTGACAACACCTTTACCGATTAGTTAGTTTGTTTAAAGATTATAAGAAATGGCAAAAGTTTGCTTGGCTTGTACAATAAAAATTTTTAATTATGTTTTTCATTGAGAGGGTTTTTAGAGTATTATTATTTTTTATGTTGATAAATGAATATATCTCTTGATACATCAATTGATTGTACACATCACATGAAAGTTGTATTATAAGTAGTTAAGATTTAAACACTCTTGGTAAGATACTTATAAGCTTTATAAAATTTTATTCCCCACATAAAAGTTTTAAATATTTAAACTCAGCGGCAACACACAAGTTTTTAAGTACCTTGTAATAAAAAGTTTATCCTTCTAAGTGTTCGGATGAAGTTGATTGTCTCGGTTTTTTTTTTTTTTTTTTTTTTTTAAAAAAAAAAAATTGTTTTCTGTTTCCTTTAATGTTTTGCAGGAGTAAACATCTGTCAAGCTGGTAGTTTATCCACATTTCAATCGGTTAGGTTGTTTTGAGTTTCAATGAAGATCATGGGTTGGTATCTCGCAACCTTGAAGTGTAATCTCCAAGGATATGTGATATTATTGTTCGTTTGCCCCTAAAAAATTTTAAAAAAGACCATAATTACTGCAAAAAAATATATAGATAAATAAAATTACAAATAGTTAGCCGAAAACATAACAAATGTAATTAATGACAACATACAAATGAAGAACGCACCCGTAAAAGCGTTAATTAATTAGTAATTAACTTCTATGTGAAATACACTGGGCATTTCGGAACTGTATATTTTGGTAATAGTATCCCATCTGCCCCGACACCAATATCACAGTTTGCGTGCATCGTGTGTTTCTTACTTTCCCATGTTGCCACCTTAAACTTAATGGCTGAAGCAACCTCTAGCCGAAAAGACACCAACCCACGCATCCGATCAGCCACAAACTGCGCCCAACGTGCCTGATCGACAACTAAAGTATCCCCAGCTAGCGTACCTTGGAGAGTAGTCGTGGTCTTGGGTGATTGATAAAATGGATCCAATAATGGCTTTCCCCCAATGTTCTGATTCTGATAATACAGTGTTACGCGCACGGTATCATAGTATATACCGATATTCAGATTAGAGTTTCGAGCAGTCACGTTGAATGTTGCTTGAGCACTTGCAAAACCATTGTCTTGCGTTATGCTAGGGATAGAAAACTCATTGATATGAAACCTTGGACGATGTGGGCGTAAACTGAGCCATAAAATGAAAGTTATCAGCCCTACAATGAAGAGGAGGCTAAGAAAAACCGAACATATTAGCTTTGATACACGTGTGGTTAGACTTTCTTTGACTCGGTGCACATAGTAGCGTGCAGTATGATGTCGCTTTAACTGGCGACCGTCATTAACATGGGGCCGGTTAAGGCGGTCATCAGGGGTGTAGTGAATTGGGATTTGTTGTTGTGGGGTGCTCATGTTTTTCGGGCAGGTGATGTCGTGATTGGGATGTTTTGTGGTAGAAATGGATGAACAGAAGCCATCGATGGTGTATGGTTGCTTTATATGAAAAACAAGAATAAGGTGGCCGGAGATAAAAGGGATGCCACTAGTCTTTTGCTTGTAGAAAGGAAGGAATATTAGTCAGCTAGCTCATTGTAGTGTAGAATGGGTCATCTTATTTATTCTTGGCGATCTTTTAGATATTTTGCATTGTATGGAATTACATAGTGCTACTCTTGTTGTACATTGTTTTGTTTTGGTATTTCTTGTAATTTACTGCAAGTATATTTATATAGATACTATCTAGTTATATATAGGAACCTCCGAACTTAGATTATCGTTTGTGGTACTCTAAATAAAAGAGAAAAACTCATAATTCTTCATGAATACATGCATTTAGGGATGTTTATATTTTTTTTCTTGCTTAGTGTGAAAAATTGATCTCCACACTTTTGAGTGTAGACAAATTTTAAATTTCACCACACTTATACTTGTGATTTTATTTTCCATATGTTTTAAGTGTGAAAATTATGATAAGTGTGAAAATAAATTTTTACACATTTGTAAATATAAATAATAAAATTTTACACATTTTCTAAAACTGTGTAAAAATAAGTGTTAACAAATGACCAATTTTTTTGTATGTCTACTGCGGATATTAATATTGTTGAAATCAGAGAAATGTTTGTTAGTTCGTGAAACAAATAATAATAATAATAATAATAATAATAATAATAATAATAATAATAATAATAATAATAATAATAATAATCAATTCAAGCTTTTACGTTCATTCCTTCAAATTATATTATATATTAAAACAGGATGAAAACGACGCCGTTTTGGCACCCGTTTTCCCGCCTAAAAAATACGGCCCAAGTAATTAGCCTTTTTTCGTAGCTCATTTTTTTTCCGCATTTATACCGATTATTGGTACCTACTCCTTCGGTTCCAGAACATTCAATCTTTGTGTAACTACTGTGTCAAACCCTAGATCTAAAACAGTGTAACGAGTGAGCACGATGATGCTGATGATCGAAGGATGGAAGAAAGTGCTGCTGCTGATGATGATCGAAGGATGGAGGAAAAGTGCGCCGCGCAAATCCATCAAACCGAATCCACATCCAGTGCAGCTGATGATGCTCATCGAAGGATGGAAGAAATTGCTGATGATGAAGCTCGGAGGATTGGCCGAAAAAAAGAGTAATTGAGGTATGTAGCTTTTAAGCTTAAACCTGTTAGTATTTGACTTTTTTCTAAGTGAGTTTTCTTTTTTTGTTTTTTTTTTTCTTTTTTTTTTTTAATGAAATCAGTGGGGTTTGGGATAGGGATTGCCGTATTAATTTGGGTTTTTTTCTAGATAGTTTATGAGGACGTAAAAACATGGACATTTAAAGTAAAAGAATAGTGTAACTCATGGGTTGGGAGTGACATTCTATGCCAATAACATGTTTGGGATTGCTTATATTCTTTTTATGAAATCAATGGGGTTTTGGATACGGATTGTCGTATTAATTTGGGCTTTTTTTTTCTCAGATACTTTATGAGGACGCAAAAACATGGACATTTGAAGTAAAAGAATAGTGTAACTCATGGGTTGGGGGTGACATTCTAGGCCAATAACGTAATTCGGATTGCTTATATTCTTTGTTTACTTGCTGCAGACCTTATTTGCTTGCAAATTGTTCCAATGTGTTTCGTATAAAACAATGTAACAACCGTTGTCCTATGATTGCATATTTGCAAATTGTAGCCGTACAATTGATCATGAGTATATAAACAAAGAAGACATCCCTTTAATACTTTCAGAAGTATTACACATACCAGAACTTCATGTTAGCATACATGATTGACAAGGCGGTCTTATGTTTGGGATGTACCAAATCCTTATTTTTTATGGGAGATCAGTTAAAGATTTTGCCCAGAGCTCTTGAGTAACAGATCGGTGATGCAAGAAAGGTATTATGTCTTTATATTTCCAAAAAAGCGTACGATGTTTCATTTCGTTTGTTGAATTTATCAACCTTTGGACAAATAAAAAAATCGACCGTAGGTTATCATCATGCTTATGCGCATTCTGTAAGTTGGCTACCATCTGAAGGAATCAAACACGATCCTACCAATTCTCAAGCAACTTATCCATGATCAGGGATGTTAGGTATCACGTTCTTAACGCGGATAAGTTGCTTGACAATTGGCCTAGATATTGGCCCAGATCCATAGCCCCCTAGACCAGTCCAGAGTGCTGTTTAGGCATTGTTGTTTGTTGATGAACCAGGTATCCTTGAATTGTGTTTGTTCTACGTTTTCTATATAAATTTAACTGATGTAAATTTTCTGTTACAGGCTCTCAATGGACCAGATAAAATATCCGGGACCCCGGTAAAAAAAGGTAAATTATTCAGGCAATTACGTTAAAGTTGTTCAAGTAATACTTCAACCGTTTAAATTTATGAGCAGGTGCTGATCATCTGAGGTGTTGTTAGATTTTTAAGGTGTTCAGTTCCTTTGTTGTTGTTTCTTTCGATTAACCATTTTTTTATTATTTGCATGGGTTCTTATCGCTAATCCTGTTGCTACTGAATCAAACTCCGCCCCTGTTCAAGCAACTCCTTATCCAGTTAAAGAAACTTCATCTTCAGGTAACATTCATAAATCTGATATGTCTATAAATCTTTAGCCTTCTTAAGAATCAATTTGGATGTAGTCTTTTTAAAGAAGATAGTTGTCATCAAATATCTTTCAACTTTAGCTAATCTATTATTTTTTCGGGTTTCTTTAACGCATACAATATCAACATACCCTGGAATCCTTTCTTTCTAGGTTTATGTTAAGGTCACTAACCATGTGTAGTTTTATAACTGATGTGTAGCCATTACCGTGCAACCATCCATCTTATCTTTTCACCTTTCATGAGCTCTTAACTGTTATTTTGTGTGACATAAATCTAATGAAACATACGATCTGTGTGTCACAAAGTAGCATTTAACAGCCCAGAAAGATTTTCTTTTTTTTTTAAAGGTAGATGCTTTTGTTTCGCCCAGGTACGTCTGCCTTATGCGAGATCATATTTTGAATTAAATGCACAACGAAATGGATCCTTAAAAATCCCATAGTTAAACTATTTTATGCATTCTGATCATTGGTTCGGTTTTTTTTACCAAGGAAAGATGCGAATTAAAAGAGAATGGTGTGGCAAGCAATTTGGTGCATATTGCTTTTTCGCATTATCCTCTTTTGTTTCCCATCTATCCTTGGAAATTACACTGTATGATTGATCAAGGCCTTTTGTTGAGCTGGAGGTCAGAATATGCATGATCGTAATTCCAGTTACAAGCACGGCCAAATGGATGTGCAATTTTAACTAATCTGTTATTTGTTCATATTTAAACAGGTTTTGATGCAGCGTTGGGCTATGTGCTGCTATAAAGAAATTCACGGTTCATTTTTTCATATAACCATGGTACGTGTACACTTTCCAACGCTTTCATTTATAGATTATGTTCATACATTCTGCTTCGTGCAATAGTACAAATATGGCCTTTCGTCACACATAGCGTATTTCGAATGGCCACACAGCAACATATTTGCGTGACTAAATGTACTAGCCTTAAATAAACAGCCACACTTGATCCGACTTGTGTGACCATTTCGTAAAATATATGTCACACATTGGTGTATATATGTGACTAGAGGGTAACTGGTAAATATTTTTCGACATTTTAGTCACTTTTAATTCGGGACGTGTGACTGATACAAATCAGCTCAAAACATTAGTCACATTATATATATATATATATATATATATATATATATATATATATATATATATATATATATATATATATATATATATATATATATATATATATGTGTGACAAAGATATGTCACACAATTGAACAGTGTGACAAAAAAAAATATATGGTCACATGAAGTACTTGCGTATGTGGCTAAATTATATAGTCAAGTTTGTCACACATTATATAAACGTGACTGCTATTCTTTGCCGAATAGTTAGCCACATATGAATTTGAAATGCGTGACAACTAAAAATTCAGTTTGAAACACATTTTCACATGTACTTACCACGCCTATTTATAGCCTATACCCCAAGTAACTTCCTCATTCATCCAGTAAACAAACACAGTAAAACTTTTTTGAATCAAATTTGCAAAAGAATGTCTCAATTTTTCCTTCTTGAGGAACTTGCTGCGGCTGCTAACTCAACCGAGTTACCATACCAGATGACGATGTTCTTTGCTAGGGAGACGGAGCGTGATATCAAGTATGCCAAAGATCTGTTTGTGGCATATCAAGAGTTGCTTGATATTGTTGTTCAAAGGAACAAGATGATGGCTGAAATGGAACTTACGCGTCCCTCGGTGCAGATGTTCAAATTCTTGGAGTTCTTGAAGAAGCTTCAAAAGTCCGATGTTATCGAGCTTTTGGATTTGAAGAAGAAGATGGCAGAAGCGAAGCTCAAGCTCTTCAACAAGCACGCATTTGTAAAGGGACTTTAGAGTTTCTTTCATGGTCATCTATGTTTTGAATGTTCCTTTAATGTTTCCCTCCTTTTTATCAATGTTATGTTTGAACTTTAATGAATTTTAATGATATTATGTTTTTGTTATATTTCTGTTATCAATTTGAATGAATATTAATGTCATATGTCATGTTATTATTATTTTTTTATTTTTATTTTATCAATTTTAATGTTATATTATCAATTATGTTATCTGTTTGTTGATTTATTATGTTATTTTGCTTTGTTGTCTATGTTATGCTGCTTTTTTAAAAGTCAAACAAAGATCTCAAACAAATGCATCTTGTACCAATCACATTCCTCCTCTGGATCATATCAAAAGTCAAACAAAGATCTTAAACAAATGCATTGTAAGTGGTTTCAAATGTTAGAAAATATAGTAAGAATAAACATAATGGTATTAATCTAGTTAGTAGATGTGTAAAATTTGTGTTTGTGACAGTATTTACTCCCTGAATTGGCAAACTTACTTCAACACTGTTATGACCTAATTAATAAAGAGATCCAACACCTTTTTTTGATGTTACTGGGTTGATAGATTAAATAAGAATTTAGATTTTGTTGGGAAAGAAATCAAGAATTAGGTGAGAAGCATGATGGTACAACAAGGGAACAAGCAAAAGGATTACATAAAGTCAAATAAAATTGAGGTATAACAAACACATTATAAAATTGACTTCATAAAGTCAAATAAAGTATAGTGTAAAAGTTATAATCTAATTAAATGTTTGTAACAATCTTTTAAAACTATAGTGTAAAAGTTATAATCTAATTACAAATTCTTGTATTTACAAACGAAATAAAGTTAAAACATCAAGTTAAATGAAACCATGAAGAGTTATAGTAACTCAGAACTTAATGCTGCTTGGCATAACTTAATGCTGCTAGGCATAAATTACTTTAAACCGGTGTAACTGTAAACCGTTGTGACACTTTGTAAACCATTTTGACACTTAAACGTTGTGACACTTAAACGTTGTGACATTGCGACTCTTGTGTGCCTATAAATACAAAGGAATTACAACCAACTTCTTTCATCTTTTCATTACGTATTCAATTTTTGTTTGGAACTGCAATGGCTTCATCATCTTCAAATCCTGCTTCAAAGAAAACAAAACGTTCAAGGGATACTTCTCCTCCTCCTCCGTCAAGGGATACTCCTCCTCCTCCTCCAATGCTAGAAAAATATAAAATCCATGGCCTAACCCAATATTGTTGGGGCAAATGCAATTCTGGAGGCCTATTTGGTACTGAAAAACGGTTGGTTGAACTTTACAACGACCGAATCAAGCGGTTGGAAGCACACAACAAGAAATACCAAGAGACCATACTGGCGATTAAGAACAAAGTTGATCTTCGGACTCAAGAAATAGAAGAAATCCGCGGAAACATTGTTGATCTTTACAAAAGCATTCAAAAAACTTTAAATTATCATCATTGAATTTAGCCTGATGTAAGATGATATGAATCATTATTATGTTATTTTAATGTTTTAATCATTTAGTATGAACCACTATGTTACCAATAATGTATCTATATAATTGTTATTTACATGGGTGCTTGGGTATGTTAAAGTACACAGTTAATGCTGCTAGTAGATAGTTTACGCTGCTATCACCTTTAGTGTTGAGGGACGTTTTAGGGACCTTTTTTGCAACAAACTCCCTATATATTATATGGAAGAACCAGACCCCCAAATCCCCTCACCAAACTTATTTATTACTAACTTGGACTTTCAAAACCATGGTGAAATTGTGTAGTCATGTCATTACTTTTTTGTTGGATCGATATACTCTGACCAAAGTACTTTGTAGCTTGTAAGGTTTTAACAATCTTGAATAACTCAAAACTATTAATAATGAAACACTGATGTAACTTTGTAAAGTATGCGGAATCTACTAACACAAAGCTAAGAAGAATAACTTTATATTAAACCAAACTTTGAACCTGTTTCTCTATACAGATTCACTAACAATCACTAAATCTCTAATATCATACTTGCTAATACTTGTTTTTCTGAATTCGTATTCTAATTATCGTACATCTAATACCATCCTAAGGCTCCTTTTATAGACATAATGAAAACCTTAAGTTGGTTTACAATACTTGAACGAGAAGTAAACTATCCCTAACTAATTCTAGAATATTCTGATAATATTACATAACAATCCTTAAACAATATTGCATATCAGTCCTTAAACTTTAGAAGTACTTTAAATAATCTTCATGCACGAGCAGTACTTTGACCTTGAGCAGCACTTTGACACAACAATACTTTGAACTTCCAGAAGTACTTTGATCTTCATATCCCAACAATCCTCCCCTAACTTGAATTCTACTTGCTTGATTTCAAGTTTCTTTGTTATCTTTTTGATCTTTAACATCTTTATCTTCAAGGAAAATTGTATCTTTATCTTTTATCTAACTTGTATGTCAAAGTACTCTTTATCAGCTTCAGATGATATCTTCACAGCAACAATTCTTTTCAGCAACTCAACAGTATTTTGACAAAGTGTACATCAAATCTTTAAAGTTTCATACTATTCTCATCACTTCCAGATGTGTAAACTTCTGTGAGAGGTGAATCATTGAAATTTAATGGATTTTGATGTCTCTTTACCAAAGCCATTAACTCTGGAGTAGCCAATGTTTAGGTTGGAACAACCATGGTACATTGATAATCATATGATTTTTAGCAAATCATCAGCTATCAACGGATTTGTTTAGTCTTTACCAAGAGCCGTTTGCTTTTGGACTAGTTAGTTCTTTTATCACAACCATGGTGAACTAATTACCATAAAATGGATTTTCCACAGCCTTTACCACAAGCCATTTTCTTGTGGGCTAGCCAACTCTTCACTATTACAGATATGGTGAGTTGAAAACCATACAATTTTTAGTAAATTGTCAACTAAAAACGGATTTGATTATCACATCAGAGTTGTACCCTCATGATGAGTCAAACTCTTTCTTGTCTGTTAAACATGGTGAGTTGAGTACCATTTGCTGTGTAGTACAAGTACTAACACCATGTGTGACTTTTCAAAACCTTTATAGATATCATCTTACGCTTCACAAAGTTTTTCTTTTAAAACTTAATCAATATCAAAAGACCTTATTGGTTTTATGCAGCAAGCAGTACTTTAAGAAAGTACTGTTTGTCTAGCAGTACTTTAAATAAAGTACTTTATTATTCAAAAAATATTTATACAATACAAATCATACCAGTATTTATGCAATATCATCATTTGAAGTAGTCCACTGTATGAATAATTCAATCACCATTAATGCTACTTAAGTCTCATTCTCAACTTCCATACCATGATCCAACATTCTGACCATAATTTCTCTTATTAGAGGATATCTTCTCTCTGCAAACATATAGATCATAGCTCCATCTTCCATTTCAAGTGAGTGTACTCCTGATGACTCAAAGAGTCTCCATCTTGTTATTTCCCAATTCTCTTGATCATTCCACAGAGCATCACTACTTGTTTCATTTGTCTCCTAGATGGTTATTAAATCACCCAATAAGATCAATCCCACTCCTTTTGGCTTAGTATTCTCAAAGTAATCCTGCACTTGTAGATACAAATAGTATAAATCTTCTCTATCTACCTTGTGCAGTATATCCCATAGCATTTTGAATACTGTAAAGCTTTCATCTTCTCTATGAAAAATGAGATAATCTCCATCAGATGCTTCTACCACAGAAAATGTAGAAATCTTGGACTTCTTCCCAGCATTCTCTGTCTTCTTTGGATTTTCAAAATCCACAACCCTAAGATAATTCCTCAATTCATCAATAGTATCTGCTCTCAGCATCTTGAATCTCTTTGATAACTGATCATCATTAGTTGCTTTGTTCCTCTTTAACTTTCTTTTCTCATCTTGTTCTTTCGTTAAATCATGCAACTTCTTTTCTTTCTCAGAATCCATAGGCACAAAACTATCTAACTCTCTTTTGATTGACTCTTGAACACTGTCATATAGTTCTTTCACCTGTGGATGTCTTAGCCTTTGTAGATTCTTAAATCCTCTGCCTTTTAGAAAACTTATCATAGAATTTCTCTCTTGAGCTTTAGACAGTGGCCTTCTTGTTTCAACAACTGGCTCTCTTGACTCCCTTAAGTAATCAGCATCTAAATCAGCTTGATACTTTCTTGCAACATCTTCATTCTTAGCTACCACAAAAGTTCTTAGCTGTGCCAGAGTGAACTTCTTCTTCTTTTTCTTTGATTCTTGCATAATCCCTTTTCCTTTATCCTTAGGATCTAATTCTTCAGATTCAGAAGAGGCTTAGAGACTTGAGTTTGTTCAACACCAGGAATACTTATCCCTCTTGGTCTTGACATATTAACCATAATCTCAGCAATAGTCTCATCATCACTAGTTGTGTGCTCTTTTATCTCATCTTGCTGAGTGGAAGGGCCAGTTTCATCATCAAAAGTTCTTGTAGAAGGTCCAGCTTCATCAACATTTAAGGCAGCAGTACCTTGATCACCTTGATCCAAAGTACTTTGCACACCAGTACTTTGAGGATCAGTACCTTGAGTATCTATATGTTGATTAGCAGTACTTTGAATATCAGCACCTTCAACATCAGTACTTTGTGCTTTATTCTCTTCTGCAACAATTTGCTCAACTTCATCAAGTTTTCTTTCAGCAGTACCTTGAGCAATGTATTCAAAATCCATAGCATGAGCTTATACATATTGATCTTGAGGCTCAGCATCATCTTCATTCAGATTATCATTCTGATTCCTCCCCAATATGAATGATGATGACCTCTTCCCGCTCTTCTTAGATTTAGAAGTCTTTTAGGATTTCTGAGCACTTCTCTTCTTTTACTTAACCCATAGTCTGTGATTTTGAACAAGTGGCCAAAAAAATCTCTTCAATCTCCTGAACTTATTTCTCAATCTCTTGATCTCATCAGCTTGAGCATTAATCACCTTCTTCATCCTTCTAAATTCCCTTGTCAAAGCATAAGTATCCAGATGTCCCACATCTCCCTCATCTCCTCCAGGTGTTTGAAACCCACATGTGGAAGTATAATCATCATGAGATGGTGGCTTCTCTTGCTCTGAACCAGTACCTTGCAGAGAAGTACTTTCCTTGGAAACAGGATGTTAAGAAGTACTTTCAATAGAAAGAGTCTTCTCCCTTGATAAATGAACAAGAACAGACATAGAAGTAGTTCTTTCACTTGAAGCAACTTGCTGAGGTGATGCAAGAGGTGGTGTTGAAGTATGTTCTGATGCGGAATGCTCTGAATGTGCATCACTTTCTTCATTAGCAGCATCCCTAACTGCTTGTGCTACTTCCAATATGTGAGCTGTCAAAGGTGTATTTTGGCTAGAAAACTTAACACCCTTGTGAGACATAAAAGTGAACACCTTGTGTGGAAGTACAACAGTGGGTATAAAATCTTGAGGTTTTGGAACACCCTCAAGTGATTTGTCTAAGAATAACTGAACAAACCTAGGATACATCAAAAATGGTGAACCAGCTTTGATGTGAGCAAGCATACCATCAAGAATCATGTAGGAGAAGTTAAATTGTTGATTGATAGCTAACCCAACTAATGCAGA
Organism: Artemisia argyi; assembly: GCA_030686995.1. Classification (NCBI taxonomy): domain Eukaryota; kingdom Viridiplantae; phylum Streptophyta; class Magnoliopsida; order Asterales; family Asteraceae; genus Artemisia; species Artemisia argyi. Next base: position 493,043 of record JARVZY010010684.1, read on the forward strand.
GGCTATGGTATGTCCAAATTGATCCCAAGCAGTACTTTTGGGACTTAGACAATGAAGCAAAACATGGATAAGGTACTTCCAATGAGGACTAACTAATGCCTTTTGAAAAGTAAGCTTATTGAGAACACCTTCATAGCCTATCTCTCTAAGTTCATCCCAAATAACTTGTTTATCAAAAAGAACAGTACCTTTTTCATCATCAAACAATAAGACCTCCCTTATTGTGGCTTTAGTGATACGAATAGGCCTCCCTACAACTGTAGCATGAATAACATCTTCTCCTTCTTCCAAATCAGACCTAGCCGTAGCCCAAAACTCTTGAATCCAGGGACCAATGATTTCTGTATTGACCAAAAGTGAGTAATTGATAGATGACCCAGTAAGAAAATCAATGATTCCATGAAAATCAACATTCTTTTGCGTCTTCTCCAAGTTGGCAATCATGTTGTTTTTGGTAATTGTTGGACGGTTTGCCATTGTTTGTGTTTGTGAAAGAGAATGATGATCGATGATGAATTTGTTAGTGCTTGAATGGATGAACAGGAATGAGGATGAGGGTATGTAAAGATGGAAAAGATAATCATAAAGAAGGATAATATACAAAAAATCACGGTTAATTAATGATTTTACTGTTATTTTTGGAATTTATCTTCCCCGTATCTTTCGTAAAGTTGTTACCCCCCATTTTTGACCGTTGGATCAGTACCCTGACACGTCAGTATTTTCCAGTAAGCGCCAAACAGTACTTTGCCATATAACACGGAGCAATACTTTCATTCCTTATGAAGCAGTACTTTGGCTAAAAGTACTTTCCACCAAAATGTCTAACAATATTGAGTTTTTGACCAAAACATCTTCTGAAAGTCAACCCGAGATAATAAATATTTTCCATATTTACTCCCCAAAGCTAACAAAACAAGTAGGAGTTAATAGCCTTCATAAATAACCCTTGGGATTGACTTGCCTATAACACATAACTTCATCAAAAACCTTGTTTCTACCATTATAGAAACCCTAGTATCATCATGAGCCACTTTCCACTAATTTACATCTCATCAAATGACATTTCTGACTCAGAGATAAGCTACTACTCTGACTCTGATTCAGGATGGAGTGGCTATTTTCCTCCAAGTGCATCAAGCTCAACTAACTTGAATCCTAATAAAAAGGTTTCTACTCCTGCTCCTGCTCCATCTCTATCCAGTGATTTGCCACATGCATTGACACAGGCTCTGGAATCAGCTTTGAAGAACATGAAGTGGCCTGCCCAATAGAAGCCTGCAAGACTAGAAAAGCCTCCAAAGCAAGTGCTAGGTCTTGCTTGCCCAAGAAAGCAACCTACCTTTGATAACAAGAGGAAGGGTGCTCAGAAGGCAAAGCAGAACTATGAGGGAAAGGGAAAGAGGCCAATAGAGTAGTTGGTGTAGGATGTAGTTTGTTTAGGGTTTGTGTTTGTTTGTTTTGATGATGTGTCTTTATCTTGAAATGTTGAATGTAACTTTTCCTATGATGATAATGAATAAAGTTACCTTTCTATTTAATGATGAATGTAGCCTCCCCTAAAATAATGAATAGTTACTAATGCCTCCCCTCAAATGTAGCTTAATTATTGATCATCCCAATACTCACCACTAAAAAAGTAAATCATGAAACATCAAAGCCCTTTGTGAGTAAATCTGCTACATTATCATCTGTGTGAACTTTAATGTAACAATTTGCAATTTCAGGTTAACTTTTATTCCCGAAAATTTCACTATTCACTTTTTACTATTCACTTTTCACTATTCATCTCAGAAATTTTTATTTCATATTCTTGTAAGTTAAACTATTTTAACGATAATCCGAGAGTTTGACGCTCGTCGGATCATTTCTGCAAAAATCACAAAGCCGTGTCCGAGATTTACTTTTAGGTTTAAACGTCATTCTAGCATCCCGATATGTCCATAAAACATTATAAACAATAGAAATATGATTTTCTCTCATTTTAGGACAATTCCAAAAGTTTCGGAATTTTACGTTTTCCAGTTCAGCGTTTTACGCGAATTACGCGTTTTAGACCCATGTTTCCAGTTTTTAGCAGGGTTTTAGCACCCGATAGAACCTACCACTCATTTTATATTTTATTATGGACTATATTGACATGTTTAACCATACTTTCAAGTTTCATATTTTTAGGATACCCGGTTTTACGTTTCGTGGCCTAAAAACTTACGGTTAGTAACTTACGGAGTCAAAACTAGCTACATACTTAGGATATTATCATCCAAAGACCATGACTACTCATCTAGTCACCCTATCCATATATAAACCGACTTAGGAGGGGGGGGGGAGTCACCATGTGTGGTTAAATCTTAACCATTGAACTCTAGGATGGTTACAAGTGTCTAAACTTCCATTATAAGCTTCCTAATCCTAAACTTGGTCTCCAAGTGTTGTAGCTTTCCTAGTTACCTTCCTAACCTCCTCATTTTTAGTATAAAAGAGAGCTCATTCATTCCTTTCTTCATAACCAAAACGACACACCCTTTAATCCTAGCACCATGATCCTTTGATCTTCAATATACAAGTTACACTACAAAGTTCAATGTCTTAGTATTCTCTACCTAGTTCTCAAGTTTGTTTGGTGATTCCATGGTTGATTTAGGAGCTACACAAGGTTACTAGGGCTGAAGTTAAATGGTTTTCACAAGGGTTAGATCAAGGCTAGCAAGGGTTACAAGAGTTGTGGTAAAGGGTTTACAAGCATAGGTTTAGTGTCCTAGTTCATACTTGACTTCCTTTCTTTAGAAAGCCAAAAGTTGTAAGCAAACCCTTATACACTTTCTTGCTCAATATCATTTCATGCTTATTATGTTTCTTTCATGCTATATATGGTCTTTGTATTGTGTTCATGATGTTTAAAAATGGATAAAACGAGTATTGGTATACATATGTTAACTTATGACAAGTAAACAAGCAAACTAGTGATATTTATGGAGAACCACGACCAAAATAGTATAACTATGATATTTGACACTTACTTACTGTTATAAAGGACTTCAAAAGGAAAACATAGCAATTTGAATCACCCAAAACGAGTACACGAGTCAAAAGATACGGCCATAAGAAGTTAGCGAAACCAAAACGCCGAAACTGCCTAAACCCTACTGTTTTGCATTCTGTGTTTTTGAAAGTCACCCTTCTGGTCCGATTCATCAAAAAGTTAAAACATGAAAGTTGTCCGGAACGCCGTTTTCGTTCAGGAACAAAGAAGCTTAAGCCCTGAAAATGCTTTCTGAGTGATAATTTCTTCAAATTCTTAACAACCCATTTTTAGACCAAAGTCACTATATAATAGTTATGATTTACTAAGACCAAGAGGTCTAATGACCTAAAGCCAAGACCACAACCATGACTAAAGCCAAGGTTGAGTCTCAAGACCATGGTAACATGACCAAGGTCATGGCAAAGCCACGGCTAAAGACCATATAACTTTTAAAGATCAAAAAGCTTATATATATATATATATATATGTTATCAAATACTACAATAGTAGGGAGCCTCATGTGAGGAGTTCATTGAGTAAGCCGTCGAGACGAGTTGTGGATTTATGAGTTAAAGTGCCCTGGCTCCTCGAACGTTTACTCCATGACTTCTGAATTATGTCGGCCCGAACGGTAGTAAGAGATTTACAACCTATACATGTTTCATAGACCACTTATATTCAACGACTTACACTATATACTAAGTACTACATCATGAACATTATGCAAGATATATATAGGCAATTCTTCGTATTCTTAGACGTTACTCCAAACCTAAGTCGCAACGTTCTATTATAGGCTGCTCTTAGAGACTTTCGCGATTCGACTACCACTTTCATTTCTCATTACATAGACTTAAGGTGAGTCATAGCCCCTACTCTTTTCGTACTTGTTTTAACTCTTGGGGGGGATACATGCTCAACTACTTGCTTACTTGTACAAATACTCAAAAAATTTATACTTGATTGTTTTATACTTGACTGTCTTATACTTGATGGCATAATACTTGATTTCATACATACATGACTGTCTTTTATCTTTGGGAAGTGGCTCCCAGTAAACTTATATCTTTGGGAAGTGGCTCCCAGTTTTCTTTGGGAATTGGTCCCAGTTGTCCTTGGGAATTGGCTCCCAAAGTGAGGTCTTCGGAGATGAAGTAGAGACTCACTACTAATTGCTTAATTGTCTTGATGAACTTATACATGTCTTTATTATACTATATGTTAGCAGTGGGTTGTGAACACACAGGTTACAAGTCTCTTATGGCGGGACTTGTAACTGAGTGGATTCTCAATGCCTTTGCTGTGTGATCATTCTTTAAGGCTTTTCAACTGTTTTAAGACAAACTCTATGAACTCACCAACCATTGTGTTGACACTTTAGCATGTTTATCTCAGGTTAGTAAGGCGATAGCTAGTGCGTGGAACTTAGAGTCAAGCTGCATATTATGAAGACTTACGCTTTTATCATTTATCATTCAAAACATTTTGTATACATTTATGTATCATACTTTGAAATCTCATGTTTGTAACTTTGAATTCATTAATCGAATGGTAACTTTTAAAAACGTCTCATTTAGAGTTCGTTTTCTATAACTTGTACTTTGTATTATGAAGTAGCACCCTTATGACACAGTCTTCCGCTGCGGTATTTTGGGGGTGTTACAGATTGGTACCAGAGCCTTGGTTATAGAGAACTAGGTTGCATTTAGTGCCTAGACTATAACTGCAATATACGTTGGGACCTTCCTCTTTATTTTTCCTTACACACAATACATACACATACGCTTTTTGTTAGTTGTTGGTTTAGTTCCACGCTGTTAGATGATGTGACTTTAGTATTACATGGAACCCCAGAGATTAGCCGAGTCATTAAAAACATGGAGCTCAGTAATAACTAATTATTTAACTTGATCTTGTGACAGTTCTTGTTTGATTAGACACAAGATTTGAGTTAAATAATATTATTGCTTAGCTTTAGGGATTTGATGACTTGATTATCTTACCATCGGCCTCAGAAGGCGGATTTTGTGTTGGAAATTCTTAAGTAGGATGATTTAGAATCTCCTTATTTAAATGGATTGGGACGCCTCTTTAGTTAAATAAAGAAATTGTAAATCACCGAACCATAAGTTTATGAGACCTTACTTACATAAATTTGGACGCTTCTTTATGTAAGTAATGTGTTATAAATAAGTGGGCTTAATTGTAGCCGATACAACTCCTTAACCAGAACCTTAGACGAATCAGAGTGAACACCACTATTTTAGAGATCCTGAATTCTCCTAGACACACTAAACTTCGGGACGAAGTTTCCTTAAGGGGTAGAGACTGTAACAATTCGCAATTTCAGGTTAACTTTTATTCCCGAAAATTTCACTATTCACTTTTTACTATTCACTTTTCACTATTCATCTCAGAAATTTTTATTTCATATTCTTGTAAGTTAAACTATTTTAACGATAATCCGAGAGTTTGACGCTCGTCGGATCATTTCTGCAAAAATCACAAAGCCGTGTCCGACATTTACTTTTAGGTTTAAACGCCATTCTAGCATCCCGATATGTCCATAAAACATTATAAACAATAGAAATATGATTTTCTCTCATTTTAGGACAATTCCAAAAGTTTCGGAATTTTACGTTTTCCAGTTCAGCGTTTTACGCGAATTACGCGTTTTAGACCCGTGTTTCCAGTTTTTAGCAGGGTTTTAGCACCCGATAGAACCTACCACTCATTTTATATTTTATTATGGACTATATTGACATGTTTAACCATACTTTCAAGTTTCATATTTTTAGGATACCCGGTTTTACGTTTCGTGGCCTAAAAACTTACGGTTAGTAACTTACGGAGTCAAAACTAGCTACATACTTAGGATATTATCATCCAAAGACCATGACTACTCATCTAGTCACCCTATCCATATATAAACCGACTTAGGAGGGGGGGGGGAGTCACCATGTGTGGTTAAATCTTAACCATTGAACTCTAGGATGGTTACAAGTGTCTAAACTTCCATTATAAGCTTCCTAATCCTAAACTTGGTCTCCAAGTGTTGTAGCTTTCCTAGTTACCTTCCTAACCTCCTCATTTTTAGTATAAAAGAGAGCTCATTCATTCCTTTCTTCATAACCAAAACGACACACCCTTTAATCCTAGCACCATGATCCTTTGATCTTCAATATACAAGTTACACTACAAAGTTCAATGTCTTAGTATTCTCTACCTAGTTCTCAAGTTTGTTTGGTGATTCCATGGTTGATTTAGGAGCTACACAAGGTTACTAGGGCTGAAGTTAAATGGTTTTCACAAGGGTTAGATCAAGGCTAGCAAGGGTTACAAGAGTTGTGGTAAAGGGTTTACAAGCATAGGTTTAGTGTCCTAGTTCATACTTGACTTCCTTTCTTTAGAAAGCCAAAAGTTGTAAGCAAACCCTTATACACTTTCTTGCTCAATATCATTTCATGCTTATTATGTTTCTTTCATGCTATATATGGTCTTTGTATTGTGTTCATGATGTTTAAAAATGGATAAAACGAGTATTGGTATACATATGTTAACTTATGACAAGTAAACAAGCAAACTAGTGATATTTATGGAGAACCACGACCAAAATAGTATAACTATGATATTTGACACTTACTTACTGTTATAAAGGACTTCAAAAGGAAAACATAGCAATTTGAATCACCCAAAACGAGTACACGAGTCAAAAGATACGGCCATAAGAAGTTAGCGAAACCAAAACGCCGAAACTGCCTAAACCCTACTGTTTTGCATTCTGTGTTTTTGAAAGTCACCCTTCTGGTCCGATTCATCAAAAAGTTAAAACACGAAAGTTGTCCGGAACGCCGTTTTCGTTCAGGAACAAAGAAGCTCAAGCCCTGAAAATGCTTTCTGAGTGATAATTTCTTCAAATTCTTAACAACCCATTTTTAGACCAAAGTCACTATATAATAGTTATGATTTACTAAGACCAAGAGGTCTAATGACCTAAAGCCAAGACCACAACCATGACTAAAGCCAAGGTTGAGTCTCAAGACCATGGTAACATGACCAAGGTCACGGCAAAGCCACGGCTAAAGACCATATAACTTTTAAAGATCAAAAAGCTTATATATATATATATATATATATATATATATATATATATATATATATATATATATATATATATATATATATATATATGTTATCAAATACTACAATAGTAGGGAGCCTCATGTGAGGAGTTCATTGAGTAAGCCGTCGAGACGAGTTGTGGATTTACGAGTTAAAGTGTCCTGGCTCCTCGAACGTTTACTCCATGACTTCTGAATTATGTCGGCCCGAACGGTAGTAAGAGATTTACAACCTATACATGTTTCATAGACCACTTATATTCAACGACTTACACTATATACTAAGTACTACATCATGAACATTATGCAAGATATATATAGGCAATTCTTTGTATTCTTAGACGTTACTCCAAACCTAAGTCGCAACGTTCTATTATAGGCTGCTCTTAGAGACTTTCGCGATTCGACTACCACTTTCATTTCTCATTACATAGACTTAAGGTGAGTCATAGCCCCTACTCTTTTCGTACTTGTTTTAACTCTTGGGGGGGATACATGCTCAACTACTTGCTTACTTGTACAAATACTCAAAACATTTATACTTGATTGTTTTATACTTGACTGTCTTATACTTGATGGCATTATACTTGATTTTATACATACATGACTGTCTTTTATCTTTGGGAAGTGGCTCCCAGTAAACTTATATCTTTGGGAAGTGGCTCCCAGTTTTCTTTGGGAAGTGGCTCCCAGTTGTCCTTGGGAATTGGCTCCCAAAGTGAGGTCTTTGGAGATGAAGTAGAGACTCACTACTAATTGCTTAATTGTCTTGATGAACTTATACATGTCTTTATTATACTATATGTTAGCAGTGGGTTGTGAACACACAGGTTACAAGTCTCTTATGGCGGGACTTGTAACTGAGTGGATTCTCAATGCCTTTGCTGTGTGATCATTCTTTAAGGCTTTTCAACTTTTTTAAGACAAACTCTATGAACTCACCAACCATTGTGTTGACACTTTAGCATGTTTATCTCAGGTTAGTAAGGCGATAGCTAGTGCGTGGAACTTAGAGTCAAGCTGCATATTATGAAGACTTACGCTTTTATCATTTATCATTCAAAACATTTTGTATACATTTATGTATCATACTTTGAAATCTCATGTTTGTAACTTTGAATTCATTAATCGAATGGTAACTTTTCAAAACGTCTCATTTAGAGTTCGTTTTCTATAACTTGTACTTTGTATTATGAAGTAGCACCCCTATGACACAGTCTTCCGCTGCGGTATTTTGGGGGTGTTACATATTGGTACCAGAGCCTTGGTTATAGAGAACTAGGTTGCATTTAGTGCCTAGACTATAACTGCAATATACGTTGGGACCTTCCTCTTTATTTTGCCTTACACACAATACATACACATACGCTTTTTGTTAGTTGTTGGTTTAGTTCCACGCTGTTAGATGATGTGACTTTAGTATTACAAGGAACCCCAGAGATTAGCCGAGTCATTAAAAACATGGAGCTCAGTAATAACTAATTATTTAACTTGATCTTGTGACAGTTCTTGTTTGATTAGACACAAGATTTGAGTTAAATAATATTATTGCTTAGCTTTAGGGATTTGATGACTTGATTATCTTACCATCGGTATTTTGGGGGTGTTACATTTAACCACATTTAGAGTTCGTTTTCTATAACTTGTACTTTGTATTATGAAGTAGCACCCCTATGACACAGTCTTCCGCTTCGGTATTTTGGGGGTGTTACATTTAACCACATTTATGAGTCTGTGCTCATAACAATCTCTGATAAAGTTATGCCTAATCTGAATATGCTTTGTCTTGGAATTATAGACAAGATTCTTCACAATATAGACTGTACTCTCATTATCAATGTTGATAGGAGTATTCTTGAAGTTGAATCCATAGTCCAAAAGTTGATTTTGCAACCAAAGTACTTGGGCACAGCAACTTGCAGCAGCCACATATTCTGCTTCTATGGAAGATGTTGCTGCAATTGTTTGCTTCTTGCATTGCCATGCAACTAATCTTCTTCCAAGGTATTGGCATCCTCCAGTGGTTGATCTTCTGTCATATTTGTCTCCAACATAATCACTGTCTGAAAAGGCTTCCAAATGAAAAGGAGACTCCCTAGGATACCACAACCCTAGCTTAGGTTGTTGCCTAAGATACCTAAAAATCCTCTTGACTGCATTCAAATGTGAAACTTTGGGTTTGACTAGATGTCTTGCACATAAACACACAGCAAAAGTAATGTCAGGTCTAGATGCAGTCAAATACATTAGACAGCCAATCATGGATCTATAGAGCTTAACATCAACATCTTCCCCATCTTCATCTTTTCCCAATGGTTTGTTAGCATCAATGGGTGTGGATGCTGGCTTGACAGTGGTGAAGTTAAACCTCTTAAGAATGTCTGTAACATACTTATCTTGACTAATGAAAATGCCACTGCTTGATTGTTGAACTTGAAGCCCCAAAAAAAATGTTAGTTCACCCATGGAACTCATTTGAAACTCTTTTTGCATGAGATCCTCAAACTCTTTCACCATTGACTACTTTGTGGCTCCAAAGATAATGTCATCCACATATGTCACACCCCCAATTTACCTGACTTGCAGCGGAATGGAATACCTGGGGGTGTCTGTCATAGCACCACAGTTATAGTTACATTGAACGACCTAAAGTATCATTTGGAAAATACTGCATTTGATCATTGAAATAATCCAGAGTTTACAAAATGAGGTCCCCAAAATGTGTTGCAAGTTTATGAAAACAAGTCCTACTAGATCAAACGTTTACATAAGTGCATGAAATAATGATGAGACGCGTCGACTCCGCGACTCCATGAAGGTCCAAATGCATGTCACATGAGCTACCTTAATAACCTGAAATACATTGCTAAAACGTCAACACGAATGTTGGTGAATTCCATAGGTTTGTAAAATGTAATGATGTACGGCCACCACAAGTAAAAGTGCAAGATAAAAATCTCATGAAAATTGTACAATAGACCTTAAGCTCATGGCACCGAAGCTATGACTGATGAAACATTATATGCCCCTCCCGAATGTTTTACCAGAACACTCGTAACTGATGTAACATACATGAAATGCATCCGCTTACGGTTGGTAATCACTACCACGGATGGAGGCGTCACCCTCGATAGATCTATCCACTCACTCTCGCTTACCTGCAAATTAACGGTCCATGATAATAAACAGGGGACTTTAACTGATTGGTAAGGCAACTTAAGCAATGTACATATGTTTGAAAACTTGGGCTCGTACTAAAATGATTGATGCAATGTATTCCCCCCGTGGGATTTGAAATCAAAATATTGTATTGAAAACGGGGCTATGAAAACTCACCTTAACTGATGAAACTGTGATGAAGTGAAATGAACAACCATGAACATGTAATGAGCTGAAAAAAACAAGGCGCGCACACTAGCCGCAACCTAATATGAATGATGAACGATCTACTTTAGATCACAAACTGATTTTATGAATGTCCATGCACATGTTTCCTATACCACTCTATTCTTTGGAAAAATACTTGTTATTATCAAAATATACATTTTCCAAAACTTGGGAAAATATGGCTACTAGAAAATAAACTAGTTGAAACGTGTATATATATATATATATATATATATATATATATATATATATATATATATATATATATATATATATATATATATATATTTATATATATCATATGAATCAATGTTAGTGTTGAAATCCTCGGTTTGAAATCATTGAAATAACGCCTTGTAGTAATGAAAATATACTTGTAATCACTAATACTTCATTAGTTATGAAAATGGGTACTTGGTATTATTTCTAGAAATCTAGAGTTACTACGTAGTTTTAGTATTATTATTTCAAAAGCTGTCAAACTAAAATGAGTTTTGGCGATATTCAAACGTGAATATCTTTGTCGTTATAAGTCCGTTTTACTTGTTCTTTATATCCACGGTTACGTCTTAGTATGTAGTAATATATTTTGGAAAGCTCGGCTCCTCCGGGTTACGTCTAAAGCCTCTTTTTGTCCGACGAAAAACGTCCAACAACATGTAATTTTCAGAAAAATACTTTTCGTCAACAAACTTGCAAAAATCATAACTTCTTCGTTATAAACTCTTTTTAATCCGTTCTTTCGCCTACGGATTCGTTTTTGAAAGTATTTTCTAAAAATTTTGCCAAAGTTTCCTTTATGTTTACTGATTTTCCTGGATTTACAAAAATGGGACAGAATGTTTATATACTTGTTACAAACCCATTTTTCATGTCAAAAACTAGTTTCTTCTTCAACCAAATCTCTTGCAAACACCACAAAACTATACTAATCCTACCATACACCTTCTTAGGGTGACATGGGTTCCTAATGACTAGTAATCAAGTTAATTTAACAAAGGAACACCTAAATCACAATCTAGGGTTTGTATGTTCAAAAAGTATACAAAAATAAAGTGATATAGCTAGTTTGTGCATGAAATTAAGCATGAATACTATAAGATACATGTGTTAATTAGATGAAAAGATGAAAATAAATTTGATAACTCACTTTGAAATTCTAGGTGATGAGATGATTAGAAACCTTGGATTACTTGTGTTTTTGTTGGATGATTCTTGATTAGAATGATGAAATGAACAACTTTGTAGCTTTGTACTTTGAAAAATAATGGATTGATCATGGTGTTCTTGGTTTTGGTCGTGGCTTATGAAAGGAAGAGGATGAGATGAGAGCTTTTGATTCTCAAAATTTATGTATGTTATGTAAAATGTGTTTATGAGGTTTTTGGTAAATATTAGGATAGTTATATTGTATAATACTAGTACATAAGTACATAAGGTTAAAAATGAAATCACATGGTGTCTAGGGGAGGGCATGTGGCCGGTTTTTAATGTGAAAAAGAGTAGCAAAGTTGGTTTTGATCACTTAGGAAATGTAGTGTAATAATAATTGTAGTTTAGTGTAATTATTAGTTATAATCGGGTACCGGGTTTGCTAGAAATAAATATTAATGAAGTTGACTGGGACATAATAAAGTCATAAAAATATTAAAAATATGTTGGGTACAAGTACTGAGTGTTCGGGTGATTATTGGTTAGTTTTCACGAAAACCGTCGTAATATTCATAAGCTCACGTTATAAATAAAATAAATTTCCAAAATACTGGGTAAATGAATGTTATAACTTTTATGATGATAAAATGGATATAAAAATATGTCGGGACCATTGTGGGAATATTTAGATATATTCGTCGTGTATAAACCGGGTGTTAACGTTTATTTATAAATTATTATAAGGAAAACGTTAAATGTATCAAATATATAAATTTGAAAATCCTAAGAGTGGTATAACATGTAAATGACCTACTGATGATATGCAGACTATCTCCAGTCCGTATGAAATGTCATTACTGATAATGCATGAATTCGCACCTGAACCAATACGGTTACGCGAATTTAAATACCCGTAAACTAAATTTACGATGAAATGTGTAATGCAAGTGAATAGTGAAAACTTTTCCGGCAATGAATAGTGTTTAGTGAATTGTAAAATTTCTGAATGCTTATCGGAATGTCAAACTGACACAAAAAATGATGAAGAGTAAACTGATGAATAGTGTTTTGATGTATAGTGTTTTTCCAAAGTTCGGAAAATGACCTGAAATGACCTGAAATGGTGAGTTGTGACAGTCTTCCCCTCTAAAAGGAACTTCGTCCCGAAGTTCAGTTTATGTTGGTCTCTGAAAACGTATTGGTGAAAAGGTGATGATATTCAAGAATTCCAGCGAACTCTAACGATAGGAATTCGACTCTGCTTCAACTGTTCGACCACACGGTCCATGATTTCTGTTGGTTCTCTTACAAGGTTTATGTTTGACTTTGGGTTGGATTCCTTTCCAAATGGAATTACGAGTGACTAATCTGAAAAGATGATAATACATGGTTGTGTAATCCTGTTGTTCTCTAACAAGGCTCAAGTCTGACGGCTACTAGGCCTACTCTGTCTAAAATATTACATGGTCCAGTGTATATCGGGTTTAACTTTCCAAGTTTTCTGAATGATATCATGCCTTTCCTAGGCAGAACTTTCAACATAACTCTGCCTACCAACTTGAAGTTTTAATGGTTTACAACTTATTGAACTTATAACTGATTCTTGACTTGTAGAAAATTTCTGGTTATCTCATGAATGCCTACTAGACTAGTGAGTTGAGCTTTTTCCGAGTTTGGCCCATCAATAGATGGTCTGCGCTTCTTAATGTTTTAAATGTGATACTAGTAATATATACTGCTGAATTCTGCCAGAACTCAAGTTTGTATGCTAGTTGGTCGATTCTAAAATGAATCTTAAATAGTCCAATATGCTAAAGGTTCAACCTCTCTTGTTATCCAATTTGTATCATGCCAATCCAAGGCAATGCTTTTAACTTAGTTTGTTCTCCCACTTGAATCTGGATGGTTTGTTGTTCAGGATACCCAATCCAAATGATGTGTGTTATGTACCAACCTAACTTCTGCCAGTTTCTCTCTGTTGGTGTGATAACTATGATTGCAACTGAATTTGGTTTATGTTAAATGATTAGTCCAACCATTTCTAGGGTCAATCACTCATGCTCTGAGCATATTTTGCTATGTTTGAATTGTTCTCTCGCCTTGACCATCGTTCTGAGGGTGATAGGTGATGTTCACATCTAAATGGGTTTCTGAAGGAAATCCTGAAATGATTGCTTGGAGTCCAAGGTGAATCGGTTTCCTTAACAGGAATAACTGAAATGGGTACAATAAACCTTTGTGACTAATTCCACAATGTTCGGTCCTTCAAACTTGGCGTTATCTGAAAGGGATAGAATATAGGTAACAATTTGATTCCTTGTGTTTTGTTCCAACGGATGATAAGACATATGTTTTTCTTTGCCTACTGGGTTCGGTCTCCACTACTGAAGTTCGTGATTAATTTGTGATGTTCCTACTAATTCCTCCATCACATATTCCAAATATTCTTTATTGTCAAGTCACAAATCCTAAATGCATAAGCGATGTTGTCGAGAAAGTGGTTCTGGAAATTTGTCTCGCGATTGTGAGTTTTGGTTGAAATCTTTTTCTAAATAAGCGAATTTAGAAAATGGAGCAAATGATTTAATAAGTAATATTTTTCCTGATGATTCAAAATTTCATTAGTTATGAAATAGAAAAATGTTTTCAAACATGTTGTGATTAAGACTGCTTACAAAAGTTTGATGTCTATGTATATTTCTCATTGTACAATAGTGTTGCTAAAGATTGACCAAAAGGGATCGTACTTGTTCAAAATAGGAATTTCAGAAATCATTTTTCCACAAGGTATGTGATTTATGTAAACGCATCAACTTTATTTAAAAGTGAAAACACTAACAAGGATAAAATGGTAGAATAGGAAATGTTCGCTTAAATGCATAGATGTCTAACATTTAGTTCCTGAGGTTGAATAATGCCTATTGGTGGTTATCAGGTATAACTACGAGCATAGGTATTTAGACTAACTTAAGTCCTGAAATAGTTTATCGTTGTAATTGGCAAGGCGAACGTATCGCTTGATGTTGCGTCGATGAATGTCTATTCTGTTTTCCCATGTAGATGAGGAGATATGTTCTGGTTTGATCCCTTTCTTGGTATGAAGGTGAGGTTATCTGAAATTTCTAGAGACATAATGCCTTAGAGGAATCTACATCGATATATTCGATTCAAACAATTGTCCTTTGTGATAACTTACTGCAGGAAAGTTTATGTATGGATGAGGCCATGTTTAAATGTAATGCTCTACAGTATCACTTAGAAGCTTGGTTTATTTCTATTGTGTTGTCCTGCGGACATTTATATTGAGTTCAATCCTGTAGCTCTGTCTAGTTAGTACCCTTGAATAATAACATTGGACAACTAGGTCAGAGATGGTGATTCGGATGGTCTCGCAGTATCTTAGGATTTGTTGTTGAGTTATGAATTCTCTCACTATATACTTCTAGTCCTGGTTAGTAGTTCTGTAATCCCTTCGTTGCTTTTATTGTATATAGGAATCCTGCATGTAATTGATATGGAAAGTCTCTCCTAGGGAAGTCAATGGGAAAATCTAACTTAATGGCTAAGTGGGTGATAGGTGGGGTAAATATCCAGGGATAGTTCGGCAAAAGGGATGTTTATGGAAGAGTTCCTTTGTTTACAAAACTTTTAAATGAAGATTGTTATTAACAATCCTTTGAAAAGGTAATTATTTCCTTCATGGCATAATCTTTCATGAATTTTACATAGGTGATCAGGCTATGTACAATTGAGGACTAATGATGCGATGTTAGATTTTGTCAAAATATCATAACTTTCCTCAAAAGTTTTAGATGGTGTTCAACGCATTGTTATTAAAATGGTATTCTGATGTTTTCTTTCAAATAACATGAAAATTGCCTCGCGTAATAATAGTAAATACTTGGTGTAATGACAGAAAAATCAATTTATAGGATGGTAATAAAATAGCTTACTTCAGAAATTTTTCTGTAAAACAGTTTCCCCATATGATAGTAAAATAGCTTGAATGGTGTATTGGATACGTGGGTGAATCTTGTCGAATGGTAATAGTCTACTAATTCGTCAAATACGAAATCAACCTAATCCCTGATAAGACAATGCTAAAATGTTGCGAAACGATTGAAGTCTGAGCAAATGGGATAGAAAATGGAGTAAACGAAGGTTATGATTATCACCTAGGTAACAAAGGATAGATACTACATTGGATAGGAAAGTGCTTAATACAACTAGGTTATGTCATCGTACTAACGGTAAGTACAAAAGGAAAGATACAACCCTAAAGGGCTCGAACTACGGTTTATATATTGAAACAAAGCTCCTCCTGCTGAAGCATTGTTGTTATCCTTGATGTTGCTAATATCCTGACGGTACTCTTTCAACAGCTCACGCAATTCCTCGAGCGATCCAATATTGATTCCAAGTTCCTGATTTTCCTTGTTCCTTAGTTCCGGGCAGTCATTCTTGAAATGCCCTAAGTTTCCACATTTGAAGCAACTCCCTGGGGTCTTCTGATTTGTGAGTTTCCTACAGTCTTCAGTCCGATGACCCTGCTTCTTGCACACTCCACACGTTTTACTGCAATGACCTCGGTGATATTGATTACACAGTTTGCAGTAAGGTAACTTTCCAATATACCTTCTTTTTGTGTACGGTTCTGCAGCAAAGGCTCTATTCACTTCTTGTCCTTTGGGTGATTGTTGAGCAGCGTTGCAACCTAGATTGTTGTTCCACTTCCTTTTATTGTCACTATTGTTTCCTGATGTCTCGGCGTGAACTATGAGTTCCTTTGCTTCGATCGCCATTTTGATAGCTTCAGACATGGTATCGGGTTCCCATGCGATGACCAACATACGAATTTCATTTGAGAGTCCCCCGATGTACCTTTCAAGTTTCTTGTTTTCCGGTTCATCCATTGCAGAACCTAGTCGTGTTAATTCATAAAAATGAGTAGTGTACTCATCAACATCATTTCCTACCATGGTAAAGTTTAGTGTTTCCCGTTCTTTTGCTCGTAATTCATTTCCTACACCAAATGTTATACTCAACATCCTTCTTAGTTTCTCCTAAGCGTGTGAGTAGGCAGCATCAACTCCCACCATCTTAATATGTTTGGTCCACCATTCCTGGGCATGATCCTGAAAAGTGCATGTGGCGAACTTAAGCTTGTCTTCCTTACGACAGTCGCCACATTGAATTATTGTTTCTAGTTCTTCGAACCATTTGAGAAATTCCTTTGTGTTTCTAGTTCGGCTAAAGGAGAGAGGATTGCACCCCATAAATTCCACGTGAGTAAGTTCCTTAGTGAGGACGGTGACTATGTTCTTGGCAATGACTTGTCCAACAGCAGCTTGCGTCATGTTTGTAGTGGTTTGCTTAAATCTCTCTTCATCAACTCATAAGAGACCATGAGAATATATAGTTAATCAAAGTCATCATATTCACAACACATGAATATAATACATGAAAATTTCGGTCTATGTGAACCGATATCACAAATAGCACAACCATTCCTTACATAGTAGAGTCACACTTGATATATTTGTTTGTACAACAATCAAAAGACAACAAGTTCTTTAGACTATGTCCCACACTTTCTGTGGCTAGGATAATAGTAAAAACTAGTGAGGATATAAATCTGGTCTAGGGACTTCCTGGTGTCCCTCTGTGTGAAATCAGGTTTGTGGTATCATAAGGTCGAGATAGTCCTGAAGTGGTGTCTAAAGTTGTGCATCTATCAAATCTCAAATAATGTAGGTTCTGAACCATTCCTGAAGAATCTGCGGATGTTTCTGTTGAGTCCATGATATTGGTATTATCTACTAGGTGTCATCTAGTTCATGGCAAGTGGGAATGGAAAAGGAAAAGGAAAATGACAATGATGGTACTAGCGAATGGAATACTACCCTCTTTCGCGCTACCTCGCGACATCTAAGAGGTAAAACTAAAGTACGCACTGTGGGACGACCAATAGTGTAATAAGTAACTGATGGTGGTGATAGTACCTGAGTAGTGAGTGCTTTACTAGTGAAGGAAAGAAGAAACACTATCTTCCTTGCAATAAACATCCTAATAAGTCCATTAGGATTAAGTCTGAATACTCTACCAAAAGGCATTCTATGTATGGGCTGAATGATAGGAAAACCCTGTTCCTATGGCAAATCAATGGTGCTAATGGTGGTATAAGTGCAACTGGTGGTATAATGGTAGTGTAAGATGACAAGGCATCTTCAATGTCGGAATCCGATAAAAGGATGTCAGGGTGAGTATCTGAAGGCATGTCACTTGTGAACCAGGTCAATAAAATGATATACATATATATATACGAATATAAGTATAAATAACTCGCACAGGGTATGTATGAAACAACATGTATCATGATTATTCACTTATGATGAAATGATGAGATGCTATGATGATGTGGTCATAGTCTAGGGTCCAAGATACATCCTAGTTCGCTATAACCTTAGCTCTGATGCCAATCTGTCATACCCCCAATTTACCTGACTTGCAGCGGAATGGAATACCTGGGGGTGTCTGTCATAGCACCACAGTTACAGTTACATTGAACGACCTAAAGTGTCGTTTGGAAAATACTGCATTTGATCATTGAAATAATCCAGAGTTTACAAAATGAGGTCCCCAAAATGTGTTGCAAGTTTATGAAAACAAGTCCTACTAGATCAAACGTTTACATAAGTGCATGAAATAATGATGAGACGCGTCGAGTCCGCGACTCCATGAAGGTCCAAATGCATGTCACATGAGCTACCTTAATAACCTGAAATACATTGCTAAAACGTCAACACGAATGTTGGTGAATTCCATAGGTTTGTAAAATGTAATGATGTACGGCCACCACAAGTAAAAGTGCAAGATAAAAATCTCATGAAAATTTTACAATAGACCTTAAGCTCATGGCACCGAAGCTATGACAGATGAAACATTATATGCCCCTCCCGAATGTTTTACCAGAACACTCGTAACTGATGTAACAGACATGAAATGCATCCGCTTACGGTTGGTAATCACTACCACAGATGGAGGCGTCACCCTCGATAGATCTATCCACTCACTCTCGCTTACCGGCAAATTAACGGTCCATGATAATAAACAGGGGACTTTAACTGATTGGTAAGGCAACTTAAGCAATGTACATATGTTTGAATACTTGGGCTCCTACTAAAATGATTGATGCAATGTATTCCCCCCGTGGGATTTGAAATCAAAATATTGTATTGAAAACGGGGCTATGAAAACTCACCTTAACTGATGAAACTGTGATGAAGTGAAATGAACAACCATGAACATGTAATGAGGTGAAAAAAATAAGGCGCGCACACTAGCTGCAACCTAATATGAATGATGAACGATCTACTTTAGATCACAAACTGATGTTATGAATGTCCATGCACATGTTTCCTATACCACTCTACTCTTTGGAAAAATACTTGTTATTATCAAAATATACATTTTCTAAAACTTGGGAAAATATGGCTACTAGAAAATAAACTAGTTGAAACGTGTATATATATATATATATATATATATATATATATATATATATATATATATATATATATATATATATATATATATATATATATATATATATATATATATATCGTATGAATCAATGTTAGTGTTGAAATCCTCGGTTTGAAATCCTTGAAATAACGTCTTGTAGTAATGAAAATATACTTGTAATCACTAATACTTCATTAGTTATGAAAATGGGTACTTGGTATTATTTCTAGAAATCTAGAGTTACTACGTAGTTTTAGTATTATTATTTCAAAAGCTGTCAAACTAAAATGAGTTTTGGCGATATTCAAACGTGAATATCTTTGTCGTTATAAGTCCGTTTTACTTGTTCTTTATATCCACGGTTACGTCTTAGTATGTAGTAATATATTTTGGAAAGCTCGGCTCCTCCGGGTTACGTGTAAAGCCTCTTTTTGTCCGACAAAAAACGTCCAACAGCATGTAATTTTCAGAAAAATACTTTTCGTCAACGAACTTGCAAAAATCATAACTTCTTCGTTATAAACTCTTTTTAATCCGTTCTTTCGCCTACGGATTCGTTTTTGAAAGTATTTTCTAAAAATTTTGCCAAAGTTTCCTTTATGTTTACTGATTTTCCTGGATTTACAAAAATGGGACAGAATGTTTATATACTTGTTACAAACCCATTTTTCATCTCAAAAACTAGTTTCTACTTCAACCAAATCTCTTGCAAACACCACAAAACTATATTAATCCTACCATACACCTTCTTAGGGTGCCATGGGTTCCTAATGACTAGTAATCAAGTTAATTTAACAAAGGAACACCTAAATCACAATCTAGGGTTTGTATGTTCAAAAAGTATACAAAAATAAAGTGGTATAGCTAGTTTGTGCATGAAATTAAGCATGAATACTATCAGATACATGTGTTAATTAGATGAAAAGATGAAAATAAATTTGATAACTCACTTTGAAATTCTAGGTGATGAGATGATTAGAAACCTTGGATTACTTGTGTTTTTGTTGGATGATTCTTGATTAGAATGATGAAATGAACAACTTTGTAGCTTTGTACTTTGAAAAATAATGGATTGATCATGGTGTTCTTGGTTTTGGTCGTGGCTTATGAAAGGAAGAGGATGAGATGAGAGCTTTTGATTCTCAAAATTTATGTATGTTATGTAAAAGGTGTTTATGAGGTTTTTGGTAAATATTAGGATAGTTATATTGTATAATACTAGTACATAAGTACATAAGGTTAAAAATGAAATCACATGGTGTCTAGGGGAGGGCATGTGGCCGGTTTTTAATGTGAAAAAGAGTAGCAAAGTTGGTTTTGATCACTTAGGAAATGTAGTGTAATAATAATTGTAGTTTAGTGTAATTATTAGTTATAATCGGGTACCGGGTTTGCTAGAAATAAATATTAACAAAGTTGACCGGGACTTAATAAAGTCATAAAAATGTTAAAAATATGTTGGGTACAAGTACTGAGTGTTCGGGTGATTATTGGTTAGTTTTCACGAAAACCGTCGTAATATTCATAAGCTCACGTTATAAATAAAATAAATTTCCAAAATACTGGGTAAATGAATGTTATAACTTTTATGATGATAAAATGGATATAAAAATATGTCGGGACCATTGTGGGAATATTTAGATATATTCGTCGTGTATAAACCGGGTGTTAACGTTTATTTATAAATTATTATAAGGAAAACGTTAAATGTATCAAGTATATAAATTTGAAAATCCTAAGAGTGGTATAACATGTAAATGACCTACTGATGATATGCAGACTATCTCCAGTCCGTATGAAATGTCATTACTGATAATGCATGAATTCGCACCTGAACCAATACGGTTACACGAATTTAAATACCCGTAAACTAAATTTACGATGAAATATGTAATGCAAGTGAATAGTGAAAACTTTTCCGGCAATGAATAGTGTTCAGTGAATAGTAAAATTTCTGAATGCTTCTCGGAATGTCAAACTGACACCAAAAATGATGAATAGTAAACTGATGAATAGTGTTTTGATGTATAGTGTTTGATGAATAATGTTTTTTCAAAGTTCGGAAAATGACCTGAAATGGTGAGTTGTGACAACATACACTTAGACAAGCATAATATCCTTTTTGTCTCTTTTGATAAACAAAGTCTTATAAATAGCACCTCTCCTGTAACCATGTTGCAATAGAAAAGTGGAGAGTCTTTCATACCAAGCTCTAGGGGCTTGATAAAGGCCATAAAGAGCCTTAATAACCTTGTAGAATTTGTTTAGATGTGTAGGATCTTCATAAACAGGAGGTTGTTTGACATAGACTTCCTCTGTCATAGTGCCATAGAGAAAAGCACTTTTAACATCCATCTGATATACAGGAAAGCCCATGTATGATGCAAAAGCCAGAAACAACCTTATGGCTTCAATTCTTGCCACAGGAGCAAACACTTCATCATAGTCTACCCCTTCTTCTTGTCTGTAGCCTTGAGCAACTAATCTTGCTTTATTCTTGATGAAATTTCCTCTTTCATCTCTTTTAACTCCGAAGACCCATTTTGTACCAATTAGCCTCTTACCATCAGGTAAATCACATAATACCCATACTTCTTGAAGATTAAATTGTAAGAGTTCTTCTTGCATGGCTTCAACACAACTTTCTTTAGCTAATGCTTGAGCTACTGTCTTAGGTTCCTCTTGAGACAGAAAGCAAGCAAATAAGCACAATTGCTGATCCTTGTGATTCACCCTGTTTTGTTTATACACAAAGCTAAGTAAAGAAGTATGTTGCCTAGAGAGATTCTTAGATTTTGTTCTTGTGAGCACTCCTGAAGTAGAAGATCCAATAATCTTACTGACAAGATGATCTTTATGAATTCTCAATGTAGGAGTTGTTGAAACTTCAATATTATCTTCCAAATTTGTGAAATCAGGGTTTTCATTGGAATATGAGAAAATGCCTTCTTTCTCCAATTCATCATCAGTATCTTCTAAGGAAGGCATGGTTGGATCAGTCAATTCATCAGTATTGATCCAATTTGATGTATCTAAGACATTTGAAGTACTTTCAAATGGATCAACAGTACTTTGATGCAAAGTACTGTCAATGCCTTTAGCCTTCTTCTTTTCTGCTTCATAAGCTCTCCTTTGATCATTTTCATAGGATTTTGCAATAGTTTCTTGAAGAAGCATCCTATTAAGTTCATCTTGGATAGCTTGGTCTTCATCAGATACTGTGGACTTTGGTTGAACAGTACTTTGTGGTTCAACAATACTTTGAGTTTAAAAAGTACTTTTCTTCTTATTAATGGATTCTTCATCAGAAACATCTTCAGATCTCATATTGACTCCATGAACAATTGTTGAACCTTAGACCTTGATAGATCTTTGAGCACTCATGGATCGTTAGTTATGTCTATGTAATCATAAACACACTAAAAGAAAATCTCTATAACTTGTATTCTGAAGCGGAAAATAAACACAAGTTTAAACAATGATAACTAAGAATACTTGATCCTCTATGGATCTTTTAATAATACTGAAAGTGTTTTCTAAAAACGTCTTTCTAATACATAATCGTGTGTTCCTTTTATAGCCAAGGAACCCTAAACCGTTTCACAAGAAACGTATCTTCTAAAAACTTCAAAAGATATGCATTATAACTTCCTAAATAAACTCATGCATATCCTAACTAAATTACATAATACACGGAATAACTATATCCGCAGAAACTAAATATACTGAAACTAGTCTTCAGCAGTTACACTGCTTCAGCAGGAACCAACTCTTCAGTAGGAACCATCCGCAGTATCTTCAGTAGAATTCTCTATTCAGCAGAATTCCCAACAATCCTCCCCTAATCTTGAATTTGACATGGTTAAGTTCAAGATTCTTGATAGATCTTTAAAATTACAAACCAAGAGGATTGAAGTCGAACATCATCAGCAAAGAATCTTCATCAGCAGGATCTCTATGATCAGCACAAACTTGAAAACTCCATTCTTTGCAGCAACAAATGAAAATTTAACATCAAAACATATTAGTTTCATACTATTCTCATCACATCCAGGTGTGTTAACTCTTGTGAGTGGTGAATCATCGAAAATAATGGATTTGATGTCTCTTTACCAATAGCCATCACTACTGGAGCAGCCAAATGTTTAAGTTCGAAAACTATGGTACACTGATGACCATATGATTTTTAGCAAATCATCAGCTATAAACGGATTTGATTTGTCTTTACCTGTAGCCGTTTGCTCAGGACTAGTCAATTATTTGGTTGATGTAATCACCTTGGTAAATTGAATACCAAACATGGCTTTCCACTGCCTTTACCACAAGCCATACACTTGTGGGCTAGCCAATTATTTGGAATCCATAAAGGAAAAATCCATGGTCAATTGACAACCATCCAACTCTCAGCTGTTAAGCATGGGTGAGTTGAGTAACCAATAGTTTTTAGCAAACTATTACAGCTATCAACAGATTTGACATGTATTTACCAAAGCTGTACCCTTTGGACTAGCCAACTTTTTGATGGAGTAGTCAACATCAGGTAAGTTGATAACCAGAGAAGGTGTGGAAATAACCAACACCATAACCTGCATACAACATACACAAGACTATACAAATCTGTTAGTTTATTTTTTTTATTTATTTTTAATTAAAAATAATAAGAAATAAAGAAATATATAACAAAATACCATCAAGCAAATGCAGCTTTGGGATTCCTGATCCTCATTTTGAAGAACTTAACCAAAGATTCAGCAAACAATCTAGCATTCCCAACTGGATCAGGAGGAATCTCTAACTTCTGTTGAAGCATTTTCTCCATGAGAGGCACTGTCAGAGGATAATTCTTCCCAAGAAACATGATTACCCTGATTCCAGATGTAGTCTCCAAGACATGAACATAAGGCATAGGATAAAATTTCCAACTTTGTACTTTCCACCTCTGATTGTTCTTCCACACTTCATAACCAGCACCATTGGGAGTAGAAGAATCCATTAGCACTTGAAGATCTCCCAATAGATATAATCCTGCACCTTCAGGAGTATCAGTAGCATAATACTTATTGACCAACTCATTGAGAGTGACTAAGTCCTGATGAACCACAAGATGTAGAATTTCTTGCAGAAATGTGAATGAAAGAGAAGTTTTATAAAGCCTATAAATAGTGTTGATCTGACCATTTTTAGACAATTCCCAATGAACCAAAACATCTCTAACACCCTCTGGCCAATCATCAGGGGATCCTTCTTTGATGAAAGAAGCATCAACAACATTAACATCTACTACTCTGTGTGCTGAATGTGAAGTCCTCACTCTTGCCATTCTCTTGGCCCTTCTTCCAGGAATGTAAATAGCATCATGTGGTGAAGAATGTTTCACCGGAGCTACATCCTCAGCAGATACATCTTCTGTAGGATGAGTTTCCACTGATGGAATATCTAAGTGAACATCAGTAGAATCCTTAGTAGAAGCGAGTGCAGCAGATTCAACTTGTGCATCCATTGCCATCCTGATCTGTTTAGCCCTAGCAGCTGCAAGCTCTACTTCTCTCACTTTGAAGTCATGAAATCTTGCCATTTCAACCTCTTGATCATCATGAAACTGCTTAGCAGCCTCTTCACCCAACCTATCTTCCTCCATTTGTCTTCTTGTTCTGTTTTTAGAAGGAAGATCTTCTGCTACAACTTTGGCTTTTCCTTTATCAACAACAGATGAAGCAGCAGCAGTTGTCTGACCAGCAGAAGTATCAGGTAAAGATACTTGATCAACATCAGGAACACCCATAGCCATAGTAGAACCAGCATCAGCAGAAAAAGATAAAGATATAGCAGACACATTAGGAGAAACAGCTTCATCAAGTTTGACTCTCTTAGAATGTGGTTCTGCATCAGTAGCAAGGAGAGTAGGAACAAGCTTACTAGCACTCAGTCCATCCTTTTCACATCTAGACTTGATTATATTATACTGATGAACCAATTGTTCATCTGAAAGAGACCAAACTTGTTTCCTAGTCCAAGAACTATTATAAAGTGCACTGCTTTGACTTTTCACATAATTTCTCATAAAAAGCCTCTGATATGCTTGAGTCATTGGTTTATCCCTTTTTGCTTTGGCAATTTGCTCATCTACTTCTTTCTTCCTTTGTTTCATAATCTTAACTATTTCAGAAGCCAAATCATCTTTACTCACATCCTTTCCAAGAATATCTGTAGCCAAACCAGGAGTAGCAATCACTTGTTCACCAATATGCATCCAATCTGCTTCATCAAAGTTGGGAATGACAACATCCAATTCTCTTTGTCTTTCAATAGGCAAAGTAGAAATATACTTGTTTTGAGTAGATTGAAATTCCAAGTCATATTTAGCTTGTTCTGTCTTTGCCAATTTTGTACTTTTCTTATGATCTTCCCATTCTTTCCAAAGTCTTTTTTGCTTAAGTCTTTCCTTTTCTGAGATAAGATCATCAGCACACACTTCAGTGGCTTCAGCAGAATCACTATGAGGAATGACTAACTCCTCCAAAGGATCAGCATTTAAATCTTGAACATCTGAATCAATTAGAGTATCAGCAGATCCTGTAGTATGAAGAGTTGCAGTGGTGTCTTCATAAGAAACTTGCTCAGGAACATATGGATCAGTGGTAGGTGAATTCGTATACTCTTTACTAGCTACAAAGAATGTATCTACTGATGCATGAACCCCATTAGTAGTCTTTTCAGCAGCAATATCACTTATAGGTTCATTCTCCTAAAGAGTATTACCAACATCTGTCATAAGAGTCTCATCAACATTGGACACCTTAGAAGATTCAGCAGCCTTCTTTGCCAAATAGTCTCTTCTACTCCTTCTGCTGAACTGAATTGGCTTCTTAAGTTTTGAGGATTCTGCAACTTGGGGAGAAGAAGCATGAGTCTGTCTAGCAACTTCAGCCAAAATTTCAAGTGAATCCAAGTTCCTCTCCTTAGGCACTACATCAGCATCAATCACAACTTTTCTTTTCTTGTGCTAATCAAGTTGTGTTTCTAACTCCTGAACCCTTCTTTTCAACATCTCAATCTCACCACCAAGGGAAGATATGGTATCTGCAAGCTCCTTTTGAAGATCATCAGTCTTTTTAACATACCTGCAAAGAAAATCATATATACAGAGGTGAGAGTAATAGGGTCCTCAGCTCCACCAACAGATTGATCAGTGGGAGCTTCATTGAACCTTTCAGGAGAAACAGACATATGTACAACATTGGGAGAGCCTGCATCATATGGCTCTCTTACAGGACTAGGTGTGGGTATTCTAGTAATCTCAGGCTCAAGAGGTGTAGGTACTTGGGTACCAAGAGACTGAATTGTCTCTTCAACCTCAGGAGCAAGCTCATCAGGAGCAACCTGAGAAGGTGATGGAACAGGACTAGGTGACAGAGGTAAAGGGGAAGGTGGAGGTTGGTCAGGAGAAACATATAATGCTTCAGCAGTTGTAGATGGCTCTCCATCATTTACCACTGATGGATTACCATCAGCAGCTACACCAGAAGATGATGGATTACCATCATCAGCAGCATTTTGAGAGGGTAGATCACCAGTAGCATCATCCTCACCTGTAGCATCGTTACCAATTGGCAACATAACAGCTAACAGAGGGTGATGTACCCCATTATAGTTAGTTTGCATAGAAGCAAATAATTTAGAACTAAGACTCTTAATGGGAACATGGACTCTGTCTTGTGTGGTTATGTCTAAGATTATTTGTAGAAACCTAGGGTACATTAAAAACTTATGCTTTTTCTTCTCAATATTTTCTATCATATTATCAAAAATAAACTTTGAGAAATTATAAGTTAACCCTTTTGAAAGACAGTCAATACCACAACCCAATTGGGTAGAGAATTGATCCCAGCCACCAGACTTGTTGCTGATACATTGGAGCAGAGTGTGCACCAAAAACCTCCACTTGGGACAGAACTGATTCTTAAGCCACTTGTTTGTGTCAGTGCTTTGATAACCAGCTTCCCTCAACCCAGCAAGTAACACTTTAGTGTTGGAGTGAAAAACACCATTATCATCATCCAAACGAAGCTTTGTCCTTATCAAACTTTCAGTCACCACATACTCATTACCATCAATATTAGCTACAATCTCTGTGTCAGACCTTTTCCTAGCAGATGCCCAAAATTGCTTTACCATCGATTCATATATCACATTTGGAGAATGTATTAAAGCATAATGAATCTTTGAACGCTATAGAAACTCCACCATAGAATCATAAATGTCATGATCTTTTATCCTTTTCAGAAAAGCAAGCTTGTTATGATCTTCCAACATCACGGGATGTGGTGTTGGGTCATCCTGCTCTAGAATCTGGTGCTTCATACCATGGACACAGGGGAAAGAGCAAGGAGGCAGAGGTGATGGGTAAAGGGAAAAGGAAGGTGGAGTAGAAGATGATGTGATGTTGCCAGGGACCAAAGATGTAAAACTAGGTTCTTGAGCATCTTCTTGCCTTGAACTAAAGAAGTGGAAAACTCGAGAGGGGTGGGGGATTGAATAGTTTTCCTTCTTTTTTGTTTTATAAAAGTTTGTTTCTAAAGAATAGATGCAAATTTCAAAAATCTTTGACACAAAAATATAGATACTAGTTTATTCATAGTTTTCTTATGAACACTACTTATATAGAATGTTGAGTAAAAATTATAATTATATATATTACAAATAAATATATATGTATATGTGTTTTAATATGAGTTTATCTACTTGGTTTGTTTGTATAAAATTAATGTTGTGAATGGAGTCTAGTTTGATCTTTATGTGAAATCAATATATGCACAACACAAGCAATTATGACTATATATGAAATGCTAACAAGTAAATAAACAAAGAGTGAGAGATGGAAAGATCAAACCGAGAGACAAAGGATTTATAGTGGTTCGGTTACAAGGACACCTTCCTTGCCCTACTCCACTCCCCGAGCACCGAACTCGAGAGTTTTCTTCACTAGATCAATAACCTCCCTTATGGCGGAGAAAATCGTACACACCTTAGCTTACACCAATTTAACGACACAAAGCTAAACGTCGGGTTCTAATCGTAGCTAGAACCAATCTCACAACTATAATCACAACACACCTTCTTCTACACTCTTTCACACCTTCTACACTTCTTCACACCTTCACAACTTAGTTCTATCCACTACTTCAAGATTTATACTTCTTCACAACTTCTAGGCTTCAAGGTCTTCTCATCTTTAAGGCTTCAACATCTTTGTCTTCTCAACTAATCTCTACTTTAATATACTACCACTTATTATATCTTCTACCACTAATCCTATGCTCCTCTACTTCTTCACTTCTAGTACCACTTCACACCTTCAACAAATCTAGATCCTATATCTAAATCTAGCTAACAAATGTATACACTTTATTCACCAAAGAATGAATGATATACAAGATGAAATGATCAAACAACTTAGATAGCAAGATGATACTAAGCTGTAATACTTCTAGTCTTGATAGATAGAAGTATTCTTCTCTTTGCACTTGAGTGGATGAAGCTTTGGATCACTTGGAAACAAAGACTTATGAATTATATGATCAATGGATTTTTAAGATAGAAATGGAGGTTTGAATCAGAAAGTTTTTAGTGCAAAAAGGTGAGAAAAATATGTGGAATGATCCAGTATTTAAAGGGCCAGAAAACACTGTACAGGAGCGTGCCGGTCCCCTTAATTTTAAGGGGACCGCCCCTTATAATTAAGGGGGCCGCCCGGCTGTAACGGCCAGAGAATATGTCATTTAGTGGGGAAAGTTTATTTAGTGAAAAACTAACTGATTTTGGTTAAAAATTTGAATTCATATATTTAGTATGATTAAAACATTTTTCTTTATTACCAAAAGTGTTTTTCAAAAATATATAATATGTTTATATGATTAAATAAACTTTGTAATAATTAATAAAATACCCCTTTGATCTTATAATGCATTAGACACTTTGTTTATTCATACCTTAAGTGATTAGATGGTAA
The DNA here is from genome assembly GCA_030686995.1 of Artemisia argyi. Taxonomy (NCBI): domain Eukaryota; kingdom Viridiplantae; phylum Streptophyta; class Magnoliopsida; order Asterales; family Asteraceae; genus Artemisia; species Artemisia argyi. The sequence continues at coordinate 522,261 of JARVZY010010684.1, forward strand.
AAATGATTATTTACTACTAAATACTTGTTTACGTCATGATCTTTGGTTTGATGGGTTTTCATTTATATGATTAAATAAACTTTGTAATAATTAATAAAATACCTCTTTGATCATATAATGCATTAGACACTTTGTTTATTCATACCTTAAGTGATTAGATGGTAAAAATGATTATTTACTACTAAATACTTGTTTACGTCATGATCTTTGGTTTGATGGGTTTTCGTTTTGTGATTATCAAAACATAGAGATATCGAAAGATATGAATAACGTTTTTAGTCATTTATTTATATCAACAATCTCCCGCTTTTTGATGATTACAAAACCTAAACTCATTAAATCCAAAAATTAATTTTTAGACAAGTATTTAGTGAGTTTATATTCACTTCTCCCCCTTTTTGTAGAATCAAAAAGGTTTAAGCCGATAAGATGAAAGCTCCCCCTTGATGTATGCTCCCCCTCGTTTGAGGGCACCAAGGGTTCGAGCTATGGAATTCTTGCAAGAAAAATATTAGAAGCACAAGCAAAAATATATAACATACTAATAACAAATAACAAGCATGGCAAGGAGAATTTGAAACACATATAAAAGCATTCATTAATTCAAAATGATTATGTCAACCACATAATCATTGTTACATAAGCCATAATGCTAGAATTCTAAACCAAGTAGAATATCCTATTGTGCCAACAAAGAGTGTTATCAAACTTTCTTGCATCCCAAAATGGTTGAGGTGTTTTATTTGAAAAAAAAGAAACATAAGCATATAGAATGCTTGGGTGAGAATGGTAAATGGGGATCATGTTGGTGGCTTAATGGAGGTAAACTTTTGGTTTCATGGATGTTGGTGAGTTTGGAGATGTAGAGCTTGGAGGTAGTGGATTTGAAGTTGGGTTTGTTGGTTGAGGGTTTTGATGTTGTTCAAGTGATGGTGTTTGTTGAGATCTAGTAAGAAGATACTCAATCCAAGTAAAGTGCTCATTCAATGCAATTGTTTGTTGTTGGAGAAAGATGCAACAAGGGCAATTGTTAACATGCTTCTCAATTTGGTTAATGTTGTGTGGTGATGATGGTGAGCTTGATTGAGGTAGATCCAAATTGCGTTGAGCAATATGTAATGCTAAAAGAGCACCAAGCTCATGAGCCTCTTTTAGCTCCTCAACGAACTTCAAGTGTTCGGAGGAAGGTGATGGTGGAGGAGCATGATAGTTGTCTTGGGTGAAGGTTTGAACATGCAACATAGGAATGGCATGTGAGGTTGTAGGATGTGGTGGTGGTATTCTTGGTGGTGGAGACATGATTGAGCTTGGGTAATCATGAAAACATGATATGGGTGGAAGAGGTTCTTCATGAGTGGATGGTGTTTTGTTGAATGAGCAACATGTGAAGTATTGATTGAGAGATTGGGATTGTTGTTTTGAGATTGAGCATCCTCATCATATGAAGAAGCATTAATGAGGACATGAGTGGATGATAGGTTGTGAGATGAGTCATTAGTGTGGGTTTTAGGTTTAGTTGTTGGTTGACTTGGAACAACATCACTTGAGTTGTGACAAGAATCAAGTTTCCTCCTCCAAACGGGTTTGACGGAGATCCTTGCGGTTCTTGAAACCTTAGGTTTTTGGTTGTTGGGGGATGACATGTTTGGATGTGATTGCATTTATGATGGGAAGAAGGTATTTATAGTGTAAGAAAAATGTTATTTAGGAAGGTAAATTGTGAAGTATAGTATGGGACAAAATATGTTTGTGAATTTTGGGAAGTATAGGGTGAAGAGGGTCAAAAAGTGATAAAAAAAAATAGTAACCCCGACCATCAGATGGTCGGTCCCCTTAATCATTAAGGGGGCCGCCTTATATAATTAAAGGGGCCACCCATCTAGTGAATTCCAGAATGCCAGAATTGGGTTTTTGGCAGAAAATTTTCAGAAAGGCTGTGTTTTTGGGTTTGGATTCAAGTAAGTTCAACTCTTTGAGGCAATATAGGGTATACTACTCATAAATGTAGAGAATGTTATAAAAATAAATAAAGTAGACAAGTAATTTCTAATATACATGCACTCTACTTATTGGCCAATTAAGTTAAGCAACCAAGGAAGCAATAAAACATACTAGTCAAATATGCAACTATATGAAAATGATAATATGTAGGCTAGTACAAACATATTGATGAGTGCTTACAAGTAACAAATGGGAAGGTATGATTGTATGGACTTCAAGACTTGTTACAAACAAGATCCATATGGGCAAACCATGATTCTCATGAAATGATTTGATTAAATTGTGAATGTCATTTCCATAGAACTGTATGACACATATGAGATAATCAAATATATTTTTAATAAAACATTTTTAGTATTGTTCAACAATGCTTTGAAATAGATTCAAGTGTGTATTAGAATAAAATAGATTGAGTTTTGCTTCATAACATGTTGACAAATTGGATAAGAAATTTTTTCCAATTTTGATTTTGATTAAAATAAGGTTATGCTAGCTTACACTTAAATATTTTATTTCAAGAAAGATGAGATATATATTTGAAAGATAATTTTTCAAAGTGAGAGGTTTTAAACATGACATTTTATTTTTGATAGCAAGAAATCACGAATGAAGGACTTGAAATAGAAACTTATCATATTCAAGAGAATCAGTTGAGCCCATTGTCACATATAATCAACTTTAATGGCAACTAAAGGCATGGATGAGTGATGATAAATTCTAATGATCTTAATGCAATATGATTGAGAAGGATAAAGTAAATCATCTATAGATACAAGATTAACATATGTATATATATATGTATACTAAACTCATCATAATATTAAGTTACTAACAAGTCTTAATTATAGCACATCTATTAATGCAACTAGAAAGGTCATATATCTTAAATAATAAGTATTCTACTATAGATCATAGATGATTTCCGATATAACTGATGAATAAGAAAAGCGGTATTAGACTTAAAATCAAGAGGGTCAACTAACCTTATTTTATGTATATATATATATTAGTATTAATGATATATGAACATGAAAACCTATAAATTTAATCATATTAATATAATAATTATAGCATACTTTAATATAATGTGATATTGACAAGTTTTTGAAAAGAAAACTTACCTCAGGTCCAGCTTTTCCTTAAGAGTGGGCATGAGAGTGTTAGAAGACATCTTTAAAGTATGCCCAAAGCATGTCGAAGTAGCAGGGTAAAATCCCAACGCAATAAAAATCAAGGAGGCTTGATCCGAAATACATAATCGATCACAACAATCATCATAAGTCGTGTAGATCAAGAATAATAGCGCTAGAATCCTTCATCATGAGGTAGTAACGAGCACACCATAAGGCCAACACTCCAAAAGTGAAGAACAAAACCCCGAACCAATAAATGGCCGCAACAGCGTCATAAGCAAATCGTGTGTAGAGTGTGAATCAGAGTAATAGGAGCCAATAGTCATCGAAAGCAAAGTGAGCGATCCAAAAAGTAATAGTCTCTTCGTTCGTTAACTACCTAAACATGAAAAGAAGCTTGGTACCCAGATTCTCATGGGTCCGAGATGGTTAGTTGAGGACATCCATTGCATTTAAATGCATATGATGAGGATGTCGCCGAGAAGTACAAGAACACATCAATAGTTTGTTTTAACGAACAAACAATGACTTTCTTGACTAGAGTGAAAAATAATGGATGTAAATAATATTAATTCTAAATTTCTCCACTAGGTTTAACAAATTTTATTTGTTTTGATATATTTGTTAAATGATCATTTGCGGTAAATCCTAAACCGGTTTTATCATAAAATGACTTTTGAATATTAAGTAGATATTCTAAAGATTTAGAACTATTTTCAAATTTAGCTAATATTTTTGCTTTTTCATTTTCCGTTTTAATTTCATGTTTGTAGTATTGACATAATTTACATTCAAGATTAATTTCAATATTACTTTCAAGTCTAGACATTTTATCTTCTAAAATTATTTCTTTTTCAAAGTTACTTCCAATGGATATTGAAGATTCATTTTTAAAGTTAATTTTTGAGTCTATGTTACACAAATGTTTGAGGTTGTTTTCCAATTTTGAAAATTCTAATATAAATTGATCATAGCAAAAATGTTCGGTTTCGGATCGTACCTTATTAGTCGTTCTACAATCATCGCATGCTATACAATGATCAATTTCATCATTCATGTCGCTCCAAGTTTTATTTGTAGATTTGCTAGGATCTTGAAGTATGTAGTCCTTGCCATCAATACTTGTATTCACATTTGTTTGAATATTCTCGCAAGCCATATTTTCATCATCTTCTTCGTCCTTGTTGCACCATGGTTTATTTACACTCTTTCTTCGGATTTGGCTCATGTATTCTTCGTTATTGATACCTTCAATGATCACATTTGAACTAGTAGTACATGTGTTTATTTCAACTAAATATTTATCTATCAAATTTTCTAGAGTGACTAATTCTTGTGCAACATCAAGTTTATCATCTTTGGTTTTACATTTCTCTTGGTGAGACTTTAAAAGACATTTCCAAATATCATTTGCCGTTTTACAAAAGAATACTCTTTCATATTCAACTCTTGGTAGAGTTTTGAAAATAACTAATTTAGCTTTAGTATTTTTATCAATCTTTGTTTGAAGATTATTATATTGATTTTCAAAATCCATTTTGGTTGGTTGAAGATCACCAATTGAAATGATATGCCAAAGATCAAGATCTATTGATTTCACATAATTTTTAAATTTATTTTTCAATTCAAGAAAATGATCATTTTCAAATAATGGTGGTTTTTGCGTAAATTCCCCTTCTAGATATTTTTCAAATTCCATAGATCATTACAAGTTTTAAAATACAATATATTTTAAAAATCTTGCTAGACGTGGCTCTTGATACCAATTATGGAAAACTAGAAGGGGGAGGGGGGTTGAATAGTTTTCCTTCTTTTTCATTTTATAAAAGTTTGCTTCTAAAGAATAGATGCATATTTCAAAAATCTTTGACACAAAAACATAGTTACTAGTTTATTCACAGTTTTCTTATGAACACTACTTATATAGAATGTTGAGTAAAAATTATAATTATATATATCACAAATAAATATATATGTATATGTGTTTTAATATGAGTTTATCTACTCGGTTTGTTTGTATAAAATTAATGTTGTGAATGGAGTCTAGTTTGATCTTTATGTTAAATCAATATATGCACAACACAAGCAATTATGACTATATATGAAATGCTAACAAGTAAATAAACAAAGAGTGAGAGATGGAAAGATCAAACCGAGAGACAAAGGATTTATAGTGGTTCGGCTACAAGGACACCTTCCTTGCCCTACTCCACTACCCGAGCACCGAACTCGAGAGTTTTCTTCACTAGATCAATAACCTCCCTTATGGCGGAGAAAACGGTACACACCTTAGCTTACACCAATTTAACGACACAAAGCTAAACGCCGGGTTCTAATCGTAGCTAGAACCAATCTCACAACTATATTCACAACATACCTTCTTCTACACTCTTTCACACCTTCTACACTTCTTCACACCACTTGTTTCTTCACACCTTCACAACTTAGTTCTATCCACTACTTCAAGATTTATACTTCTTCATAACCTCTAGGCTTCAAGGTCTTCACTTTAAGGCTTCAACTTCTTTGTCTTCACAACTAATCTCTACTTCAATATACTACCACTTCTTATATCTTCTACCACTAATCCTATGCTCCTCTACTTCTTCACTTCTAGTACTACTTCACACCTTCAACAAATCTAGATCCTATATCTAAATCTAGCTAACCAATTTATACACTTTATTCACCAAAGAATGAATGATATACAAGATGAACTGATCAAACAACTTAGATAGCAAGATGATACTAAGTTGTAATACTTCTAGTCTTGATAGATAGAAGTATTCTTCTCTTTGCACTTGAGTAGATGAAGCTTTGGATCACTTGGAAACAAAAACTTATGAATTATATGATCAAAGGATTTTTAAGATAGAAATGGATGTTTGAATCAGAAAGTTTTTAGTGCAAAAAGGTGAGAAAAATATGTGGAATGAACCAGTATTTAAAGGGCTAGAAAACACTGTACAGGAGCGTGCCTGTCCCATTAATTCATGGCCGTTCCCTTAATTTTAAGGGGACCGCCCCTTATAATTAAGGGGGCCGCCCAGCTGTAACGGCCAGAGAATCTTTCATTTAGTGGGGAAAGTTTATTTGGTGAAAAATTAACTGATTTTGGTTAAAAGTTTGAATTCATATATTTAGTATGATTAAAACATTTTTCTTTATTACCAAAAGTGTTTTTTAAAAATATATAATATGTTTATATGATTAAATAAACTTTGTAATAGTTAATAAAATACCCCTTTGATCTTATAATGCATTAGACACTTTGTTTATTCATACGTTAAGTGATTAGATGGTAAAAATGATTATTTACTACTAAATACTTGTTTACGTCATGATCTTTGGTTTGATGGGTTTTCGTTTTGTGATTATCAAAACATAGAGATATCGAAAGATATGAATAACGTTTTTAGTCATTTATTTATATCAACAAAAGATATAAAACTAGGTTCTTGAGCATCTTCGTCTTCATCATCATCATTCCCTCCTTTCCATTTTCACTTTCAGCTTCTTCATCATGCTGGTCATGCATATCCACCAGCCCTTTTGTAATAGATGATAGAAGCTAGTAAAAGTTTGGTAGACATAGTATAGGAATGGTCTTGTATTCCCCTTTGAAGTTGATTGTAAGCTGTAAATTGTTTCTTGAATGAATGAAAAACTTTTCTCATTTGTTAGCTCTTTAATTTTACTTCAGTAGAAGCAATGAGTTTCAGCATTAATGACTCTTCAGTAGAAACAACTCTCAGCATACATGACCACATTCCCATTGAATCAGTCTTGGTGAATTACAAGTTAAAATCAGCAACTACACATAAGGGCATTCTTAAAAACAGACACAAAGTAGCAAACAAAACACACAAAACTTACAGAAACATTAGTTGGTTAGTGTTAGCAAACAACAATCTACAAATAATATACAAATTACAATGACAATCCTCCCCTGAGGCATATGCCTCCCCTGAGGCTTATGCCTCCCCTCAAACTTTGCAGTCAAGGGTTAAGCACACCAATATGGACCACTAAGTGTTGAAACCTAGGTCCATCAAAAGCCTTAGTTAACAAATCTGCCACATTATCATCTGTGTGAATCTTAACCACTTTAATCAAATGTTTTTCATATGCATCCCTTATAAAGTGGTGCCTAATTTCAATATGTTTGGTTCTATTATGAAAAACTGGATTTTTAATAATGCAAATAGTACTTTGACTGTCAATAAAAATGGTGGTATTCATGAAATTAAACCCATAATCCAGCAATTGATTCTGAATCCATAGAACCTGTCCACAACAATTGGCAGCAGCTACATACTCTGCTTCAGTAGTAGAGGTAGCAACAATGGTCTGTTTCTTGCATTGCCAAGAAATCAATCTTCTTTCTAGAAATTGGCAACCTCCAATTGTGGATCTTCTATCCATATTAGCCCCAGCATAGTCACTATCACTATATGCTTCCAACCTAAAAGGAGACTCTTTTGGGTACCAAAGACCTAAATTGGGTTGGCCTTTGAGGTACTTGAAGATCTTTTTGACAGCATTCAAGTGGGAAGTAAGGGGAGTGACCTGGTGTCTAGAACAAGCACTCACAGCAAATGTAATGTCAGGCCTAGAAGCTGTCAAATACATCAATGAACCAATCATGGATCTGTATAAATGAACATTGACAGCAGGATCTGGTTCAAGATTATTCTTTGGTTTTGGAGCTTCATAGGGTGTAGTGGCAGTTCTGACATTCTCCATATCAAACTTCTTCAACATATCTCTCACATATTTTTCCTGACAGATAAATATACCATCAGGTTTCTGCTGAACTTGTAAACCCAAAAAGAAAGTAAGCTCCCCCATGGCACTCATCTGAAACTCTCCCTTCATCAAGTCCTCAAACTCCCTATACCATTCTTCTTTAGTGGAACCAAATATGATGTCATCCACATAAACTTGCACTAGAATGATATCCCCGGAGTCTTTCTTAAGAAAGAGTGTCTTGTCAATGGCACCTCTTCTATAACTATGCTTCATCATTAATGCAGAAAGCCTAGCATACCAAGCTCTTGGTGCCTGATGTAGTCCATACAGAGCTTTTACAACCTTGTAAACATGATTGGGATGATCTGGGTCTTCAAAACCCTTGGGTTGAGTAACATAAACCTCCTCTTCAATCTCACCATACAGAAAAGAACCTTTTACATCCATCTGATATACTATGAAACCCATATAAGATGCATAGGCCAAGAAGATTCTGATTGCTTCAACTCTAGCCACTGGTGCAAAGACTTCATCATAGTCTATGCCTTCCTCTTGCCTGAACCCCTGAGCCAGTAATCTTGCTTTGTTTTTCACCACAATACCCCTTGCATCTCTTTTAGTCTTCAAAATCTATTTTGTCCCAATTGCAAATTTACCTTCAGGGAGAGGTACCAGTATCCAAACCTGCTGATTCTTAAATTTTAGCATCTCTTCATGCATTTCTTCAAGCCAACTTGAATCAGCAAGTGCTTGAGGAACACTGGGTGGCTCCATTTGAGAAAGGAAGCAAGAAAACAAACAATGCTTAAAGTCTGTATGATTGTCCCTTTATTGATTGTAGACAGAGGAAATGAAAGCAACTTCACCATATTTAGTGTTCTTCACAGTACTTCTAGTTATGACAGGTGCTTGAGGATCTCCAATAACCTTTGATAGGGGATGAACAATATTGATCCTTTTTGTTGCTGTGGGGTTGACATTAATGGTGGTGTCAAGATTGTTCACTGTGGGTCCAAATTCACTGTCATAGGAAGAGGATGTGAAGATTCCAGCTTTGGGTTGGTGATTACCAAGATCAGAAGGACTTGGAAATTTGGTATATGGTTTCCCAAAGTCTATGGACACACTAGTAGAGATTGGAGATTGTGCAACAGGACTATCAGCAGATTTGATCACATCAGCAGGAACAGGAGAGCCTTCAGTAGAACTGTCAGCAACATCCTGGTTTCCAATGACTGCTTATGCTGATTGTTTGAGTTAAGCCTCAGACTCTTTTGAAAACTTCTCACTAAGCCTCTTAGCTTCCTGAGTGGCTGAATGTTCTTGCTTCTTGAGTCTAGCAAGATCCTCTGCATAGTGTGACTCATCTTCATGCTCATCAGTAGAATGATCACCTACAAACTGGTTAGGAGGAAAAGAAGGTACAACAATGGTTTGTTCATCTTTCTCAGAGTCACTCTCTGAGTCATCATCCAGGGTACCTGCAGGGTTAGTAGGAGACTCTTTTGTACCTGCAGATTGGTTAGAAACATGTCTAGTATAACCCAAGTGATCAGTCAAGTAATCCAAGTCAAAATACCAAGTATGACCTTGTCCTTGAACATTAGGCTGATCTTCTAGGAATCTTAGGTTAAGGGTCTCCTCTATCTTTTTAGCATGTAAATTGTAAACCCTATAGGCCTTACTATGAGTTGATTAACCCACAATATACCCCTCATCAGCTTTTCCATCAAACTTTCCCAGTGAATCACTAGTGTTCAAAATGGTCACTTTACAACCAAAAGGTTTAAGGTAATGAATGTCAGGAACTTTCCCAGTGATAAGTTCATAAGGTGTCTTGACATGAGGTCTAGTGATGGATACCCTGTTCAAAACATAACAAGCAGTGCTTACTGCTTCACTCCAGAACATAGTGGGTAACTTAGAGTCTGCAAGCATGGATCTTGTTGCCTCTATTAAGGTCCTATTCTTCCTTTCAGCAACCCCATTTTGTTGTGGGGTCCTTGGAGTGTTGTAGTCCCTTTTTATCCCTTTAGACTTACAAAGTTCTATTCATATAACATTTTTGAACTCTGTCCCTTTATCATACCTAATTCCTTTAACCTTTTTATTTAGCTGGTTTTCAATAAGGGTATTGAATTCTTTTAAAATAGGAGTTGTTTCATCTTTAGTTTTCAAAAAGAATACCCAGCAAAACCTGCTATGATCATTAGTGATTACCAGGCAGAAGTACTTATGATCAATACTTCTGATTGGAGTTGGACCAAAAAGATCTAAGTGCAGCAACTGAAGAGGTTCAGAGATGGTGCTCACAGCTGTTATGGCTTTGTATGAGGCTCTGTGTTGCTTTCCTTTGTTGCAGGCAACACAATTATGTTCATTGGTGAAAACTTTTTAAGGAGGTCCCTGAACCAGACTAAGTTTAGAAAACTTGTTAATGGTCTTGAAATTCACATGAGCCATCCTCCTATGCCATCTTGTAGATTCATCCAGGGAAGCTTTGGCCACCAAACATGTTAGATCACCTTCAGGTTGGACATCATTCAGATTGAATGTGTACAAATTGAAGGTTCTAGGAACTCTTAGCAAAATGGTTGTATCTTCTGGAAGTTTGAAGTCTTTTGAGAGCACAAGACATTCATCCTCAGAGAAGAAAACTTTATTCTTGGTGTCACAGATTTGTGATACTGAGAACAGATTGAAGTGCTGAAGTTCCTTCACATAATATACATTCTCAAAATCCAACAGAGGTGTTCTAATTATGCCTTTCCCAGTGATTCTACCATCTCCTCCACCAAAAGTCACATTGCCTCCTCCTTCTATAGGTACAAAATCATGCATCTTATCCTTTTTTCCTGACATGCTCCTGGAACAACCACTATCTACTATGCCTACTTCAGTACTTTTCAGGGGATGATCCTACAACAACAACAACATTATAATATACAAAAGTTAGTACACTTTGGAGACTCAAGTCATTGCTGACTTGATCTTGCCTTGTGGATCATAAGAGTTAGGCCATGTAGATGTATAAGATCCACCATTGTTCTTGGGCCTGTATTGATAATTAGGTCCCTTCTTAGGCCAAGAACAACCTGCTGAGGGCTTCACATCAGTATCCCAGTACCCTCCACCAACATACATTGAGTCAAAATCTCTAGGCCAATAACCATTATGAAAATAAGAACTAGTTGGTCTCACATATGGTCGAGCACCAGTTCTTTTCCAAGAAGAAGGTTTATCAGCAGAATTATGTTTATGCTGATGTGGAACAAAAGATGGTATATCATTAATATTTTTCCACATTGGTCTAGGTTTCCTTTGACTAGCACATACACCCATTCTTTGCTCATGAAAATTACAATCCTTAATCAAATGAAATTTACTTCCACACACAAAGCATTTCTTCTTTTTAGAAGATTTATTCAAAGTGAAAGGTGTTACATAACATGAAAAAGAATTCAAACCACAAACATTAACAGAATTCTTTTTGACAGAATTAAAAACATTGTTTTGCAAAGAATTAAATAGCAAGTCTTCAGAAGAAACTGTCTTGGAATCAGCAGTAATTCAAACAGGCTTATGGGGAGTCTTGGGTGAGGTCTTGGGAAGGTCTGAATTTTCACTTGAATCACAACTGGTATATGTAGTAGACCCTTCGTCAGAGGACTTGTCACTGTCAGAACAAGAGACAAAGTCAGTAGATTTAGAATCAGGGTCCGGCAAGTCACTTGACTTTTTGCCATAAAGATGGTGTGATCCATCAAAGTCAACAGTAATGGAAAGGTCAATGGGCATGTGTTCTCCTCTAATAGGTCCAGCTACAGCATGTAAGTTACCTTCTTTTACATAGTTAGCTAATCCTGCTGGTGTTGATTTACCTAGGTCATTCCTAGCTTCTAAACCAACATATTTTTTAAATCCTAAACCTATTCCAGAGTTAACAGCCTAACTACCATAAAGTACACTAGCTAAGTTATCACCTGATATTAACCATGATTTATGTCTAGCTACTTCCTCATCTAGTTATTCTTTTAGCACAAGGTTTTCTGAAATTACATCAGCCTTTTCTTTCTCAGTACGCCTTAAATCAATCTTAGCACAATCTAATTCACTTTCTAACACCCTTATTTTTTCATCATAAGCAAGCTGATTCTATTGAAACCATACTTTTTGTCTTTCTAAAGTTTTTAAAGGTTGTTTATAAGCCTCAACTTCTACATAACATTCATTATATTTAGGTTTCAATTCATCATATGCTTCCTTAAGTTCATTATACCTTACACTACAACCAAACACACAGTTATGTACCTGAGAGATGCCCATCATGGCAACTTGATCATGCTTATCCTCTGTAGTGCAGCTTGCCAGCATAGACACTTGCTCAGAACTAGAAACTTCTTCTACAGCAGGCACATGAGCAGTTGATGAGGCGAAAAATGAGCCCTTTTTAGGGGGTCATTTAAGCCCGGAATTGAATTTATTTGATCAAATATTGCCCTAAATCATTCCTTTTGTGATTTTAGTTACTTTTGGAGTGAATTCTGGAAAAGGAAGCATTTTGGACGTTTTTGGAGCATAAAAGTGAAGAAAACAGCAAAGTATAGATTTTCCTTGCTGGGAACAGTACCTGATGGCGTCACAAAGATCTACATGACGGCGTCAAGAGTAAAACAAGAGGTGAAGTGGATAAAGTCCTTGATGGTCCAGAGAGTTTTACAGTAAGGGCATGATGGCGTCACCATAGGCCGTCATGATCCAATTGCATGTGACGGCCCAGAGTAACTTTGCACATGACGGCGTCAAATCTGGATCTAGGCAATCCGATATTACTATGGGCGGCGAGTTGACGGCGTCAGACATTTCTTCTTGACGCCGTCACGATGGAAAATCTATATATAGTTTTGCAATTTTCATTCGTTAATATAACTTTAGAGGGATAACTTGGAGAAACCTTAGCACGAATTTTACTGTTCTTTCAAGGGTTTTTACCCTTTGAAACCTTTCATGTTCAATTAAAATAAGTATCCTTTCAATTCATTCAATATGTCTATGTGTTGTTTGAATATATCTTACGCTTGTCTTGAATTTAACATGCTAGGCTAGATCTCTTGTGTGTTTGCTTAGATGTAGTGAAACCTAGATGTTGATTAAGGGTTGATTGTTTGTTTATAGTTGTTACGGATGAATGATTTCGATGTTAGGCTTAAGAAAACTGGCAGACTTCCGTAGGGTAACATGCTTGAACGTCTTAAGAAACATGAACCAATGCGTACTAGGTTATTATGGTTGTATTTAATGCATGAGCGAATTCTAATGATCCCATGTTAGGAGCTTCTTGCAGGCTCGACATAGGAGTGAAGTAGGAGCTTATAGAGTTGGGGAAGTACGTACTCCACCCCACGAATGGTATTAAGGAATATAACCCATCATCCATGCAATTGTAACAAACTATCAACCTGTAAAAGATATCTAGGGAGTAATGAAATCTAAGTAAACACAATTCTCCCCATTATTGTTCACACCACTAGTTTAATTAGTTTTATTTTCATTTCTGTTATTTTATTTTGATCGCATCTTAGTATTGGGTTAGTTGACAAGCAACTAATTCCGTCCACTCTTCCAAAAACCCGAGATTTTAATTGCTTTCATAAGATATAAAAAAATACAAAAAGAATCATCCCTCACCTCTAGACCTAGTTTTTAGGCTTTCTAATTCTAGCGACACTATTCCTGAGTTGAACGATCAATCCACCGGTACTTGTCACTATACTATACTACAACGATCAGGTACACTGCCTGGTGGGGGTTGTAATCTTCTCGAGATCCCTCGAGAGGTAAAGCCTGGTGCAATTCCCACGCATCAAGTTTTTGGCGCCGCAGCCCGGGGAATAGTTATTGTCTACGTTAGAATTTCTTTTTATTAGGTCTACTTGCTAGATTTCTTTCTAGTAAGATTTTATTTTTATTTTTAGGTTTTCTTTAGTCTATCTTATTTCTTCGTGTCTTTGTTCGTAACCTTTACCATCCGACTTCATGGAAGGTGGTAACATCTTTGAACCCATCAACCCACCACAACAAAACCACCCACAAAACCCACCACTAGCAAACCAACCTCTTAGGCCCCGAACCCTAGGAGAGTATTCCCGTCCTAGCCACCAAGGCTACCGAAACACTATTGAGCTCACCCAAGGAGCCAATGTGTCCCCCTTGCGATCCGACACCATCCGGTTGGTGCAAAGCGGATGTGCATTCCATGGACTTCGTTCCGAAGATCCTAATCAATATCTCAAGGATTCCCTTAAAATCGTAGATTCTATAGACCTTGATGTTACAACTAGAGAGTTGACCCGATTATGCCTATTCCAATTCTCTCTACGTGATCAAGCTAGTCAATGGCTTGAACGTTTACCCGCGGGATCTATCACCTCATGGGATGATCTCACCACCCATTTCCTTGCTCAATTTTTCCTACCGGGGAGAACTACCAAGCTTAGAAATGATATCTTGATGTTCCAACAACGTCAAGGTGAAACTCTATATGAAGCATGGACTCGTTTCAAGGACTTACTCCAAAAAGTCCCTCATCATGGCATAGATCTTTGGCTCCAAGTCTAAATCTTCTATGACTATATCGATCTCTCCACAAGGTGAACCATTGACCAATCGGCCGGTGGTAAGCTACGTGATCTAAGTGCGGAAGAATCATGGGAACTCATAGAATATCTTGCTCTCTATGACAACGAAAGTTGGAATGATCCCCGTGAATTGAACAAAACGGTCAAGGTAATATCTTTGTCTTCGAACAATTCTAGCACTCCTGACCGTAGGATCATGGAACTTGAGGACCAAGTCAAGTTTCTCATGAAATCTTACGAAGCTCCTAAGCCATCAAGCCAAGTGAACAAAATCACTTCTTCATGCGAATTATGTAGTGGTCCTCATGACACTCGTGATTGCGTGGAACTCCCCAGAACAGCTTTTGTGGACAACGCATCCTCGCGGACCGACGAAGCGGGAGATAAGTGGTACACTTTCAAACCCGAGCCAAACCCTTATGGTGATTCCAACAATCCTTCTTGGAAAAATCACCCGAACCTTAGGTGGAAACAAAACCAAAACAATTCTTCCAATCCTCCTAATCGTTACAACCAAACGGTTCACCCTCCAACCGTACTTTCAACAACAATCCTTCTAATAATTATGGTAGTACCATTCTTGAAGGGTTGATGTCCAAGTTTTTGGCATCTCAAGAAGCTCGCATATCTAAGTTTGAAGCCGATTTAAAACAAAAGCAAAGCGAGATGACCGCAAAAATTGACACATTGTTGAAAGTTCTCAATGACCGAGAAATGGGAGCACTCCCAAGCGACACGGTCAAGAACTCGGAACTAAACGCTAATTCCATATCATCGGTTTCGTCACCCACCTCTTGTCCGCAATACTACTCGGTTAAATCAATGAGCACGTGTTTCAAGCAAAACCAAATTCTTCAAAAGGGCTAACCGAATGAAACACCCAATATCAAACCGGTCAAAAGCATAGTTCAAACACCTCCTACACAAGACCTTGACGATGAATTCAAGGAACTCCACCTTGAACGCCCCGTCATTGATGTCTTAGCCCGTGCTCCCTACTATAGTGCCCTCCTAGAAAAATATGAGAAGTTTAAATTGGGTAAAAATGGGACCGCCTTTGTTCAAAACAAGTTGCCTAAGAAGCTTGATGATCCGGGTATATTTGTTTTGCCTTGTAAGATAGGAAAATCCGAAGCTTTCGACACACTAGCCGATTTAGGATCAAGCCTCAACTTGATTCCCTTATCCCTTTTCACCACTCTTAAGCTAGGAAAGTTAGAGGAGACGGAGGTACTAATTGGTCTAGCGGATGGGAGTATTGCCCACCCGGTTGGGATGATCAAGGATGTAGTTGTTCACGTAGGAAAGTTAACTATTTTAGCGGATTTTCACGTCCTAGATATGGTTAGTGATACTACATGCCCATTGTTAGTAGGAAGAGGATTTTTAGCAACCGCTAGCGCCATGATAGATTGTAAGGAGTCTAAGATAGCGGTAGGTGAGGGTGATACGTGGTCGGTATATGATGTTAAGAAACATAGCTACGATTATGAGGACGAACCGACACCACATTGGGTAGAGATGAATAGGAGAGCATCTAGATATGGACCTTGGATAGAAAGAAACTTTATAGGACCTCAACGCCCATTCTATCTAGAAAAAGATTTCATCGATAAAACACATACGGTGGAACAACTCATAGCTAGAGATGAGGAGCTAGACCCTTTTGAGGACCCCCTAGTCTTTAGGAAGATGATTGAGTTCTTAGGAGTAATGCCTATTAACATAGAGATGAACAAGTGGAAAAGAGAGGGGGATAAGTGTAAATGGAGGTGGGACAAACCACCTAAGGAAGGTGACGGATCATGGCATATGAAGATGATTTTATATGATCCGGATGGAGAAAAGTTTGAAAGGTCATACCGTACTAAGAAAACTGATAGGAAGTTGAAACCCAAGTTTGATCCCAAAGACGTCCTCAATGAGGAACTCACCCATATAACTTAATTTCCCATGACCTTGAGTCTAGCTACAAGACTCGTAAATAAAGAAAAGTGCTTCTTGGGAGGCAACCCATGCTTTGTGTGATTTTTATTTGTTTGATTATTATTTTTTTCTGTATGCATGCTTTAATTTTATTGTTGGTAGATCATGTTTCAAAAATAAAATGGTGAAAGTACTTTATTTTGTTGTTTAAATTCATCCTAACTTCATACAAAGGTATTTCGCATAAGATAAGTGTAAGGGGAAACCCCAAATTTGTTTCTAAGAACAAGATTAATCATGATTCTCCAAAATAATAAATGAACATGTGTATTAGTACTTGTTAGAGTCAAATGCTTATATCGAGTCATAATGATGTTTTGCAGGATTTTCCAGGAAGTAGGACATTAGTTTTTCCAGAAACTTAACGTAATGATTTATGCAGGTCACTTCTGACGGCGTCATGTGTAAAATTCTGGAAATTTTGCTAGTTTTTTTTCTAACGGAGTCTTGAAGTTTTTGTTAATTCTTTAGTTTTATAAACTCCAGGAAATCTGCAAACATTCATTCCACAAGCATTATATCTTAATTTGTTTTCTAGGATTTATTAGTATATATAGATTGCCGCTGATTTTACGCGAGGTTGTCTTGTTGTTTTCTCAGGTTTAATAGGTTATGTATGACAAGAAGATGATTTATTTTTCTGGAAGGGAAGCTTTGATTGTTCATTTTCTTGGAGGAAGATTTAACCTTGTTACCGCACTATCCACACCGAACGAATCAGGGGAGTATTTGCTTTCATTCTTTTACCTATTTTACTTTTACATTCTTTAATTGAACATTGGGGACAATGTTCATCCTAAGTGTAAGGGGAGAGTAAATGATGATACCTTATAGGATACACTTTCACTTGAGTTTGTTTGTTTGATGGTAGGTGTGTAATAAAACTAAGAGAAATACTTGTTAGTGTAATTTTAGCGCCAAATTTAAAATTTTTTACAGCATTTAGGAGTGAAACTTTAGCCATAGCAAGCGTCTCATGGATAGGAGATTGTATGACTAGCACAAAACTGTACCATTCAGAAACATTTTCCACCCAAATATGTGAGGTTCGCCTTTAGATTTGATAGGAAAATCATTTACTATTAGTGCTTATTAGTGTACCGGTAGCATTTAGATTCTAGAACTTGCGTTAGTGATGCATCCCGAGATCGCTAGTGAGACTACATTAGTGTAGTAGGATTTACTACATGATAAGAGGCATTAGGATCACCCTGGTGTTAAACCCGTATCATAATTACTTGACCATTTAAGTCATATTACTTGGCTAGTAAAGTCAACTAATTTTTCCCACACCCTTAGCATTGTACTCATTTTTAGTACACGAAACCCCTAGTACACCCCTCCGAGCCTATCTTTTCGTTTCTAACTTTAAGCATCTTATTAAAAGAAGAATTTGTTACAACCCACTTAAATGTACAACCAAATCGCCTTAGCCTTCCGTGTATGCACTCATCTTTAGTGCATTATTTTTATTTGTTTAAACCCTTAGTTAATTATCTAATAGATTACATGGTTGCTAAGTCGAGTCATATCCTTGTACATATTGTTTTGGGACGATTGGGACTCATGGGTAAAGTACTAATGTTATGGAGTAATGGGGAAGAACATCATATTATTACCCCCATATGTGCGTAAATCTTAAAAGTACTCCAAGTGTTTTGATTATCCTAATTCGAGTCATTAGATTAGTTTATTGTAAAGTATGTAAAAATTCAAGTGTAAGGGGAATGTTCATTCCCTATAATGTATTATTTTGGATGGTAGGGTAAGAGCGTATGAAAAAAAAAAAAAAAAAAAAAAAAAAATCGAAAAAATTAATAAAAAAAAATATATAGAAAAAAAAAAGAAAAAAAAAAACATACGGACTACCATCCCGTTTCATTCTATGTTTGTTTTATGTTTTTGCTATTTTTCATTTATTAGCTTAAGTCGAGTCTAGTCTTCGCTTAGCAACGCCATATTGTACATGTAATTAACCAAGATGATTAACTCGCCACCAGTAAAGATTGCCTTTATCCAACAAAACCGTGTATTCCATATCCCTACACCTAACATTATAACCCTTTAAAAAGACCTCTTTGATAGTTTATCCTAGGTGCTTACGCCATGTGGTGGAGGTTTGATCCTTTCCCAAGCCTATGGTAATCTATTTTGCTATGACAGGAAGTGAGAGATGTTTTCCATTTCCATATTGTGATATATATATTTTATTACACCCGAGAGATGTGAGTATCTAAACACTATTTGTGAGGTGCTAGTGTATGACCTCCGTGCTTGTCTTTGGTCTTTAGTGAAACGATTATTTGTTGTAATTACTTTTATATTAGTGTTAAATGACCCCTAACTTGTATTTTGACTAGAATAAAAGCGCATTTGCTTGAGGGCAAGCAAATCTCAAGTGTAAGGGTATATGATGAGGAAAAAATGAGCCATTTTTAGGGGGTCATTTAAGCCCAGAATTGAATTTATTTGATCAAATATTGCCCTAAATCGTTCCTTTTGTGATTTTAGGTACTTTTGGAGTGAATTCTAGAAAAGGAAGCATTTTGGACGTTTTTGGAGCATAAAAGTGAAGAAAACGGCAAAGTCTTAATTTTCCTTGTTGGGAACAGTACCTGACGGCGTCACAAGGATCTACATGACGGCGTCAAGAGTAAAACAAGAGGTGAAGTGGATAAAGTCCGTGACGGTCCAGAGATTTTTACACTAAGGGCATGACGGCGTCACCATAGGCCGTCATGGTCCAATTGCATGTGACGGCCCAGAGTAACTTTGCACATGACGACGTCAAATCTGGATCTAGGCAATCCGATATTACTATGGGCGGCGAGTTGACGGCATCAGACATTTCTTCTTGACGCCGTCACGATGGAAAATCTATATATAGTTTTGCAATTTTCATTCATTAATATAACTTTAGAGGGATAACTTGGAAAAACCCTAGCACGAATTTTACTGTTCTTTCAACGGTTTTTACCCTTTGAAACCTTTCATGTTCAATTAAGATAAGTATCCTTTCAATTCATTCAATATGTCTATGTGTTGTTTGAATATATCTTACGCTTGTCTTGAATTTAACATGCTAGGCTAGATCTCTTGTGTGTTTTCTTAGATGTAGTGAAACCTAGATGTTGATTATGAATTGATTGTTTGTTTATAGTTGTTACGGATGAATGATTTTGATGTTAGGCTTAAGAAAACTGGCAGACTTCCATAGGGTAACATGCTTGAACGTCTTAAGAAACATGAACCAATGCATACTAGGTTATTATGGTTGTATTTAATGCATGAGCGAATTCTAATGATCCCATGTGAGGAGCTTCTTGCAGGCTCGACATAGGAGTGAAGTAGGAGCTTATAGAGTTGGGGAAGTACGTACGCCACCCCACGAATGGTATTAAGGAATATAATCCGTCATCCATGCAATTGTAACAAACTATCAACCTGTAAAAGATATATAGGGAGTAATGAAATCTAAGTAAACACAATTCTCCCCATGATTGTTTACACCACTAGTTTAATTAGTTTTATTTTCATTTCTGTTATTTTATTTTGATTGCATCTTAGTATTGGGTTAGTTGACTAGCAACTGTAACACCCCCAAAATCATCACGTCAGCGGAAGACTTAAAATGTCAGCGGAAGACTTAAAATGTCAGCGGAAGACTTTTTGGGTGTTACTTCGAGGATCTTTGTCACAATCATAGAAAACGACACAAAAGTGACCTTTAAAGTTTAATTCATTCAAAATACCAAATATTCGAGACATCAAGATGTTTCATAATTTAAACAACAAGTTTATTTGAAATTATGTCAAAATGTTTATTTAAGCCCATGCCGGGTTACAAGCCCACTCCGTGCCTTCAAGTTCCTTCTTGTTTAGTTACCTGAGATAAACACATGCCAAAAGTGTCAACACAAAGGTTGGTGAGTTCATAGAGTTTATAGTTTAAATCGTTAATTAGAAAATGAGTGATTTCCTTATCAATTCAATACAAATCAATCCGTTGGTTTGCCCTTCACCGGGCCAACACCAAAATAGTAGTTTGTTTGACCTAATCGGGTCAACACCAAAATACTAGTTCGTTTGCCAATTATTAATAGTTTTTCCTGCTATATAGTGAACACAATCTCGTAGTTTAATAAAACAGTGGGCTACAACACTGTACGCCCTTAACATCAGTCATTGCAGTGCTATATTATTACCGTTCTCTTGCCCTAAGCTCATGACACTCAACGATTAACAGGCATCAAAATTATCCATAATAATGATGTAAAACAGTGGCCCTCAAGATAGGTATTTACCAGTAACCTATGAAATCAAATAAAGTGCATTTGGTGGCTTTCCTCTAGCGACCAAATGGGGATTGTCAATCCCTAATAGATCTATCCACAATTATTTACGTTCACCCTACAAGTGATTAAGGCGCATGATCGAGGGACTTTTGGTAATAGGTACTTAGGCAATAGAGATCAAATATAGCATATCGTTGGAAAATCGCTTGTAATCATGTCTATAGCAGGTATTTCCTTATGAGATATAAAAATGTGTAAACCAGTAACGTTTATATGAAATACAGTCATGTATTTAGTAAATGAATACTTGTAAAAGTAAAAACAGTAGTTAAGCATGTATCTCCCCCAAAAATGTTTATAAATCATTGTAAAATAAGTAAGAGTAGGGGCTATGACTCACCTGAGAGTTATGATAGGCATAGATAACGTAAAGTCAGAGGTAGAATAGAAATGACTTCAAAGATAACCTGAATGTTATGGAAGTCCGAGATAAGTTCGACTTATCAAGAATCGTGATTTGAATAGTGTTTGATGACAAAATGACTTTTGGCAGAGGTAGCTTGCGTGGCAAAACGCTTAATAGTTCAAGAACAAGTTATATACAATATAACTTGTCTTTATGTATAAGTATCGTTTATTATTTATATTTCTCGTTATGAATCAATGCTATGTATCAAAAGTTGATAAATAATAAATTATAGTAATTTGATGAGTTTTATTATAGAAATAATCATTATTTAATGTGTATTCAAGTTAACCGATCATAACGTCAAGTTATATAATTTACGTTATAAATTATATATATATTTTGAATTATAATTATTACTTTGTTATTGTCAAAAAAAATGTAGGTCTTGTTTATATGTTACTACGACATAGTCATCAACTTGTCATGCGTACTTAAGTTTCTACGTAAACCCTTAAGTTATACCAAGGTGACTCTTTTATTCTAAATAGTTAAGTAATTACATATTTAGTCCAAAATGAACATGTTTACAACATATAAAAGTGTTGGGTGGCAAATGTTTTTATTCATGTAAGTTATAAAGCTTATAAAGTTTTCTAGTAAAGTGATAATCATTTCATAGTGAAGGGGTTGAAAACGTAACCATTAATATGAATTACAAAACTTATAAAAGCTGTTTAATGAAAGTAACAAGATACTCGAGTTGGAAGGGCTGAAATGCCAAACCGTCAAGTTTGCAAAAATAACTAAAGTAAATATACTGCCACTGCTCAGTTTCGAAATCATGACTTCTTGTATAGGGCTAAGTAACAGGTGCAACTGAGCTATGTTATTTCTTTGTTATAATCAGTGCCCAACTCTTTTTAAATTTAACTTTCCTGTATAATATTAGTTACAAGTTTTAAACACAAATGTTTTACCCTTTTATACTAAAAATGAGTTTGTGGATGCATGTTATCGACTATTGCTAAAAAGAAATGCATGGATTATTGTTGTTTGTATTGGCAGCCGAAACAAAGGAACAAAAGAAGAAATTATACTTTGGTTGTGTTTATAGTATACACACATGTTAAGTTGCAGTCGATTAGCGTTTATCCATGACATAATGAAATACCAGATCCTCGAATGCAATGTGTTTTAGGATCTTCCATACATGCATGCTTGGTTATGTCTAATTGTTCATTCTTTTGTTTTAAAAGCTTATATTATATTCATATGTTGTTTACTCGTTGAGCTACCATGTTGCTTTGCCACACCAAGACCAATGATACACCTTTGTATGACAAAACGAAATATGCCATTCATGAACTGAAGTTAATCAAAAGTATATATATATATAGAAAAGTGAGTAAACGTGTCTCACCTTGTCACAAAAGGATGTGAAATTCGAAAGTGTGGTTCGAGCTGGAACAAAAGAGGAACGTGGTTCGATTCTTGACCCACCAAGGATCTAGGATGAGCAAGACTTGGATCATGGACGTCGCTTTAACCCCTTGAACAAGTGGCATTTCGTTTGTCCCGATACACTTGTATATCTTGATGAAAAATAGAATTTTTGTACGTTTGAAGTGTGCTCTCATCTCAGCTCATATGAGATGATTATATAGACATGAAAGAACATAGAGAACTCAGAGTTTGAGTATGGGATGGAAGGGATTTGCATGTTGCCTCTCAATTCACCCAATCAAATTGCTACAAGGCAAGGAATGTGTCATATCATTCCTGACAGCTTCTGGCAGTTGACAATGGGTTCTAGGAATGTCAGAGATTGATTGGGAAGCATAGGTGGTCGAATAGGAAGTGTACATCAAATTTTACAATTTGTTCTAGGTGATTTTTGGGTTTTACTTTGGACAGAAAAGACATAGTAAACGAGAATGATATTGAACGAGCTTGGTCAGTATTGGATCCTTGTCAGGTAGTTAATGAGTATGTGTAAAAATATCAATAGGTTGTGTGTCGAATTAGTGAGAAAAACGGGGTGTTTTGTGGCTGGTCGAGTGCTGGAAACAAGAAGTAAAGAAACAAAAATAAAAAGTATAACTATGGTTCTGTTAGACTGGGTTTCGTGGGTTCTGAGCTGGACTGGGCTTCGTGGGCTGGTTGTACTATGTATTTGAGTTGGTTTTAGTTTCAAAATCATCAGATTATCGAGTTTGTTAGTCAAAACAGTTGATTATCAAAATCAAAGTCAATTAAAAGATAGTTTGTTTGCATGTACTTGGATTGGTTCATAATGGAGGTGGCGTTAGGATTGCATATGGTGTCCCCTAGGTTATATCTAAGGTAGTAACGAGTGAGGGAAGGTGAAGATAAGAAGCTGCCATTTACATGTATAAGAGTGTTCATGTGTGTGTCATACAATGTGTAAGGAAGTAACATGGTTCTCTAGGTCATATTTGAGGGAGGTGGTGTATGAGTTTGAGTCCAGGTCGTATTCCATAGATATCAGCCACGAATTATATTTTTGGTTCAAAAATCTCGCGTGTCTAGACGTAAAACATTATTTCAGACAACTTTCGTGTGTTTACACTTTTCCTGGTTCGGACCATAAGGGCCTTGAAATTGGGATTTAAATACGTTACAGAAAGTTGGTGGTTTATTAGAATTCATACGAATTGTTATTGAAATAAAATGCTATTTGTGTCAAGTTGAGATGAAACTTGTAAAGTGCCTTAACTTGATCAATATTCTAGTATAGTAATTATATTTGAAAGTTGATAACAATTGTCGTTCATGGTTCTTAGAGGTCTAATATTATTAGCGAGTACACATGGGAATTTTTAGTAGGCTCGGGATTTATTTAAAATGTATTTGTTAATTATTGAAATGTATACTTATTAAGTATCAATGTTTTAAGTTATGTATGGTATATAGGTTATTAAGTTTAGGTGTAAATGTCGTTTCAAGGTAAGAGTGAATAACGTTGTAATTGACAAAGTATATATATATTTATAAAAAAAAAAATTGTTATGGGTAAAAATGGTTAATTTAGGTTATGGTAACGTGTTAATCGTAGGATAATTTTTCGAGGTGTTATATTACCTACCCGTTAAATGGAATCCCGTCCCGGGATTCTAAGATAAGGTAGATGTAAAGATGAGTGGAAAGGGTGAACAAATAGTCATTCCTAACGATCTAATCCCTGAGCGGTTTTAATTTTTCCTTCGAGCTTAACGTTATCTACTACTACATTAGCTTCTTCTTTTTAATTTTTCTTTCCAGCTTAATGTATCTACTACTACATTAGCTTTTTCCTTGATGATAGCAGTTCTCATAGTCATAATTGTTGAGTAGTTCTAACTACTTACATTGTCTTATGTTCAATTCCTTTTGATTAATCTTGACTTAAGAAACAATTTCATTTTGAATGAAGATTTTTATTTTAACATGTTTTGAAGATAACCATGGTTCACAATATCTTGTTTCGTGAAAGTTAAAATTTGGGGGAGGTAACCTACCCGTTAAACAAAGTGTTTGCTAGTTACAGACTTTTAACAATGAGGGTTTGGGATGAGAACTTGATGAATGTAGAGAAAGTTGTTGAACTTAAGCTTTTGTATAGTTTTAGGTGACAACACGGTATTTGGTTTCAAGCTTTTGTAGATGATGAATCTGTTTGTTCCTTAGCAATCCCATATATTGTATTTCTATTAGAGGAATTTATAGATTTTGATGGATTTTTGGTAAAGTTGTGAAAGGTTCGGAGATCACTATATTACTCATAGTGCCGGAGAAGTAAGAGAGACCATTGTAATCACATACAATGCCCTGAAAAGGTTTTATAAAACGCCAGAATGTAAAAGTAAGAACATGATCGAATGAGTGTGGTTGTGCCGTAATGCCTTAGATTTAGGCATACACAGAAGAAAATTGTGAGTCTTTGGCTGAAGTTTTAGTGTTTCATGAACTTTAGTGATCCTTGATTTCATACACATGCCATTTCAGATACAATTAAGCCCACTTATTTATAATTCGTTATTTACATAGAGAAGCGTCCCAAACGATGTAAATAACGAAGTATAAACTTATGGTTCGGCGGTTTACAATTTCTTTATTTCAATGGAAAGGCGTCCCAATCCATTCAAATAAAGACGTTGTAAATCATCCTACTTAAGAATTTCTGACTCAACACTCATACTAATCGACAAGGTAATGCGCAGATTTTTTTTTCCAAGAGTACAAAAAGAGTATGTCGTACGCATCCATAAAGATGAGAGCGAGATAATTAAGGAGGATTGGTATAGTACTCAAAATAGTTGGGGGAGCATATATATATATATATATATATATATATATATATATATATATATATATATATATATATATATATATATATATATATATATATATATATATACTAGGGTGTTGTTGTAGCATAAACTATCTAAAAGTCACATAATCGTCTGACGGATGGAAATATGAAGACACGGTATTTGTAATAATCCCGATTAGTAAATATAATTCATTAGCATAATTATAACATGTTAACATATATAAGAAATCATGTAAAAGTAATGTCTCTACCAGATGTTGGAAACGCGTAGGCACGGAGGGCATAAGGTAGTATTTTGTAAAAGTGGTCTGTTTTAAACGTGTAGTTATAGTCCAATGTTCAAAACACTTGGTTCTCTATAACTGTAGCTCGGATCCCAATCTGTAACACCCCCAAAATCATCACGTCAGCGGAAGACTTAAAATGTCAGCGGAAGACTTTTTGGGTGTTACTTCGAGGATCTTTGTCACAATCATAGAAAACGACACAAAAGTGACGCTTTAAAGTTTAATTCATTCAAAATACCAAATATTCGAGACATCAAGATGTTTCATAATTTAAACAACAAGTTTATTTGAAATTATGTCAAAATGTTTATTTAAGCCCATGCCGGGTTACAAGCCCACTCCGTGCCTTCAAGTTCCTTCTTGTTTAGTTACCTGAGATAAACACATGCCAAAAGTGTCAACACAAAGGTTGGTGAGTTCATAGAGTTTATAGTTTAAATCGTTAATTAGAAAATGAGTGATTTCCTTATCAATTCAATACAAATCAATCCGTTGGTTTGCCCTTCACCGGGCCAACACCAAAATAGTAGTTTGTTTGACCTAATCGGGTCAACACCAAAATACTAGTTCGTTTGCCAATTATTAATAGTTTTTCCTGCTATATAGTGAACACAATCTCGTAGTTTAATAAAACAGTGGGCTACAACATTGTACGCCCTTAACATCAGTCATTGCAGTGCTATATTATTACCGTTCTCTTGCCCTAAGCTCATGACACTCAACGATTAACAGGCATCAAAATTATCCATAATAATGATGTAAAACAGTGGCCCTCAAGATAGGTATTTACCAGTAACCTATGAAATCAAATAAAGTGCATTTGGTGGCTTTCCTCTAGCGACCAAATGGGGATTGTCAATCCCTAATAGATCTATCCACAATTATTTACGTTCACCCTACAAGTGATTAAGGCGCATGATCGAGGGACTTTTGGTAATAGGTACTTAGGCAATAGAGATCAAATATAGCATATCGTTGGAAAATCGCTTGTAATCATGTCTATAGCAGGTATTTCCTTATGAGATATAAAAATGTGTAAACCAGTAACGTTTATATGAAATACAGTCATGTATTTAGTAAATGAATACTTGTAAAAGTAAAAACAGTAGTTAAACATGTATCTCCCCCAAAAATGTTTATAAATCATTGTAAAATAAGTAAGAGTAGGGGCTATGACTCACCTGAGAGTTATGATAGGCATAGATAACGTAAAGTCAGAGGTAGAATAGAAATGACTTCAAAGATAACCTGAATGATATGGAAGTCCGAGATAAGTTCGACTTATCAAGAATCGTGATTTGAATAGTGTTTGATGACAAAATGACTTTTGGCAGAGGTGGCTTGCGTGGCAAAACGCTTAATAGTTCAAGAACAAGTTATATACAATATAACTTGTCTTTATGTATAAGTATCGTTTATTATTTATATTTCTCGTTATGAATCAATGCTATGTATCAAAAGTTGATAAATAATAAATTATAGTAATTTGATGAGTTTTATTATAGAAATAATCATTATTTAATGTGTATTCAAGTTAACCGATCATAACGTCAAGTTATATAATTTAAGTTATAAATTATATATATATTCTGAATTATAATTATTACTTTGTTATTGTCAAAAAAAAATGTAGGTCTTGTTTATATGTTACTACGACATAGTCAGCAACTTGTCATGCGTACTTAAGTTTCTACGTAAACCCTTAAGTTATACCAAGGTGACTCTTTTATTCTAAATAGTTAAGTAATTACATATTTAGTCCAAAATGAACATGTTTACAACATATAAAAGTGTTGGGTGGCAAATGTTTTTATTCATGTAAGTTATAAAGCTTATAAAGTTTTCTAGTAAAGTGATAATCATTTCATAGTGGAGGGGTTGAAAACGTAACCATTAATATGAATTACAAAACTTATAAAAGCTGTTTAATGAAAGTAACAAGATACTCGAGTTGGAAGGGCTGAAATGCCAAACCGTCAAGTTTGCAAAAATAACTTAAGTAAATATACTGCTACCACTCAGTTTCGAAATCATGACTTCTCGTATAGGGCTAAGTAACAGGTGCAACTGAGCTATGTTGTTTCTTTGTTATAATCAGTGCCTAACTCTTTTTAAATTTAACTTTCCTGTATAATATTAGTTACAAGTTTTAAACACAAATGTTTTACCCTTTTATACTAAAAATGAGTTTGTGGATGCATGTTATCGACTATTGCTAAAAAGAAATGCATGGATTATTGTTGTTTGTATTGGCAGCCGAAACAAAGGAACAAAAGAAGAAATTATACTTTGGTTGTGTTTATAGTATACACACATGTTAAGTTGCAGTCGATTAGCGTTTATCCATGACATAATGAAATACCAGATCCTCGAATGCAATGTGTTTTAGGATCTTCCATACATGCATGCTTGGTTATGTCTAATTGTTCGTTCTTTTGTTTTAAAAGCTTATATTATATTCATATGTTGTTTACTCGTTGAGCTACCATGTTGCTTTGCCACACCAAGACCAATGATACACCTTTGTATGACAAAACGAAATATGCCATGCATGAACTGAAGTTAATCAAAAGTATATATATATAGAAAAGTGAGTAAACGTGTCTCACCTTGTCACAAAAGGATGTGAAATTCGAAAGTGTGGTTCGAGCTGGAACAAAAGAGGAACGTGGTTCGATTCTTGACCCACCAAGGATCTAGGATGAGCAAGACTTGGATCATGGACGTCGCTTTAACCCCTTGAACAAGTGGCATTTCGTTTGTCCCGATACACTTGTACATCTTGATGAAAAATAGAATTTTTGTACGTTTGAAGTGTGCTCTCATCTCAGCTCATATGAGATGATTATATAGACATGAAAGAACATAGAGAACTCAGAGTTTGAGTATGGGATGGAAGGGATTTGCATGTTGCCTCTCAATTCCCCCAATCAAATTGCTACAAGGCAAGGAATGTGTCATATCATTCCTGACAGCTTCTGGCAGTTGACAATGGGTTCTAGGAATGTCAGAGATTGATTGGGAAGCATAGGTGGTCGAATAGGAAGTGTACATCAAATTTTACAATTTGTTCTAGGTGATTTTTGGGTTTTACTTTGGACAGAAAAGACATAGTAAACGAGAATGATATTGAACGAGCTTGGTCAGTATTGGATCCTTGTCTGGTAGTTAATGAGTAGGTGTAAAAATATCAATAGGTTGTGTGTCGAATTAGTGAGAAAAACGGGGTGTTTTGTGGCTGGTCGAGTGCTGGAAACAAGAAGTAAAGAAACAAAAATAAAAAGTATAACTATGGTTCTGTTGGACTGGGTTTCGTGGGTTCTGAGCTGGACTGGGCTTCGTGGGCTGGTTGTGCTATGTATTCGAGTTGGTTTTAGTTTCAAAATCATCAGATTATCGAGTTTGTTAGTCAAAACAGTTGATTATCAAAATCAAAGTCAATTAAAAGATAGTTTGTTTGCATGTATTTGGATTGGGTCATAATGGAGGTGGCATTAGGATTGCACATGGTGTCCCCTAGGTTATATCTAAGGTAGTAACGAGTGAGGGAAGGTGAAGATAAGAAGCTGCCATTTACATGTATAAGAGTGTTCATGTGTGTGTCATACAATGTGTAAGGAAGTAACATGGTTCTCTAGGTCATATTTGAGGGAGGTGGTGTATGAGTTTGAGTCCAGGTCGTATTCCATAGATATCAGCCACGAATTATATTTTTGGTTCAAAAATCTCGCGTGTCTAGACGTAAAACATTATTTCGGACAACTTTCGTGTGTTTACACTTTTCCTGGTTCGGACCATAAGGGCCTTGAAATTGGGATTTAAATACGTTATAGAAAGTTGGTGGTTTATTAGAATTCATACGAATTGTTATTGAAATAAAATGCTATTTGTGTCAAGTTGAGATGAAACTTGTAAAGTGCCTTAACTTGATCAATATTCTAGTATAGTAATTATATTTGAAAGTTGATAACAATTGTCGTTCATGGTTCTTAGAGGTCTAATATTATTAGCGAGTACACATGGGAATTTTTAGTAGGCTCGGGATTTATTTAAAATGTATTTGTTAATTATTGAAATGGATACTTATTAAGTATCAATGTTTTAAGTTATGTATGGTATATAGGTTATTAAGTTTAGGTGTAAATGTCGTTTCAAGGTAAGAGTGAATAACGTTGTAATTGACAAAGTATATATATATATATATATTTATAAAAAAAAAAAAAATTGTTATGGGTAAAAATGGTTAATTTAGGTTATGGTAACGTGTTAATCGTAGGATAATTTTACGAGGTGTTATAGCAACTAATTTCGCCAACTCTTCCAAAAACCCGAGATTTTAATTGCTTTCATAAAATATTTAAAAAATACAAAAAGAATCATCCCTCACCTCTAGACCTAGTTTTTAGGCTTTCTAATCCTAGCGACACTATTACTGGGTTGAATGATCAATCCCCTGGTACTTGTCACTATACTATACTACAACGATTAGGTACACTGCCTGGTGGGGGTTGTAAGCTTCTCGAGATCCCTCGAGAGGTAAAGCCTGGTGCAATTCTCACGCATCAGCAGTCCAGTTGATATGTTCATCCACAGTGACCAAAGCTTTGGAAGTTCCAGCTTTAGAGGTTCCAGCTTCCTTTTTATTCTGCTGATAGGTAGTATATCTAACCTCATCACAGTCTTCCTATCTTTGCATTCCCTTGAGAAGTGACCCACCTGACCACAAGTAAAGCACTTGACCTTCCTTCTGTCAAATCTAGCAGGATCTCTTCCCTTGAAGCCAAACTTTCTCCCAGACTTCTTTTCGAACCTCTTGATGTTCACTGAGATCATTGCCAACTGCCACTTCAAATTCATTTCTTCCATATCCAGTGGATCCAACTGTTCAAAATCCTCATAAGCTAGATGTTGCTGATGTTCATATTCAGCAACAAAAGAGTGAAGTACCTCTTCCATTATATTACTAGATTTTGGTTGAGAAGTTGATTTAGTGTTGATGTGGGAAGATGATGCTGAGGAATATGGGCTTGAGGCATGATGCACCTGATTGGATGTGGTGCTGACAAAGGCTGAGTGAGTGGATGTATGAATGGGACTTCTAACATCAGGCTCAAGTGATTTAAGTCTGTTATAGAGGTCATCAAAAGAAATCATATCCAATCCACCTTTAGCTTTGAGAGCAATGATTACTTGCAACCAAGATGGTGGCAAAGATCTTAGGAACTTTGCATTGCAGTCCTCATTATCTGGTCTAGCCTTCAGCTGATTCAGTTGACTCAAGATTCTATGGAATCTGTCATAGCCCTTGTGGATTCCTTCTTCCTCAGATATCTGAAACTCTTGAAACTGTTGTTTCAGCATATATTTCTTCATCCTCCTTGACTCCTCATTCCCACCAAATCTAGCCTTGATTGCCATCCAAATATCCTTAGCATCTTCCATGAAGTGAAAATCACCCATGTGCTCATCTGGTATAGCCTGAAGGAGAATAGTTCTGACTTTATTCTCCCTCTGAACAGCTAGAACTTCTTCAGCAGTTTTAGGACCCACGATGGTAACCACTCCATCAGCATCCTTGATGTGTTTCTTCAAGTTGTTGCCCTTACGGATAACTTCCCAAAGATTCCAGTCAATATTTTTAATCCAGTTTTGCATTTTCATTGACCACAATTCATACTCCTCTGCATTCTTAAGGTATGGGAATTTGGCATTACTGTTTGTGAGAGTGAGTTATTGGATTGAAGTGGTGTTTTGGTTCTGAGTTGCATCAGATTCATCATCTGTTCCAGGCATTGTTTTTGGTTGTTTTTTATTGAGAAGGTTTAAGATTGATGTTTCTTAGTATCACAGAGACTCTCCCGAGGCTCTGATACCACTTGTTGAACCTTAGACCTTGATAGATCTTTGAGCACTCGTGGATCGTTAGTTATGTCTATGTAATCACAAACACACTAAAAGAAAATCTCTATAACTTGTATTCTGAAGCAGAAATAAACATAAGTTTAAACACAGATAACTAAGAATACTTGATCCTCTATGGATCTTTTAATAATACTGAATGTGTTTTCTAAAAACATGTTTCTAATACATAATCGTGTGTTCCTTTTATAGCCAAGGAACCCTAAACCGTTTCATAAGAAACATATCTTCTAAAAACTTCAAAATATATGCATTATCACTTCCTAAATAAACTCATGCATATCCTAACTAAATTACATAATACACGGAATAACTATATCCGCAGAAACTAAATATACTGAAACTAGTCTTCAGTAGTTACACTGCTTCAGCACGAACCAGCTCTTCAGCAGGAACCATCAGCAGTATCTTCAGTAGAATTCTCTATTCAGCAGAATTCCCAACAACAATGTATTGTAAATCTTCTTCATTGTGAACAACTTCATTTTCTTCTCTAACAGGCACATAATTCATGGATGAGGCCAAAATATCAAGATCAAACATCCAATTAGGACCTTTACCTTTTTGATTTCCTTGATCTTCTAAAAACTCAACATGAATACATTCTTGAACCTTCTTGGTAGCCCTGTTGTACACTCTGAATCCTTTGCTATTGGTACAATAACCCAATAAGTATCCTTCATCTGACTTGCCATCAAACTTTCCCAGAGTATCAACAGTATTCAAAATAGTCAGGGGACATCCAAAGGGTTTCATAAACTTAATGTTTGGTTTCTTTCCCATAAGTAACTCATAAGGTGTCTTCATCTGAGGATTTGTCACTGATACTCTATTTAACACATAACAAGCAGCACTTACAGCTTCAGCCCAAAATGGAACAGGTAATTGAGAATCTGCAAGCAT
This sequence comes from Artemisia argyi, assembly GCA_030686995.1. Taxonomy (NCBI): domain Eukaryota; kingdom Viridiplantae; phylum Streptophyta; class Magnoliopsida; order Asterales; family Asteraceae; genus Artemisia; species Artemisia argyi. The sequence goes on from JARVZY010010684.1 coordinate 554,917, forward strand.
TGTCCTTGCTGCTTCTATCAAAGTTCTATTCTTCCTTTCTGCAACTCCATTCTGCTGAGGAGTTCTTGCAATACTAAACTCTCTTTTAATTCCTTTCTTGGCACAAAATTCATCCATAAGCTGATTCTTGAATTCAGTCCCATTATCACATCTAATGGATCTAACCTTGAGTCTCAACTGATTTTCAAGTGCCATTATAAGATCATGAATAGCATCAAAAGTTTCATCTTTAAATCCCAAGAGAAAGACCTAGCTAAATCTGCTACAATCATCTGTTATAACCAAACAGTACTTCTTCTTGTTTAAACTTGCAACAGAAACAGGTCCAAACAGATTCATATGCAGTGATTCCAATGGCTCTCTAATGGTTCTTTCTTCAATCTTTTTACATGAAGCCTTGTGTTGTTTAAGCTTCTTGCAAGACAGACATGAGTGATCATTCTTGAATGTTTTAGAAGGTAAACCTCTAACTAAATTGCCTTTGACATATTTGTTGATGTTCTTGAAATTTACATACCCTAATCTTCTGTGCCATTGATGTGCTTCTTCCATTGTTGCCCTTGCTACCAAACATGTTGCTCTTTCAGTAGAATTGATATTCTTCAAATCTATGTTGTACACATCATTGGTTCTTGGTGCTCTCAGCATCACCAAGTTTTCATCTTCTAACTTAAACTCAGGGGAGAGAATAAGACATTCTGTGTTAAGGAATAACACAGGATATTTTTTGTCACGGATATGAGAAACTGACAAAAGATTGAATTTAAGCTCCTTCACATATCTAACATTCCTAAAATCAATAGTCTTGATGGTTCCTTTGCTAGTGATTCTCCCTCCATCAGGATCATTCCCAAATGCAACTCTTCCTCCAAAATAAGCCTTAAAATCTGACAAGAGCTCATTTTCTCCTGTCATGCTTCTAGAGCAACCACTATCAATGATAAGATGATCTTTAAACTCCTCTTCTGGGTTGCCCTGCATAAAAATGAAAAGGGTTAGTTTCTATTAGGAACACAAGCCATTACTGACTTGTCTTCCCCTTGTGGATTGACATACTCAAATTCTTTGAGAATGTAATCACCACTGTTTTTGAAAACATTATCAAGAATTAATGTTTTTGCTCCCAAAACCTTTGTTGGATTTATATCAACACTCCCCTTTTCACCATTATTTTCTGAAAGTAGTGTTTCACCCTCAGCAGTACTTTCTTTCTTAACCCATTTAGTTGTAACAGTTGGTGTTGGGTTCTTTGATCTAGGTACTTTTCATGAGTTGTAAGGCCTTCTAGGTTTGTAAGAATTGAATCTCATAGGTCTTACATTAGAGCTATTGCTAGCAGTACCTTGATTGGGGGAAGTCCTAACAATACTTTGAGAAGGTACTGTTTTACCAGTACTTTGAAAAGTATTTCTTGAAGGTACTGGGGTTTGGAGAATGGTCTTTTCTTGTGAGGGTACCTATAGTCTTTTGAGAAATTACTATGGTTAACGCTATTTGAGTAATTCCAAGCTGGTTTATTCTCCCTTGGTTTATTCTCCCTATGCTTATGGTTTGCAGATGTGTTCTTTAGGTATTTGCTTAAGTATTCTGAATGATAATCACAGTCCTTAATCAAATGATGAGGACTATAACATACATAACATAACTTTGGTCCTATATTCCCAAATCCACTCCCAAAAGGTTTTCTATAATAAGCAGTATTTTGAAAAGATTTCCTTGTAGGTACTGTTGAATGATCAACAGTACTTTGAGAAGTTTTTGGAAGTACTGCTTGTTTTGAAAAAACTTTTTCATTCCCAGAACCCTTGTTATCATCCCTAGGTTTCTCAACAGTTTCTCTTAAGGACTCAGGACTAGATTGACTTGAATTAGATTGGCCTTTAAGCTTTTTCCTGAATTCTAAATTGTCTACTCCAAAACAAGAAACATCTGTCCTAGGTGGTTGAAAACTTCCCGTGGGTGGTGGAACTTCATTGTATCCCTTGTCTTTCTTAAATACAGGAGGTGTTGAACAAGGTGATTCCTCATCACTAGATGTGTTTTCCTCTAAGCTTATAAATTCTTCATCACTAGTTGAGGTCTCCTGTGGAAGACTTAGTTCCATTTTCCTAGTTGGGATTTCTTCTGAACTACGATCATCATAACCTAGGCCAGTTTTAATGTTTGCAGTTCTTTCTTTTTCAACAAAACTAACATGTGACAGACCTGATTCTTTTCAAATAGCAAGTTTTGCTAACAACTTATCTCTTTCTTTAGTGATCTTTTCTAGTTCAGAAACCTTACATCCTAACTTCCACTCACTTAACTTTAATTGATAATCTTGTTGCTCATATTTTTCTGCCCAAGCTACTTCATTATTTTCATGTGTGATTATCTTGGCTTCCATTGACTCTAAAGTCAATTGGTAACCGGCTATCTCAGACCTAGCCCTTCTAGAGTTATCTTTTTCAGTTTCATATTCTTTAAGCATCTTTTGATAAGAGTTACTACATTTAGAACATACCTCAGAGATAGTGGATGAACTTGGTGAAGTAGCCATCATAGCAAGCTAAACAGGTTCTTCTTCACTTTCCATGCTCCAATCAAAGCTTCCTAGACCATCTCCTGACTCCAAAGCTGCATATCCTGGTTCCTCATCAAAAGCTGTGCTCTAATCAACCTCTTCCAATGCAACCATAGAGTTGGTTACTGGTTCATCATCATATTCATTACTCCAGTCAACCTCTGATAGATTTTCTTGAGACACCAAATCTTGTGACTTTGGCTGAGCAATAGGAACCTCCTTTCTTTCAACCTTGGGTTTTTCAATCATTTTGTTTGCCTGATACTTTACAAACTTGCATTCCCTTGCAAAGTGACCAGTCTTTTGACAATTGAATCATTCAATCTTAGACTTATCAAATGCTATATCCTACTTAGCTTTGAAATCAATACCTCTCCCTGTCTTGTTCACAAACTTCTTGATCCTTGCAGTGATCATGGCAACCTGCCATATTATGTCAATTTCTTCTAGAACATCATCATCAATTTGCAAGACATCTTCTTGATAAGTAACAGGTAGAGTGGCTTGTTGAGAAAAGAATGAACATAGAACATCATCTGAGTTGGTGTTGTTTGATGGTAATGAAGTGGTAGTGACCATGGTTGTACATGGATGCTGTTTCTCTTCAACAGTACTTTGGACAGGGTAAGCAGTACTTTTAGTGGAAGTACTGCCTCTTTTTTCAGAAGAAACAAAAGTAATACTATGAGAACTTGAGCCTTTGTTACCCTTCATCTCATGCTCATGCACCTTTATATTGTTGTAGAGATCATCAAAGTCCATAGTGTCTAAACCAGGTTGTCCTCTTATCATAGTAGCAACCACATGCCATGCAGATGGCAAACTCCTCAAGAACTTCAATTTTGCATCTTCAACAGATGCCTCTGCTCCATACAACTCTAGCATACTAAGTAGATTTTGATATCTGTCATAGGTAGAGTCAAGGCTTTCTCTTTCACCAACAGTGAATGTTTCAAATTGTTGCTTCAACAGGTTTCTATGCATCTTCTTGGAAGCATCATTACCTCCAAATCTTGTCTTAATAGCAGCCCATAGTTGCTTTGCATCCTTAGCATCATAAAACTTCAATAGGTGACCATCAGGAATAGCAGAAAGTAGTATGTTGAGAGCCTTATATTGATTTCTTTTTGTAACTGGTGGTAAGTTTTGCTTAGGTTGTGTAGGTTGTCCTTCAACAGATACAAGTACTTCAATGACAACATTACCATTGATAATCACATCCCATAGAGCATGGTCAGTGATAGCAATGTACTACCTCATCTTCATGCTCCATAGGTCATACTCACCCTTCTTGACAATAGGAATTCTAACTGAGGTGATGGAAGGAACTGGTACAACTTCTGTCGACATCTTGTAGGGTTTGTGGTAAAATCGGTTTTAAGGGTTTCTTCTTAATCAGAGTTTCCACACAAGCTCTGATACCACTTGTTGGATCGATATACTCTGAACAAATTACTTTGTAGCTTGTAAGGTTTTAACAATCTTGAATAACTCAAAACTATTAATAATGAAACAATGATGTAACTTTGTAGAGTATGCGGAATCTACTAACACAAAGCTAAGAAGAATAACTTTATATTAAACCAAACTTTGAACCTGCTTCTCTATACAGATTCACTAAAAATCCCTAACTCTCTAATATCATACTTGCTAATACTTGTTTTTCTGAATTCGTATTCTAATTATCGTACATCTAATACCATCCTAAGGCTCCATTTATAGACATAAGGAAAACCTTAAGTCGGTTTACAATACTTGAACGACAAGTAAACTATCCCTAACTAATTCTAGAATATTATGATAATATTACATAACAATCCTTAAACAATATTGCATATCAGTCCTTAAACTTTAGAAGTACTTTGAATAATCTTCATGCACGAGCAGTACTTTGACCTTGAGCAGCACTTTGACACAACAGTACTTTGAACTTCCAGAAGTACTTTGATCTTCATATCCCAACATTTTTCATATGTGCAAAGATGAGAAAAAAAAAATAGTATTTTCAGTACCAAGGCCAAAAATGCAGGTGTGCAAAGACCAAGGCCAAAACAGTCAACTGATGTGGACAAAAACAGTCAATGTTGCAATTCAGGGTGTGTTTGAAACAACCTTTGTTCTTAAAACTCCAATGGCAACATTACTTGGTGGATGGTTGGTTTTAGATCATAAAAAAGAATGGAATGAAATAAACCAACATACGTAACCCATCTGAGTACCCACTACATCTACTTTTGTCGTTTCAACTCCCTTTGAGCAAAGGACTGCACCAGCCGCGTTGCTAGATTGTTGAAAAAACAAAAGAAAATGTTTGGGCACTTAGAATGGAAAGGTATGTTGAAATTCCATAATCATTTAGATCATAAAAAAGATTGGAATGCAAACAGAGTAATACAAACAATCTAGAAATGTTGAGAGAAGAATAGCGTCTAAGTAACATCACTCATCTTGAATGCGATAATGAAGGAGTGTGGCCTGTCATGAACAATACACACTATATCATCATCGCATTGAAGACGTCTCAATGATCAGGCCAGATCTATCTAACGTTGCCGAATGGTTCCCGTAAAACCCTAAAATACGTATAATTTTGAATATTTGGCCTAAGTTGTAATGATTCATTTTGATCCCTAAACTATATATTAAGATTTATAATACAATTAAACTAAGCTAACTTAAGTCTAAGCTAAAACAAATAAATATAGTACAAGAATAAAACTTTCCTAGTAAGCTATATATCACATGTTCAACTTAATATTTATGTCATATGATTTTGGAGTTAATTCCCCAAATCTCGGTCAACTTCCTTATATATTTTTCTATTTATTTCTTTTATACAATCGAAATCTGTACAATCAATTCGGCTCCATAATTATTAAAATAACTGATAACATTGAAGTCAAATAAAACATTGAAAACAAATATAAAACCTTCCTATTTTGCATCCAAAATCTCGGCAGTAACTCCCCAAATCCTCCCACAAAACTTGGCTTATTTATTCCCTATATTGTTCCATTTTCTGATTTTTGTACTATATAACTCACTAGATAAAATAAACAGACATACAAACCCTATTATATAAAGTGGCGGCACAAAGAAATTGTTCTCTCCTTCCCTACTCGTTTCTTCCTATGACCGAACCAATTATAACTTACAAGCACACATCTAAACAAAATCAAAAGTGCGGCTACATTTTCTGTCAATTATTCGATCACCACAGAAAGCCTACATGGCTTGGAAAAATTGTTCGACTCGTGGGAGTTTTCTTGGGTTGTTTCTGTCCGAAGGAAGTAATGTTGTCATAGATTTTGGAGCAGATTCGAGGAGCGTATTGGTTAAGGTTCGATCAGTGTTTGTTGGGATCGAGCTGGGCTTCGACTTGGTGTTAGCCTTGGTTCTTTTTTTTTCCATTCGACCACAAGGTACCACACTTTCGTTTTCGTTTTCTCATTTGACCTAAAGTAAAGCGTACAAAACATGTCTTCAAATAAATAGAACAGATCGTGTGCATGAGTATATATATATTCGAATTGGAACCCACATAAAATCATAAAAGATCACATAGAATAATAAATGTGTAACATATCTAATCGACTACATAAACATAGGTGCCGATCTTGATGATGGGCTGTTTTGAAACTGTTTTGGTACATGGGTTTTGATCTCTTACTACTCTACTTAGACGAGGCTATAACCTGAACAAATATATGAGATGAATACTTGTTGTAATCTAGAGATAATTTAATGTAATAGAAGAGTGCATGCATGTTTACGTAGTGAATATCACATGAAATGATGAAGTAAAGGTTCACATGAAATCATAGATGTGTCACATGAATGGGTAATAAATCAGATATAGATGGCTTGCATCGAGTTATTATCACATGAAATCAGAATAAGAGAACCTTGCATGGAATCATATATATAACACATGAAGTTATAAACATGTCATCTTTCTATAACAATGAACCGACTAGCTTATGTATATTTCGAATAAGTAAAACTCACATAAAATGTTAACCTGTATATAATCAAATATAAGCCTTATATATTCGTTCTTGCATGGTCACAATTGGTTGTCGTTTTTGGCTTCGACATAAACCTGGTTAACATACTACCCTAATCGAATGAAAAAGAGATTAAAACATGTAAAAGGGGTTGTGGGTTCGACATGAAATAAAAGAATAAAGAGTGCGATTCGTTTTCGGCATAATTCTGTAACATGTTCATACGAATTAAAAGAATAAAGAGTGTGATTCGTTTTCGGAATAAACATGTTCATATTAGTTAAACTAAAATATGATTTATTTGATAAATGACACTTTAGACCCTACGCTTTGCTATTTTGACACTTCAAACCTTAAGCTTTGCAATATTGTCATAATTAACTCTAATCTACTAATAATGTTTCTTTTGAGTATTTTAACTAAATTAAGTATTAATTGGTATCATTAATGGCTAATATTGCTATTCCGGGAAATGTACAAATTCGGGAAACCTACTAAAAATAGAAAGTTACTAAAAATGGAATGCCGACTAAAATGAGCAATCGGATTTAAAATAAGTTATTAATAATAAGCCGATCATTATTCGTGTAGATTCGCTGAAGAAGGAATGACTTCCTATTCTTATGTTATGATATGATTTCATTGGCGGTTTAAGGTACAGATATTCTAACCTTTCAGTAAGGTTTCTTATGACTCATGATTCGCTCCATTGCCACTATTAAGATTTCTGATCTTTATACGCCTGATATATATCCTTGGTTCATTTGATAGTATAATTCCGTATGAAGACCCTTTTAAAAAAAATAAAACCTGATGACTTTTGAGAAAAAACTATTTTGGAAATGATTTATGTGATTACGATACGATGCCAGTTTTATATGAAGGTTTTATGATTTTTATTAAATGCGTTTTTAGAGGAATACTTTTACGATAAAAAGGTTTTAAATAATTTTGAACCTTTGCTATGAACCTTTTTGCTATTATGAACCTTTGATTTGAACCTCATGATATGAATCTTTGATTTGGACCTTTGACTTGAACCATTGCTATGATCCCTTTGTATGATCCATATTTGATCGATCTATTTCTGTTATGATTTGCTTTGATATTTTTTGTATGCTATATTCCAGTTCTTATAGCATTCCTATGCCCTATTTGTTGCCCATTATTTGATTAATTTGTAGCCAGTCATGGGGAGTCCATGGCCTTGCCACTGATACACCAGTGGTATTGACACTATCTGTGGAGGTGGGTTTTTGTCCACAGCGTTCCCTATTATACTATAGCTATTCAGGCCAATAATTATTATTGTGTATGTTTACTTAGCCTAGAGCTTTGTGCATATATATCTGTTTTGCAGGGGGCGTATGGATGCATCCTAGGTACTCAGTTTAGTATTATTTGGTGAATGTTTTGGTGTGTGTGCAATACACCCCTTTCACATTTGGTACAATGGAGGTCATGACTCCTATGTACAATTAGCATATATATTGTTGGGCAATCCTATTTGTTCTACTTCTCTATGATTCTTATTATCTTGTCATCTCTAATGTGATTAACTTATGCTTGCTTTATTTCTTTTGCTTACACTTGTGACTCATTTCATTTCCTCGATTGTTTGATATCCATTATCCGTATTTCCTTTGATCATATTCTATGTTTCCAAATTCTTGATTTCTATCTCAGCATGTTCGCTTGGACTTATATCGTATTCACGTTCGTTTTCCTTTTGTTATTATTTTTCGTTTGTTTATATCTGTTCACTGGGCTTTTTAAGCTCATCCGCATTTCTTTTCCCTGCGACAGGTTTTTAGAAGGAAGCTGGGTTGGGTGAAGAGTGCTTAGGAGCTCTTAGTGGACTACACTGTTGATAGCTCCCCATGGATTAGAGATAGACTTAGAGATTTTCTTCTTGGTTCTTAGCTTGTAATTAGTTTGGAAGTTGCAATGTTTAGAATTAGTCCTTTATCTTTTCTTTAGAACTGTTTTGTGAGCCTTGTATTAGTTATGTATTTCCGCTTGCTTGTGTTCTGATTTGACCCCAAAATGTTTCACTTTAGCCCTTTTCGGGTTGGGGTGTTACAATTTTGGTATCAGAGACAGGTTTGATTGGCGGATTCAAAACCCGTAGAGCTTAGGCTATGACCTGTGAGTATTAGGCCCACTAGGTTTTGCACCATAGGAGTTATGAAACAACCTTTGAGAACTTGCTTTAGGATTTCCACTTTGAAACTTAATGTAACAATTCGCAATTTCAGGTTAATTAATTTTCCCGGAAAATTTCACTATTCACTTTTACTATTCATTTTCCCGAAAATTTCCCGAAATTTGATGTTTGTTTCTTGGCCTCGAGTGATAAATCATTTCCATGGCAAATTAAAAGTTTAACTTTCATAAGCTCATTTTCGTGAAAGTTAATAAGGAATTACACGTTTTAGGGTAAAACGTCATTCAAAAATTCTACGCACAACGAAACTCGACCGCGTTAAGTGACCCCGCATCTGAAAAATGTTTGACACACTCATGATTTATTTGAGAATAAATCATGACTGAGAAAAACATGACCAAAAATAAGCCTCGGCCGTGAAAAACTGGAATTTTCAGTTTTTAAGCGTTTTTACTCAGCCGTAACCTTAGCCTATACCTGCACCGTGTTTCTAAGACAATTTGAGTTTTCAACTTATTAGAAAAATTCAACATATTTTTCCCTCCTCCTTTGACCAAAAATCATTCCTTGATTTTATAAGTCATTCCTTGATTTTTAGGCTTACGGTTTGATGTCTAAAAGACATTTAATACCAACCGACACTAGACTGAGCCCAGTCTAGACATTATAAGTCATTTTAAATCATATTTATCCTATTAGAAAAGTAACATTTTACTTTTCTCAATTTTACGCAATATTCGTACGTTTTACGCATTACGCGTTTTAGACCCGTGTTTCCAGTTTTTAGCAGGGTTTTACTACCCCAATGGAACCTACCACTCATTTTATATTTTATTATGGAGTATTTTGACATGTTTAACCATTCTTCCATGTTTCGTATTTTTACGATACCCGGTTTTACGTTTTGAGGCTTAATCATTTACGATTGGCATTTCCCGGAGTCAAAACTAACCAAGTATCTTGGATAATATCCTCAAAAGTCCACACTTGCTCCCCAAGCTTGGCCAAACCGCCACTAGGGGGGATTCACACTAGGTGTCATGATCTTATGCTTAGAACTCTTGGATGAGAACAAGTGTTCACCTTGCTCTCCAAGGTTGGACTAGTCAATGTTCTAACCTCCTCAAAGTCATATATAATCCCTCCCCTCCTCTCATTTAAACGCCACACTCACACACACCATTCTCTCATCCTTAGCTCATTCTATTCCAAGTTTCATGCAAGATTCAAGTACCATATCAATACCTAAAACCTAGTTTGATCTTAGGTTATCAAAACACTTCCATAACCTCATATACTTGGTGATTTCTCTTGAGTTTGAATCCACTCAAGTCACCTCAACTTTCATCATCTCTCTTTCAAGATTACAAGAGTAGAAAGATTGCATGAAGTGAAGTGGGTTGAAGCAAGTCTATCAAAGTCCTATCCTTACATGTTAACTTCCTTTCATCTTTGAAAGCCAAAAGTTGTGAGCCAAACCCTAACATGCTTCTTGTTAATTAATCATGTTCATATCATTTACATGTTATTCTTACTATATTATGTCTTGTATAAATGTCCATGATGTATAAAAATGATTAAAACATGTTGTTGTAATTGATTGTTAAGATAAGTTACTAAAACAAGTAAACTAGTGACTTTCTTGGTAAGACCTGATCAAAATAGTAAAAATATGATGTTGGATCATTACATATTACAGTAGAGGACTTAACAAGGAAACCATAGCAATTTGAACCACCTAAAACGAGTATACGAGTCAAAAGTTACGCCCATTTGAAGTTACCAAAGATTTCCGGCAAAACTGCCTAAACCACACTGTTTTGCATTCTGAGTTTTTGAAAGTCATACTTCTGTTCCGATTCATCAAAAAGTTAAAACACGAAAGTTGTCCGGAAAGACGTTTTCGTTCAGGGATAAAGAAGCTCGAGCCCTGAAAACGCTTTCCGAGTGATAATTTATTCAAATTCTAAACAGCCCATTTTTAGACCAAAGTCATTACATATAGGTTATGGTTTATGAAGACCAAAGGGGTCTTATGACCTAGAATCAAGACCCCAACCATGGCTAGAGCCAAGGTTGAGTCTCAAGACCATGGAACAATGACCAAAGGTCATGGCAAGGCCATGACGAAATAACCATGTAAGCTTACTTAGGCGTAAACATGAAACAAGGAGTTGACGATAACTCGAACAAGCAATTTGGATCTACTTCACTTAAAAGGAACCATGAGTTATTACAAAGAGAAAATGGTCATACAAGACTTATGAAACTACCCCTAATAACAATCTTCATGTACAAATAAACTTTCCTAAGTTTATTCAAATATCGGACATGTAACTTTTCGGATCAAAACTTATATCTATATATTTTATCAACTACTACAATAGTAAGGAGCCTCATGTGAGGAGTTCATTATGTAAGCCGTCGAGATGAGTTGTGGATTTACGAGTTAAAGTGTCCTGGCTCCTCGAACGCTTACTAACATGACTTCTGAATTATGTCGGCCCGAACGGTAGTAAACGATATATAAGACATACATGTTTCATGAATCATTACTTTCAAAGACTTACACTATACATCATACCACATCATGGACTAAATGCAAGATATATATATAGGCACTACTTCATATTCTTTACTCCGATCCTAAGTCGCAACATTCTATTATAGGTTGCTCGTAGAAACCTTCACGATTCAACCGTTACATTCATTACTTGCTATCTTACTTAAGGTGAGTTCATAGCCCCACTTTCCATTACTTAATTGTTTTACAAACCCTTGGGGGGAATACATGCTATTTTTAACCGAGCACAATGTTTTTAAATTGTATGCTTGCCTGATTGTTTTATTATCACTAAGTACCAGCCTTGCTAAACCGAGATCCCTTATTATGAACCATTTAATCACTAGCAATAGTGAGCACAAATATTGTGAATAGGCCTATTGGGATTGACGAATCCCATTTGTATTGACTAAGTTCAAACAAATGCACTAATATTTGAGATTTAGGTATGTTAGCAAAGTACCTACCGGGATAAATCTGCCGATCGATATTGGTACACGTTAACGTTTTGGTGTCATAAGCTTAGTGTATAATACATTTTATGGGCGTATAATAACGTAGCCTACCTGTTTTGTTTTCCAAACATTGGTGTGAGTCTATAACTCACACTACCAACATATTGTGTTCAAACATTAAACAAACTCTATGAATATCACTCAACCTTTGTGTTGACCTCTCAAGCATGTATTTCGGGTTCATGACGATCAAGGATGGCACGGAAGGGCACGGATACTCAAGAGGGCTATAAATTTTATTATCATTCGAAAACTCACTTAATGTAATTTGTAAACATGGAACCAATTGGGACCTCATTTTGTAATCTCTGATATTTATATAATTTGAATGATAAACCTTTTCAAAACGACTCAATTGGTGTTCGTTTTCTATCATTGTGACTATTGTGCCGTCGAGTAACACCCAGTTTGAATTCCGCTGCATCCATGAATTGGGGGTGTTACAGATTGGTACCAGAGCCATGGTTATAGAGAAACGGGTCTAATTGAGACCTAAACTGTAACTACACTCACAAACAAAAGCATTTTTATAGCCTTCTGCTCTCCGTGTCTTCCATCCTCCAGACGATTATGGACTTAGTAAGAATGTTATGATACACAAACATATTAGTATATTCATATATACCCATTTTGAGCATTTCCCTGTAGACATTTTTGTGCTACACAAACATAATTGCATATTGATATATGTACCCTTAACATAATTGAGCATTTCCCCGTAAGCATTTTATGCTACATGAACATATAAGTATATTCATATATACACACTAGGCATTCTATACTACATGAACATATTAGTATATTGATATATAAACTCGGTTTATTTTCAATCATTTATCTAAACAATGGACTAAACATATCTGTGTATGCCTATTCTAAGGCATTTCGGCACAGCCACACTCTCCCAATCATGTTCCTACTCCAACATTATATGTCCAAGACATTGTAACTAATTACAATGGTCTCATTCATTTTCCAAGACATTGTGAGATACAATGGTCTCATTCATTTTCCAAGACATTGTGAGATACAATGGTCTCATTCATTTTTCAAGACATTGTGAGATACAATGGTCTCATTCACTTTTCAAGACATTGTGAGATACAATGGCCTCATTCATTTTTCAAGACATTGTGAGATACAATGGTCTCATTCATTTTCCAAGACATTGTATGATACAATGGTCTTAATCATTTCTCAAATGTTTTGAGTCACACAATGGCCTAACCTACTTCCCAGACATTGTGAATTGCACAATGGTCTAACCTACTTCCGAGACATTGTGTTTTGTGCAAATGGTCTCTAGAATTATTCCATCACATCATCAATATCATTTCTTATGATATCAAAAACCCGCCACAATCTATCGATTTCAAAATAAGAAATATGACATTTCTAAAGGACAAACAAATCCATCACCTACAAAAGCTGAAGTTCAGCTCTACATTCATCAAAGTTTTCTTCTGAAACCTTCATTATTAAAAATTCGTGATCCTGGCCAAGTATGTTCTATTTTAGAATGATGAGTGTCTAAATACTCATCATTTTATACAAATCTGAGCTGCCAAAACATACAAAAACACTCAAAAATGCATCATAATACTTAAAATATCTTAGAAGTGTGTTTTATATGTTTTTAATACAAAATATGCAAAAACAAATGAAAAACGTACAAAGTTTGCATAATTGGCAGTTTCAGTCCCTCAAGTTTCAAATATTGTCAAAACTAGTCCCTGAAGGTTTAAAATAAATGAAAAGTCAACTTAAGTCCTTGGAAAACCAAAAATATTCACAAATGATCCCTGGATGAAAGTTTACACAAACTGGCAACTTTTACCCCTCAAGTTACAAAATTGGCAAAAATGGTCCCTGGGTATTTAAAACTGGAAAATTTACAAATAATACCCTTGTACTATGCATGAATGACAAAATGGAACAATTTTGATAACATTTTGAGAAATTACAACCACAGTCCCTTAAAAATCCAAATTTACAATAATGGTCCCTGGAGTTTGTGGAATTGGCAGAAAAGGTCCCCGGTAATTTTGAAAAATGGTAAAATATGAATTTGGTCCTTGTATTATTGGTTCTTGGCAAATTACACCCTTATGAGTGTTTGGGAAATATTACAATTTCAGTCCCTCACTTTTGTCAAAATTACATAATTGGTCCTTGTTCACTAAATAACCAAACCGGACCCCATTTTATTAATAAACCCCAAAACTAAAACCAACCCACACACACCCCTAGCCCAAACATAAGCCCAGTCCAACACCCTTTTTATTTAAAACGGGCGTTGACCCGCGTTGACCATCCAATACCGCCCAAAACCACACGCACTGTTCATCGCCCTCTCCACCACCTGAAACCACCAAAACCAGGTGGTATTCCACCTCCACCTCACCTCCCCAGCTCACCACCTACTCCCCTAACCTCACCTTTCCAACCCACAGACCAACCCACACCCCATTTAATGCAATTCATACTCCAAACCACTCCTAAACCTCTGTTTTCTTCAAAATAGCTCCAACTTGCATGAAACATCACCCTTTGCCTCCTGACACCTCCACAAACCTCCAACAATCTTTAATTGCAAACCTTTGCCCCCAAGTTAACGTGGAGGACTTTGGCGCCAAAAGTTGGTTTAAACGGTGGATATCAATTGGACATAATGGATGGCTCAGATGAAGTGGGAAAAGCTCAGAAGATGTTCCTAAACCTAATTGAAGCCTATAAAGATGAAGAGAAGCAGAGGAGTATCTACCTAGTTTAATTTTTAAAAAAAGTGTATGTCGTATTAGTTGTTTTAAAAGTTTAAGTGTAATTTAAAGCTTTCAAGTTTCATTTCAAGTATTCTCAGTGTACTAGTGATCTTTTAAGTTAATGAAAATCAAGTTTGTATTATTATCTTAGTGAATGCCATTTTCAATTTTATATCAAAATCTCAATAAGCTGTGTTGTTGTTAATATATGGTTTCATGGATTGAATAAGCTCATATAAGCTCCCATAAGCTCAATAAAGCTTTTAGTAACCTACTAATCAGTTTAATATAAAAAATCTCACAAATTACAAATTGTTCAAAGAAAGTCAACTGTGGCACTTGTTCTTGATTTCTGGGTTTCAGAGGTAATTTGTAAAGGAAGCAGCTTGGAGTATTGGTTTAGATCCTCAGGGGAGGAAGTAGGTTGTTCTTGGTTCATGGTTTGAGCAGGAAAGCAAGTTTGTAAGTTCTAAAAATCTCATAACTATCTTTGTATTGTATCTTAGTTCATTGCTTGTTTTTCTTAGTTGTTTAATGTTTATTCAGTCTTATATATTGATAATATAACCTCAGATTAGTATTTTATTTGTTGAAATTAATAGTTACTAAAAAATAAAAATTAAACAGTCAACATTGCATATCTTGTGTTCTTGTGTATCTGTGGTCATTTTCTGTTTCTAAGTGCTTAATTACACTTAATATATCATAATAAGTTAGTATGGATCAGTAGAATAAGTTCTTATAGCCATTAGCTATTTTTATCTCAAATCATTCTAGTATAAGGTGTGTTTGGATTAAACTGTTTTGCTGTGCTCTTGTTGTTTATTAGAATTAAGGTTGGTTCTAACAAGTTACCTAAGTTCATACAAGGTCAGTTTAATCATTAGTTTCATCACAATTACAATAGAAAGTCAAAATCATACTCAATCCACCATCACAGTTAACTGTGGTGGAATTTGAGTCCAAGTCTCATCACATCACCTCATAAGTTAATAATCTAGTTTAAATTAACTTAATAATAGCTTATAACATCTTATTAAACAAGTAGGATCAATCAGAAGTTCATCAAAGTCAAAGTAGCTCAAGTTTCATCAAAAGTCAAATAGTCGTTCTCAGATTTTTACAAAAATTCCAAGAATTGTTTAGAATTTAGGAGTAGGTTTTAAGACTTGAAATTTGTTTTAGTAATAGACTACCACCTCATCTTTAAGTTTCCATAAGCCTTATATTTTTAGGATTTTTACCCTGAGCTCCACAGACCTTCAAAATCACTTGCAGGGCAAAAGTGTGCCCTGCTCATTCAGACCCAGTCCATCATCACCACTTTGGTGGTGATTTCTGATCAACTCAGTGGACCCCACACCCTAGGTTTCAGCTTAATTATAGCTTAATACCTCAGCTTTTAACATCTAGGTTTAGTTTAGCCTTTAGCTTATTGTAGCATAACTTTTAGAACCCTAGTTTGTAACCTGTTTCAAAAAGCTATACTGAGTACTCAGTATATGATCACCAATTCAAAGGCCCACACAGAGCTTATTAGTGAACCATAAGGTTAGCTTATTGGCTCAATTTGTAGCTTATCACCTTAGTTTTGAACCCCTAGATTTAGTTTGAACCCCCTTTCACTCTTGTGGACCCCACACTCATTGGAAGTAGACTGCAGGGTAAACCAATACCCTTTGCACCAGCTTACCACCACTACACCACCAACTTTAGTGGTGGCTGCAGCCCACACCAGTAAGTCCCACACCTCCAACTTAGTTTCTTACAACCCCCCTCCTACCCAGGTTCAAAACTTGACCCTTAGTTTGACCTATAGATCAGTGGACCCCACCTAAACTTGTCCCCAAACTCTGTCCCATTTCTGAGTCAGAACTCAAATAAGCAAGTGCTTATTTGAGCTTCTCAGCTTATTCTAGGAGCTTATCTCACCAAGTTTAGTTTAAAATAGTTCAAGTAACTTAGGTAAACCAGATTTCACCATAGGGGACCCCACATAACCTCAACTTAGCTTATTTCTTAATTTGGTCAACTATAGTCAACTGTATAAGCTAATAAGCACTTACAGTGCTTATTCTTGATTTCCAAAGTAGTTGTCTTTATTAAAATTTCATTATTTAAGTATTTAAATAGTTTTATAAAAGAAAAACCAGAAAAAGCAAACATAAAAATAGTGATAGCTTCTATTTAATAGAAATTATCTAATTAATTTTCATCTTAGCTTATTAATAAGCACCTGTCTAATTTTATAATTTTATAAATTACTTAGTACCTTAAAGTAGTTAAAATAATTTTCTTAGAATTTTCCTAAGCAGTTTACTATTTTTTAGATTTAAAACTAGTTTAAATAATTAAATAGGTAATATTAGTAATTAAATAGATTTCTTTAATTTTAATTAACTAAAGTAGAATTTTATATTTTTCCTAAGTTTTATAAACTAGTTAAGACTTTTTAAAAATAGTTTCATAATTTCCACTGTTCATTTTCTAATTTTCTAATTTAATTTAATTAAATTAGCTTAAAAGTAATTAATAAGTAATTAATTAGTCAATTAGCTTAAATATAATTTTTATCAAGTTTTTATAATTTTTTAGTCTTCCTGTAGTAATTAAATAGTTTTCTAAATTTTATCATAATTTTCTAAGGTAATTTAGTAATAATAGTAATTTAAAATAGTTTAATTAGATTAATTAAATTAAATAGTTTATAATTAATAAAATACTCATAAAAAGACAAAAATATTTATTTTCATTTTTTATACTTTCTTCAAGTTCTTATTTAGATTTAGAAATTATTGTTATAAGTTTTTAGGTTTATTAGTAATAGTTGTAATTTTTAGTTAATTTAAATTAAGTTTTAAATTAGATTTTTATTAGTTTTATTAATTAAATAGTAATTAAATATTATAATAATCATTTTCATAGTTTCAATTTTATTTTCCATTTTCTTTAATTTTAAGTTTTCAAAAGTTTCACTTTTTACCCCTGTAGTTTGTAACTTGTTAAATACCACTTTTCTTTGTCTGTTATCTGATTATCTGATTTTGTGCTTATATCTGTATTTCTGTTATAGTTTTATATTTTCCAAATATCAAGCAATCAGTAGTGTAATCAACCATCAAATCATCTTTGTTACTGTCCTCAGTACCACTCATACTCATACTCGTTTACAAATACAATTTCAATCTCGTTGGGATTTAACGACCCGGGGATTTCCCTGTACTTCCACGGTCAATATTAACTTGCACTTTCTCCCAGGTGGGCCTAACAGCTGCACACGGCTGACTGGTTGGTTTGGGAGGAGTCATAGAACTACTTAAAAACTTCCTTTCCATACGTACCTACCCTTACTATCTTCTATGCAATAGAATATGAAAACATAGGTTACAAGTCTTGTATGGGCGGGACTTGCAACTGAATTGTTTGACATCGCCTTTGTTTAGCGGACAGTTTCCCGAAAGCAACGGACATATCACAAGTATACCTAATTTAGGTATTTGGAAATTTTATCGAACCTTGGCTAAATATAGACTAGTCACCTATATTTAACCTAGGGACAGTGGAATATAGTCTGACTAACTATATTCGACTTAAAATTTTCAAATACTGAGAGTAGTTGTACTAGGGTTATGTTTAGATTGATTTCCTACATGAACACGATAAACCACCAGAATACATTAAAACAATCTAGAGACACGATAGTGCCTTACCACTCAGCGAAATCTTAACACCTTATTTGTACTACCTAAATTCATTCTTGAAAATTTTCATTTATGAGATAATCCGAACTACTATCTTGGGATAGTTATCAATTATTCTCTTCATCCTGTAGAAGTACTATCCTGTTTAGGTCCTAAGGATACCATCCCGTCATACACCTTTAAAATTTCTTAAAATTTTAAAGCAAACTTGACATCTCTACCAATATTAACATTAAGCATACACTACGCACTTTTGTTCACCAACATATCACATCATTATCATCACAAGTCCAAATACTCCATACATCCAAGATCTGATAAGATGTATCATGATCTTAAACTACTTTATTGGTGGCCAAACATGAAAGCCGATATTACAACATACGTTAGCAAATGTCTTACATGCTCCAATGTAAAAGCCGAACATCAAAAACCATCCGGTCCATTGCAACAACCAGAGATTCCTATGTGGAAATAGGAAAGAGTTACTATGGACTTCATTACCAAGCTCCCAAAGACATCAAGCGGTTATGACTCCATTTGGGTCATAGTTGATCGTCTCACAAAATCCGCACACTTTATACCAATCAAAGAGACTTACAAAATGGAACAACTTACTCGACTGTACGTCAAAGAAATAGTCTCAAGACATGGTGCACCGATATTCATCATATCAGACCGAGATGGTAGATTTACTTCCAATTTCTGGCAGTCCCTCCAGGACACCTTTGGAACAAATCTAGACATGAGTACAGCGTATCATTCTCAGACCGATGGTCAGAATAAACGAAACATTCAAACCCTTGAAGACATGCTTCGAGCTTGTATAATAGACTTTGGAAAAGGATGGGATACTCATCTACCATTAGTCGAATTTTCCTACAGCTATCATACAAGTATTAAAGCAGCTTCATTTGAAGCACTTTGCGGTCGAAAGTGTCGTTCACCTGCTTGTTGAGCTGAAGTGGGGGAAGTTCAACTCACTGGTCCAGAACTCATCCGTGAAACAACGGATAAGATTGTACAAATCAGAAGTCGACCACAAGCCGCAAGAGATCGACAGAAAAGTTATGTCGACACACGACGCAGACCCCTAGAATTCCAAGTCAGAGATAGGGTTATGCTAAAAGTATCACCTTGGAAAGGCTTGATACCTACATTACATTGCTCGGGTATGGCTTGATACCTACATTGCATTGCTCGGGTATGGCATGATACCTACATTACATTGCTCGGGTATGGCATGATACCTACATTATATTCGCCACAAGAATCCTACATTATATTCGCCACAAGAAATCCTATCTTTTCACCGACATCGCTTCAAATCATGACATAATCTGAACTTCGGGACGAAGTTCCCCGTATGGGGTGGAGACTGTAACAATTCGCAATTTCAGGTTAATTAATTTTCCCGGAAAATTTCACTATTCACTTTTACTATTCATTTTTCCCGAAAATTTCCCGAAATTTGATTTTTGTTTCTTGGCCTCGAGTGATAAATCATTTCCATGGCAAATTAAAAGTTTAACTTTCATAAGCTCATTTTCGTGAAAGTTAATAAGGAATTACACGTTTTAGGGTAAAACGTCATTCAAAAATTCTACGCACAACGAAACTCGACCGCGTTAAATGACCCCGCATCGGAAAAATGTTTGACACACTCATGATTTATTTGAGAATAAATCATGACTGAGAAAAACATGACCAAAAATAAGCCTCGGCCGTGAAAAACTGGAATTTTCAGTTTTTAAGCGTTTTTACTCAGCCGTAACCTTAGCCTATACCTGCACCGTGTTTCTAAGAAAATTTGAGTTTTCAAATTATTAGAAAAAGTCAACATATTTTTCCCTCCTCCTATGACCAAAAATCATTCATTGATTTTATAAGTCATTCCTTGATTTTTAGGCTTACGGTTTGATGTCTAAAAGACATTTAATACCAACTGACACTAGACTGAGCCCAGTCTAGACATTATAAGTCATTTTAAATCATATTTATCCTATTAGAAAAGTAACATTTTACTTTTCTCAATTTTACGCAATATTCGTACGTTTTACGTATTACGCGTTTTAGACCCGTGTTTCCAGTTTTTAGCAGGGTTTTACTACCCCAATGGAACCTACCACTCATTTTATATTTTATTATGGAGTATTTTGACATGTTTAACCATTCTTCCAAGTTTCGTATTTTTACGATACCCGGTTTTACATTTTGAGGGTTAATCATTTACGATTGGCATTTCCCGGAGTCAAAACTAACCAAGTATCTTGGATAATATCCTCAAAAGTCCACACTTGCTCCCCAAGCTTGGCCAAACCGCCACTAGGGGGGGATTCACACTAGGTGTCATGATCTTATGCTTAGAACTCTTGGATGAGAACAAGTGTTCACCTTGCTCTCCAAGGTTGGACTAGTCAATGTTCTAACCTCCTCAAAGTCATATATAATCCCTCCCCTCCTCTCATTTAAACGCCACACTCACACACACCATTCTCTCATCCTTAGCTCATTCTCTTCCAAGTTTCATGCAAGATTCAAGTACCATATCAATACCTAAAACCTAGTTTGATCTTAGGTTATCAAAACACTTCCATAACCTCATATACTTGGTGATTTCTCTTGAGTTTGAATCCACTCAAGTCACCTCAACTTTCATCATCTCTCTTTCAAGATTACAAGAGTAGAAAGATTGCATGAAGTGAAGTGGGTTGAAGCAAGTCTATCAAAGTCCTATCCTTACATGTTAACTTCCTTTCATCTTTGAAAGCCAAAAGTTGTGAGCCAAACCCTAACATGCTTCTTGTTAATTAATCATGTTCATATCATTTACATGTTATTCTTACTATATTATGTCTTGTATAAATGTCCATGATGTATAAAAATGATTAAAACATGTTGTTGTAATTGATTGTTAAGATAAGTTACTAAAACAAGTAAACTAGTGACTTTCTTGGTAAGACCTGATCAAAATAGTAAAAATATGACGTTGGATCATTACATATTACAGTAGAGGACTTAACAAGGAAACCATAGCAATTTGAACCACCTAAAACGAGTATACGAGTCAAAAGTTACGCCCATTTGAAGTTACCAAAGATTTCCGGCAAAACTGCCTAAACCACACTGTTTTGCATTCTGAGTTTTTGAAAGTCATACTTCTGGTCCGATTCATCAAAAAGTTAAAACACGAAAGTTGTCCGGAAAGACGTTTTCGTTCAGGGTTAAAGAAGCTCGAGCCCTGAAAACGCTTTCCGAGTGATAATTTCTTCAAATTCTAAACAGCCCATTTTTAGACCAAAGTCATTACATATAGGTTATGGTTTATGAAGACCAAAGGGGTCTTATGACCTAGAATCAAGACCCCAACCATGGCTAGAGCCAAGGTTGAGTCTCAAGACCATGGAACAATGACCAAAGGTCATGGCAAGGCCATGACGAAATAACCATGTAAGCTTACTTAGGCGTAAACATGAAACAAGGAGTTGACGATAACTCGAACAAGCAATTTGGATCTACTTCACTTAAAAGGAACCATGAGTTATTACAAAGAGAAAATGGTCATACAAGACTTATGAAACTACCCCTAATAACAATCTTCATGTACAAATAAACTTTCCTAAGTTTATTCAAATATCGGACATGTAACTTTTCGGATCAAAACTTATATCTATATATTTTATCAACTACTACAATAGTAAGGAGCCTCATGTGAGGAGTTCATTATGTAAGCCGTCGAGATGAGTTGTGGATTTACGAGTTAAAGTGTCCTGGCTCCTCGAACGCTTACTAACATGACTTCTGAATTATGTCGGCCCGAACGGTAGTAAACGATATATAAGACATACATGTTTCATGAATCATTACTTTCAAAGACTTACACTATACATCATACCACATCATGGACTAAATGCAAGATATATATATAGGCACTACTTCATATTCTTTACTCCGATCCTAAGTCGCAACATTCTATTATAGGTTGCTCGTAGAAACCTTCACGATTCAACCGTTACATTCATTACTTGCTATCTTACTTAAGGTGAGTTCATAGCCCCACTTTCCATTACTTAATTGTTATACAAACCCTTTGGGGGAATACATGCTATTTTTAACCGAGCACAATGTTTTTAAATTGTATGCTTGCCTGATTGTTTTATTATCACTAAGTACCAGCCTTGCTAAACCGAGATCCCTTATTATGAACCATTTAATCACTAGCAATAGTGAGCGCAAATATTGTGAATAGGCCTATTGGGATTGACGAATCCCATTTGTATTGACTAAGTTCAAACAAATGCACTAATATTTGAGATTTAGGTATGTTAGCAAAGTACCTACCGGGATAAATCTGCCGATCGATATTGGTACACGTTAACGTTTTGGTGTCATAAGCTTAGTGTATAATACATTTTATGGGCGTATAATAACGTAGCCTACCTGTTTTGTTTTCCAAACATTGGTGTGAGTCTATAACTCACACTACCAACATATTGTGTTCAAACATTAAACAAACTCTATGAATATCACTCAACCTTTGTGTTGACCTCTCAAGCATGTATTTCAGGTTCATGACGATCAAGGATGGCACGGAAGGGCACGGATACTCAAGAGGGCTATAAATTTTATTATCATTCGAAAACTCACTTAATGTGATTTGTAAACATGGAACCAATTGGGACCTCATTTTGTAATCTCTGATATTTATATAATTTGAATGATAAACCTTTTCAAAATGACTCAATTGGAGTTCATTTTCTATCATTGTGACTATTGTGCCGTCGAGTAACACCCAGTTTGAATTCCGCTGCATCAATGAATTGGGGGTGTTACACTTAAGTTATGATCGGTGAGGATTGGGTAGACTATAGGGCATTTGTTTAAGTATCCTTGCTTCCGCATCTCTCAGATTCGTGCTTTGCTTTTAGCCTTTTAAGAATTTCTCCTCCCGAAGATTTGAAACTCATTATTCTACACAACATGAGATTAGTAACCAAGTAAGTTTAGAATGAGCTGAGAATGCTGAGGTAATGTTTGACACTACATGAGCTTCATCCTCTTTTGATTTCAACATCTGTTTCATTGTTTAACCATTTAGATGTCTCTTCGATCATTCTGAGAATTTCTATAATCATGATGTGTTTGACACACTTTGTGAAATCTCTTTCTTTCGATAAGCATATTTAAGTTTTTCCCTACACTGCTAGATTTTTGCCTTATCCATTCTATTCTTATGAGAAATCTTGTGGTGATTAACCACGAGAATAGGGATGTCTCCCTCATTTATGAATGATAAGATTCGCTATGTTGATTTGTCTTTCCTTGGAAAGTTAACTTCGATTTTATTCTGGTATGGATTAGTTGACCGGGCATCAAGATGCTAATTAATGTCATACTACATCTCACCTTTGGCATTTGAACCACTCTGATTTATTTTACCACGATTCCCGATTCTTAAACTTTTGTTATCCTTACCACCCTGGAAACTCGTGCGTTACTTTTGCGGTTGTGAAGTTTTCCTAGCATCTATTCTTTTTTCCATGAGATAAATCTCACTTGAGAGTCAATTAGCAATCGGAATTTTTCCGATGTAATCCCTGAATGAACCACCAAGATTTACACCAGGTTGTGAATTTGCTTTGACCTAGCACTGAGAGATTGTTTAGCCATGACTCAAGGTTGAATATGATTTCCATAAAGGCATGTATATATGATGCAAGTATTATGACGCCTGGCCAACGTAATAATAATTACATCATATAACTTGAACTTATGGGGATCATGGGATATCTTTGAGAAGTGCCTGAGAACAGTAAAAGTTTGATGAGACAGAACCCTATCCGTATAAGAATGATGTTTTGCCTGATTTTGAAACTCCATATTTAACAGCACCAGCCAAATTGAGAGAACTGGAGGAGTGACAACGAAATCTATGAAATGGTTTGTTTGTCTTAGTATATCTCTTTGGAGTACTTCAGTTTTATTCACATTGAAGAAGGATGAAAGCAGGAGACTTGTATTGACTTCTGAAAGCTAAACCGTATTTCTGTTAGAAACCATTATTCCCTACCTTGAATCGATGATGTATCTGATCAATTTTAGTATGCAGATTTTTCCTTTAGAGGGATTTATGGCTTGAAGTATTCTTAGAATTTCCTTTCGTATTTGTAACGGCCTCTATGATTATTAATGATGCTAATAGTTGTAGCTGATGCTTTGACTATTTTATGGATGTGATGAATCGTGTTTTCATGAGTACTTAGACAACGTTTTCATAGTATGAAATCTTAGTACATTAGAGACGAAGAAGAAACATGGGAATCATTTTCGTGTTATGTGGAAATATGAGGATCATTTGTATATTCTGGAAGCATGACATTGGTTGGAAGATGTTCACAACATGAGAACGGAGTTTTGGAAAGCTTAAATAGAAATTAGCCTCCATACCTTCAAATGACTATCAATTTTGAGACGATACAAGAAGGGATGTGGTTATGCCCTTGTGCAACCCGGCGAAGTTATTGCTTATGCATTAAGACAACTAGAACCGCTTGAGAAGAATTATTCTATGCGTGACTTGGAGTTGGCGGCAGTGGTGTTGCTCTCAAGATTTGAAGACATACCTTACATGGAGATGGAATTCAATTACAGACATTAGGAAGCTCAAAAGTAAGATGACGAACTATGATCTGTGAAGACTTGAAAGAAATATGTTATGATTGAGAAACATTTCTACTTTTTCTATACCTATTGGTTGTACTAAGATGTTTAAGGGATCTAAGCAGGATTAGAAATTTTCATGAACCGGGTAACGAAATCTCCACGCACACTTAAAAAGAATGACATAATTCGAGTTATAGTAGAGTTAGTCCGCTCACTTTTGCCTCTTAGAATGTGTATTCGGTTAGCAAGTTGGCATAAATCCTCCAGCAGGAGATTTCTCAATTTCTTAGCGCACCTGCAGTGATCGTGTTAGAGATTTGCGTTGCTACCTCACAATACCAAGGAGAACTACTAGAGGCTTGAGGGACCAGACTCAAGTATAGGAATGCTTTTCACTGACAGACTGATGGATAAGCAGAATAACTATTCGGACTTGGAAGATGTGTTGAGTAGGAAGTTGACAAGTGTGTGGTCTAATAATTGTGATTGCTCATTAAGATCGATGGTATACAAGTGACAAAATTTGTCCTTTCAGATAGTGTACGAACGGAAATGTAGAACACCTTCGGGTTGAATTAAGTCCAGAAGCTGCCCATTGAATGTTTGGAGCTGGTTACAATGACCGATGGAATTGCTGACCTTGTGGAAGAGGAAGTTTGAAATTTTAGACAGGAAATTGTGTGTTCCGTACGATGTTTCCGTATGGAAGAGTCAGACATGTTGGCATTAAGGAAGATTTGCTTCGTGTTACGTTAGTCCTTAGATTCATTCTTGTTCGTGCGGTTATCCTTTCCTATCCCAGTATACTTTTCGATACGATTCGATATTTGATTTGTGCTTAGTTAATCTTCAGTACGAATAGGTCACCAACCTCTTTAGGAGACTTTTGGTATGTCTGAAAATTCGATATATGGTTCTCTAATTCCTTTTTGCAAGTCCCTAGTATGTTAAGAACCCGATTTGATTCGTGAAATTTTCTACCCCTAGTATCACTCACGTATTTATTCCAGCTTCATATGATGTTCATGTATCTCTTTATGAGATTTCGAATATCATCTATTTCATGTTCATTTCGTATTCGTCAGATCAGATTTATTTTCTGTGGAGAGCCGGGCCTATCCTATTTTGTTCGGATCAAGTCATGAGAAATTTTTCCATTCGTTAAAATTCTTTGGAGAAACTATTCCAAGCAAGCTAATCACTTTCTTTCCATTTCGTGAATTGGTAAGTTTCCGTTTGATCTCTTCATTTCAAATTTCGCGGACGAAATTTTTTTTTAGAGAGGAAGAGTTGTAAAACCCTAAAATCCGAATACCTAAAATACGTATAATTTTGAATTTTTGGCCTAAGTTGTAATGATTCATTTTGATCCCTAAACTATATATTAAGATTTATAATACAATTAAACTAAGCTAACTTAAGTCTAAGCTAAAACAAATAAATATAGTACAAGAATAAAACTTTCCTAGTAAGCTATATCACATGTTCAACTTAATATTTATGTCATATGATTTTGGAGTTAATTCCCCAAATCTCGGTCAACTTCCTTATATATTTTTCTATTTATTTCTTTTATACAATCGAAATCTGTACAATCAATTCGGCTCCATAATTATTAAAATAACTGATAACATTGAAGTCAAATAAAACATTGAAAACAAATATAAAACCTTCCTATTTTGCATCCAAAATCTCGGCAGTAACTCCCCAAATCCTCCCACAAAACTTGGCTTATTTATTCCCTATATTGTTCCATTTTCTGATTTTTGTACTATATAACTCACTAGATAAAATAAACAGACATACAAACCCTATTATATAAAGTGGCGGCACAAAGAAATTGTTCTCTCCTTCCCTACTCGTTTCTTCCTATGACCGAACCAATTATAACTTACAAGCACACATCTAAACAAAATCAAAAGTGCGGCTACATTTTCTGTCAATTATTCGATCACCACAGGAAGCCTACATGGCTTGGAAAAATTGTTCGACTCGTGGGAGTTTTCTTGGGTTGTTTCTGTCCGAAGGAAGTAATGTTGTCATAGATTTTGGAGCAGATTCGAGGAGCGTATTGGTTAAGGTTCGATCAGTGTTTGTTGGGATCGAGCTGGGCTTCGACTTGGTGTTAGCCTTGGTTCTTTTTTTTTGTTTTCCGTTCGACCACAAGGTACCACACTTTCGTTTTCGTTTTCTCATTTGACCTAAAGTAAAGCGTACAAAATATGTCTTCAAACAAATAGAACGGATTGTGTGCATGAGTATATATATATTCGAATTCGAACCCACATAAAATCATAAAAGATCACATAGAATAATAAATGTGTAACATATCTAATCAACTACATAAACATAGGTGTCGATCTTGATGATGGGCTGTTTTGAAACTGTTTTGGTACATGGGTTTTGATCTCTTACTACGCTACTTAGACGAGGCTATAACCTGAACAAATATATGAGATGAATACTTGTTGTAATCTAGAGATAATTTAATGTAATAGAAGAGTGCATGCATGTTTACGTAGTGAATATCACATGAAATGATGAAGTAAAGGTTCACATGAAATCATAGATGTGTCACATGAATGGCTAATAAATCAGATATAGATGGCTTGCATCGAGTTATTATCACATGAAATCAGAATAAGAGAACCTTGCATGGAATCATATATATAACACATGAAGTTATAAACATGTCATCTTTCTATAACAATGAACCGACTAGCTTATGTATATTTCGAATAAGTAAAACTCACATAAAATGTTAACCTGTATATAATCAAATATAAGCCTTATATATTCGTTCTTGCTTGGTCACGATTGGTTGTCGTTTTTGGCTTTGACATAAACCTGGTTAACATACTACCCTAATCGAATGAAAAAGAGATTAAAACATGTAAAAGGGGTTGTGGGTTCGACATGAAATAAAAGAATAAAGAGTGCGATTCGTTTTCGGCATAATTCTGTAACATGTTCATAATTCTGTAACATGTTCATACGAATTAAAAGAATAAAGAGTGTGATTCGTTTTCGGAATAAACATGTTCATATTAGTTAAACTAAAATATGATTTATTTGATAAATGACACTTTAGACCCTACGCTTTGCTATTTTGACACTTCGAACCTTAAGCTTTGCAATATTGTCATAATTAACTCTAATCTACTAATAATGTTTCTTTTGAGTATTTTAACTAAATTAAGTATTAATTGGTATTATTAATGGCTAATATTGCTATTCCGGGAAACGTACAAATTCGGAAAACCTACTAAAAATAGAAAGTTACTTAAAATGATTAAGTTACTTAAGGTGGGACCTTACTATTTTGGAAAGCTGATATAAATGGAAAGTTACTAAAAATGGAATGCTGACTAAAATGAGCAATCGGATTTAAAATAAGTTATTAATAATAAGCCGATCATTATTCGTGTAGATTCGCTGAAGAAGGAGTGACTTCCTATTCTTATGGTATGATATGATTTCGTTGGCGGTCTAAGGTACAAATATTCTAACCTTTCAGTAAGGTTTCTTATGACTCATGATCCGTTCCATTGCCACTATTAAGATTTCTGATCTTTGTACGCCTGATATCTATCCTTGGTTCATTTGATAGTATAATTCCGTATGAAGACCCTTTTAAAAAAAATATAACCTGATGACTTTTGAGAAAAAACTATTTTTGAAATGATTTATGTGATTACGATACGATGCCAGTTTTATATGAAGGTTTTATGATTTTTATTAAATGCGTTTTTAGAGGAATACTTTTACAATAAAAAGGTTTTAAATAATTTTCTAAAGTCCTTAATATGTTTTATTCTCTAAGATTTCTCGTGACTTTCTTTAACATCTTTTGATTATTTAACTTCAAATTTTGAACCTTTGCTATGAACCCTTTTGCTATTATGAACCTTTGATTTGAACCTCATGATATGAATCTTTGATTTTGACCTTTGACTAGAACCATTGCTATGATCCCTTTGTATGATCCATATTTGATCGATCTATTTCTGTTATGATTTGCTTTGATATTTGTTATATGCTATATTCCAGTTCTTATAGCATTCCTATGCCCTATTTGTTGCCCATTATTTGATTAATTTGTAACCAGTCATGGGGAGTCCATGGCCTTGCCACTGATGCACCAGTGGTATAGACACTATCTGTGGAGGTGGGTTTTTATCCACAGCGTTCCCTATTATGCTATATCTATTCAGGCCTATAATTATTATTGTATATGTTTACTTAGCCTAGAGCTTTGTGCATATATATCTGTTTAGCAAGGGGGCGTATGGATGCATCCTAGGTACTCAGTTTAGTATTATTTGGTGAATGTTTTGGTGTGTGTGCAATACACCCCTTTCATATTTGGTACAATGGAGGTCATGACTCCTATGTACAATTAGTATATATATATTGTTGGGCATTCCTATTTGTTCTACTTCTTTATGATTCTTATTATCTTGTCATCTCAAATGTGATTAACTTATGCTTGCTTTATTTCTTTTGCTTACACTTGTGACTCATTTCATTTCCTTGATTGTTTGATATCCATTATCCGTATTTCCTTTGATCATATTCTATGTTTCCAAATTCTTGATTTCTATCTCAGCAGGTTCACTTGGACTTATATCGTATTCACATTCATTTTCCTTTTGTTATTAGTTTTCGTTTGTTTATATTTGTTCACTGGGCTTTTTAAGCTCAACCGCATTTCTTTACCCTGCGGCAGGTTTTTAGAAGGAAGTTGGATTGGGTGAAGAGTGCTTAGGAGCTCTTAGTGGACTACACTATTGACAGCTCCCCATAGATTAGAGATAGACTTAGAGATTTTCTTCTTGGTTCTTAGCTTGTAATTAGTTTGGAAGTTGAAATGTTTAGAATTAGTCCTTTATCTTTTCTTTAGAACTGTTTTGTGAACCTTGTATTAGTTATGTATTTCCGCTTGCTTGTGTTCTGATTTGACCCCAAAATGTTACACTTTAGCCCTTTTCGTGTTGGGGTGTTACAGTTCCATTGCTTTGTTTTTTGGACACCGTCTACTACCGTTTGTGTGGTTGATCTTGATCACAAGCTTTGGCACTTTCAAGAATGTATCTTCATTGTCGGGACAAAAGTTTTAATCAAGGTACGTTATTGAAAGAGCCAAAGCTTGTGATCAAGATCAACCACACATACGGTAGTAGACGTTTTCCAAATTAAGCAACGGAACCATCTACAACGCTAGATAGATCTGTCCTAATTATTGAGCTTTAAGTTATTAGAAAATAGATTCTTACTATCATTTATATTGCTCCCTTAGATGTGACGAACATACATATTAATTATGTAGATTCTACGACATTAGAGAGCTAATCGTGCATGAATGAAATCATATTAAATTTATATTAACAATGCAATGAACTATCATCCTTTCTACCCTAGCCAACAACAACATAACATACCAACATGCTGGAATACGAAGACACTAAATTCAAGCATCGAACCTACAAATTATACTTGATAATTGTTTCTGTATTTTGACAAAGAGCAAAGATGAATCAAAAATGGATGAACAACACTAAAACAAGTTTATTTTCATACTTGAAAGTGGTGTTTGTTCACCCATCATTGATACTTCTTCCATCTTTGATACTTGGGTATTTTAGCCTAAATATTCGCAAAACAAATGCAACATAATTCTTATACTAGATAGTCAACCTAAGCCTAAGATAAAATAAGCTAATCCAAGCAAACCTTAATATCTCTTTTGCTCTAATTATTCACAAAAACAACACATCATGGTCTTCCTTATTCTATCAATACAAATGCAACATACTTCTTATAACAGATAGTCAACCTAAGCCTAAGAATAAATAGCTCTAAGGGGGTATTTGGATTATATTAATTTATGATCTTATCAGTTTTTTGAGATTTGGGGATGCCAATAAGCCTATGTTATTTTAAGTGAATAAGCTAATAAGCCAACAAACGGTGAGCTTATTAACTTTCCCAAAACTCAATAAGCCGATAACCACACAAAATAAGCTAATCCAAACACACCTTAATGTCTCTTTTGCTCTAATTATTCGCAAAAACAACACAACATAAATCTAATACATAAAGTAACAAGTCTCTAACAAATGTAAGACAAAACTGAGAATAAATGATCAAAACCCTAGATCCGTTTACTTGGTCAATTGTAACCGAGTGAGTTTTATAACTGTGGGAGAGAAAGAGAGGATTATGTGGAAGTGTGTGAGGCGTATATGATAAGCTTTGTATAATGTATATTATAAGTTTAAAAGTGAAGTGTGTTTGATACTCTTTGTATATATTATAAGTTTAAAAATTATTAAAAGTATAAAATCTAAAAGTAAAAAGTAGTAAAAGTTTTAAAACTAGTACAGTAAATATTAAAGCTACATTTGTATTTTAGGGCATGCTTGGTAGGGGTGTTCACGGGGCGGTTCGGTGCGGTTTCGATTTCTTCGGTATCGGGTTTTTTTCGGTTTCGGATTGAGCGGTTTGTCGGTTTCTCGGGTTTTTTGAACACCCCTAATGCGTGGTAGGGGGTTATAGGGGGTGAATTGAAGAATGGGAAAGGTAATGAAAAAATATGCTTGGTAAAGCATAATGCAAAGACCCATTACCCAATTGTGGGGAATGGATTATTACCCAATATTTTGGGGGGATTGATTTTCTTTACCTTTCCCTTTCCCGACCATTATCTTACACTTTCCCTTTCCCTTTTCCAAGTTTGAACCAAGCGCACCCTTTAGTGTATTTTGTATTAAAATGTCGCCCATGTGAATTAGCCATTATCACCGGTCATGCATCGTTTCCATTAGACTATAAGCGACTACAACCCAATGCACATGATCCATGACCCATGTTAATTACCCATTGTTGATCACCAGTAATGTATTGGTCGATAACATGACACTATAAGCCACTATAACCCAATGCACATGACCCATTACCTATGTTAATTACCCATTGTCGATCACTAGGAATGTATTGGTCGATAACATGACACGTACTATAAGCCACTACAATCCAATGCACATGACCCATTACCCATGTTAATTACCAATTGTCAACAGTCATGGATGTGTCATAACATGACACTCTAAGCAACTATAACCCAATGCATATGACCCATATGATGTCAAATACCCATATTAATGAATGTGACCAGTGATAACCTAATGCACATGACCCATGACCCATGTGAATTAGCCATTATCACTGGTCATGCATGGTTTAGACCGGCTTGGTAGGCGTATACCGTTTTTCACAGACACTAAGAAGCAAGCCACCATTACCCTCTCGATCATGTTATCCGGGATCGAGAATGTTTGAACTCAACTTGAGCTTATCTCGAAAAGGTATATTTATCTGTAAAGATGTGTTTTCCTACACAAATTAAAATTGCAATATAACCTAAGAATTGAATTCGGTTCGATTTCAGCTCGAAAAGCTTGATGCATTCATAAATAACTATTTACACTTAGTACACTTACATATTAAAAAAAAATATATATCACTTACAAGCTCGAGAACTCAACAATAACTCGAATCCAACTTACATAAGGTTGAGCTCAACTCATTAAACATTTGGAGCTCACCTTTTTCCCCAAAATATTAATTTGTGGCTCAAGATATATCCCGCCCCTTTTTTCCCCAAAATTTCAATCTGTGGCCCAAGATCCCACCCCTTTTTCACCCAAAATCAAAACACTAATTAACACTAGTCTGATATATCTTCTCTCTATTATTCATCTCTTCTCCTTCTCTCTAGAACTGACTCACATACCACCGCCACACTCCACCGCCGTATCTCGCCATCGTTCCACCAACCATCGCTCCTCCACGCCATCACCGTCATCAAGACAAGGGAGGCAATGGGTGTGAGTTTGTTTGCTTCATTTGTTTGGTTAGAGATAACCACCACATCTACCACCATCACAGTCAAGCCTCCATCACCCTCTCGATCATGTTATCCGGGATCGAGAAAGTTTGAACTTGGCTTGAGCTTAACTCGAAAAGCTCGATTTATCTGTAAAGATGTGTTATCTGACACAAATTAAAATTGAAATATAATATAACTTAAGAATTGAATTCGGTTCGACTGCACCTCGAAAAGCTTGATACGTTCATAAATAAATATTTACACTTAGTACACTTAAAAAAAAGAAAAAAAACATATTTTATATTACTTACAAGCTCGAGAACTCAACAATAACTCGAGTCGAACTTATATAAGATTGAGCTCAACTCATTAAACATTTCGAGCTCATTTTTCCCCAAAATCAAAACACTAACACTTACACTAGTCAGATCCCGACCCTAATTTTTTCCCAAAAATTTCAATCTCCCGCTCAAGATCCCGCCCCTTTTTCCCCAAAATCAAAACACTAATACTTACACTAGTCAGATCTATTTTCTATCTATTCATCTCTTGTCCTTCTCTCTAGAACCGACTCACACACCATCGCCACACTTCATCGCCTTATCTCGCCGTCGTTTCACCAACCATCGCTCCTCCACGCCATCACCATCATCAAGACAAGGGAACTGTATGGGAGAGTTTGTTTGCTTTGGTTGTTTGGTTCGAGATAACCACCACATCCACCACCATCACAGTCAAGCCACCATCACCCTCATCTCACCTATCCTACTATGTTCAAGGGTATGCTCAAACATATATTTAATTTATATTTTCTTTAATGTGTAATCGAATATAAAATGATTTATATTGATTTTCGTGGATTAAAATCAGCCTAAAACATTTTTTGATTATAAATTCTTGTGGTGATAATCGTTGCAGGTAGACTTATTAAGACGACATAGTTTTCCTGTTTATTGGAATGGAGACAATCGACGTGTTCTAAGAGGCCACTGTTTTGCTCGTAAAGGGAGTCTTACTTGGTTTCCATTCCGGGAGGATGTCGCTGAACAGTTGGAGTTTGCTTATCGCAGTTACGCAAGTTATCTATCAAAAGATTAACATAACATCTGTTATATAGGAAATTAACTCAAATATGGTTGCTTTTTGTGAAACTGTTTCATTTGTACCAAATGTTAGTGATTTGCTTTCTTGGTAATGTGTTTGATATTATTCGTTCCAGGTTTGGCACTGCAGAACATTTCAACCAATTGTATATTATTTGTTGCCCGAGTTGATATGCAACCCGTATGTTTGTATTTTATGCTAAACTTA
This sequence comes from Artemisia argyi, assembly GCA_030686995.1. Taxonomy (NCBI): domain Eukaryota; kingdom Viridiplantae; phylum Streptophyta; class Magnoliopsida; order Asterales; family Asteraceae; genus Artemisia; species Artemisia argyi. The sequence continues at coordinate 589,060 of JARVZY010010684.1, forward strand.
TATCTGGGACATCTAATGTTGTCGTCTTTTATGTTATCATTAATCACGTTACTTGTTTCTTGCAGGGGCTACATGTTATTTTCACGGGTGAGGATGATACATGGGATGCGTGGCTAAAAATTCCCTCAGCTGGATTTTCTGGCACACTTCATTTTCGAGGAATGGGTATGCTCCATCTCAGTCACCAAAGCCAACCCATGTATATTTTTAGTGTTTCATGGTTGGCAGATCTTATATTATGCAGCGTTATTAGTGCCTTGGTTTCTTACATTTCCCATATTTTTTTGCAGAAAGAAAATGCCATTAGACTCAGATGTAAGCCATTTTTTATGTTGTTAACAATGTCATTTTCTAATGCTAACACCATTGTATTTCTTAATTTATATTGCAGGTGACCAATCCAATGGCCATTAAAACTTTGGAAAACATACCAGTAATGGAAACAGTGGTAAGGAATAAAACATCCACTTTTGATTTTTTTTTTAGTTTTACATACATGACTAATGTAGCGTGTTTTAGTCAGGTACTGTTCCCAGCAAGGAATTTTGAGACTTTGCCGTTTTCTTCACTTTTATGCTCCAAAAACATCCAAAATGCTTCATTTTCCAGATTTCTCTCCAAAAATACCTAAAATGACAAAAGGAACGATTTAGGGCAATAATTGATCAAATAATCACGAATTCGGGCTTAAATGACCACTTAAAAGCATTACACTTTTCGCCTCATCATATGGTTGTAGATGCTCCTCATGCTACTAATGGCCCATCCACTTCCATCTCCATTGATCTGGATGCTCCAGAATCTAGCCACTCTCAACATGCGTCAAATGTATAATCATATTCAGAACATCAAGGAATGACAGCAGACCATTCATGTGAAGTTAATTTGTTTGCTCCACCGGAAGATGAACCATTTGAAAATGTATTCGCTCCTGAATTCTCCAACGAAGCATCATCCTCAGGAGAATCCAACACAGCTATATTGGTTCACTACCCTCAACCTCATGAACATCTCAGAAAATGGACCAATGATCACCCTATTGACAACATCATAGGAAATCCCTCACGACCGGTGTCCACCAGAAAACAACTTTCTACCGATGCCTTGTGGTGCTTCTTCAATTCCATTCTATCCAAAACCGAACCCAAAGATTTCAAGGATGCTTTATCTAAAGAATGCTGGTTCATAGCAATGCAAGAAGAAATCCATGAGTTTGATCGATTTGATGTATGGGAATTGGTGCCACCACCAGAATGCGCAATGATCATCGCTCTCAAGTGGATCTTCAAAGTAAAACTTGATGAGCATGGTGATGTCTTGAAAAACAAGTCACAACTAGTTGCAAGAGGTTACATTCAACAAGAAGGAATTGACTTTGAAGAATCATTTGCACCGGTTGCTCGTATCGAGGCCATTAGAATCTTTCTTACCAATGCTGCTAGCAGTAACATGATTGTCTACCAGATGGATGTTAAGACTGCTTTCCTGAATGGAGATTTGAAAGAAGTGGTCTATGTTACTCAGCCTGAAGGCTTCGTGGACCCTGAACGACCAAATCATGTGTATCGTTTGAAGAAAGCGCTTTATGGTCTAAAACAAGCTCCTAGAGCTTGGTACGACACCTTGTCCAGGTTTCTTCTTGCAAACCAATTCACCAAGGGTGTTGTTGATCCCACCTTGTTCACTAGGAAGACAGGAAACCATCTGCTTCACGTTCAAATTTATGTAGATGATATCATCTTTGCATCGTCCGATTCCAATGAATGTGATCGATTTGCAAAGGAAATGAGTTCCAAGTTTCAAATGTCTATGATGGGACAAATGTCTTTCTTCTTGGGGTTACAAATCTCACAAAATCCAAGCATCATCTTCATTAATCAAGCCAAATATGCTAATGACATTCTGAAGAAGTTTGGTTTTGATTCAAGTGACACAGTTGACATACCAATGGTTGAAAGATCCAAACTTGATGACGATCCAGCAGGCTCACCTATTGATCAAACCAAATACAGAAGCATGATTAGATCTCTCATGTATCTCATAGCTAGCAGGCCAGACCTTCTATTTGCAGTTTGTATGTGTGCTCGGTATCAATCCATGCCTACCAAAAAGCACTTAGAAGTAGTCAAGACAATATTTAGGTTTCTTCAAGGGACCATTCACATGGGTCTCTAGTACCCTAAAGACAATGCAATGGCTCTCACGGCTTACTCAGATGGTGACCATGCGGGGTGTCAAGATACTCGTAGAAGTACGTCAAGAGGTGCTCAATTTCTGGGTGAGAAACTTGTAAGCTGGTCATCTAAAAAGCAAATGTGTACATCGATATCATCCATAGAGGCTGAATACATTGCCATGTCCTTGTGTTGTGCTCAAATTTTGTGGATGAGATCTCAAATATCAGATTATGGGTTTGACTTCAACAAAATCCTGATGTATTGTGATAACAAAAGTTCCATTGCTTTGTGCTGCAACAATGTCTAGCATTTCAGATCCAAGCATATTGACATCCGTCATCACTTCATCAGAGAACAAGTGGAGAAAGGGGTAGTGGAACTCTACTTCGTGAGGACAGAGTTTTAACTTGCTGATATCTTTACAAAGGCTCTCTCTCAAGAAAGATTCCAGTTCTTTCTTCCACGACTTGGGATGAAGAGCCTCACACTAGAAACTCTTAAATGTCTTCAGGAAGAAAATGAAGAGTGAAGGATTGCTTCCACATATCCTTTGTACATAGCTTAAAACAAAAAGAAAATAGAAAATTATAAAACATATAAAAACCATAAAAATCTGAAAAACTACAAAAAAAAATCCAAAAATATTCCTCTCACGACATGTCTCTTGTGTAATCAATATTATGTACGTTTCTAGAAATGTCATTCAATAATGACACGGAAACACACATAAGCTTGAGCAAGAGTTTTTTCTTTTAATTTCATAATGATTTTCTAAAACATGTCGTTTCTCCAAACGTTCTTAAAATTATGGCTTGCAGTTATTTCAGACTGTAACCCGTACTTAAAATTATGGCTTGCTATTACTTCAGATAGCAACCCGTTTTTCAAAATGAGGAAAACACGTCGCCAAAAAGACGGTTGTTCCTAGCAAAGGGTTCCGTTCATCCGAGCGTGAATTACTTTACATTCATGCACCCTCGATCTGATATACGATTCAGTGCATCATTTCTTGTATAAGAAGAGAAATCTTCTTTTTATCGCCAATACTTTTCCTTCTATGAGTTTTCAGTAAAGTATTTGTGCAAAACTTGGTGGTACCATGAAATTTTTTTTGGAAATCAATTTGAACTCAAATTTTCATAAAATATATCACTCAATCAATGACATTAATTTCTTTTAATTTTAACATGGGTCATTGATTGAGGGGGAGAGTGATTTCAAAATTTTATGAATCATCAAAACTCGCCACTTTGTATATATCAAGCAGCTTTCAAATTTGTGATGGTTATGTGTCAATACATGAATTTTTCATGAGTTTCTCATTGAACTCCAAATCATTTATAAACTCATCAGTTCTGACACATAACCGTTCCCCTCATAGATTGAGGGGGAGCTCAAAAATGTTCCTATTATCAGACAAAGTTTAACCTGAACACATCTTCTCCCAAAAACGTTTTCTAACTTATTTAAATCAATTGAGATCCAAAATCTCAAAAGGTTTGATATTTTTTATCAGGGAAGAGAATGTGATTTAAATAAGAAATCTGATAAAATGTGATCTTTTGGACAAAATAATAGGCTCCCTCCTGTGTGCTAAACTCTTTCATAATACCGATGCACATATTAAGGGGGATCGAATGGCGTATTATGGCAATTGTGGAAGAATACCAAAGACCGGCCATTTTACTTTATGTAATGGAGTTATAAGGGTGATAAGGTTAGGTATTTGTTCCCATGATCCACCAGAACCGGAGGGATCTTCCCAGGGATAATCCTCTAGATAGAGTAGAAGTCCTTAGGAATGATGAAAAAAAGGAGAAAAGTGAGAAAGGGAAGAGTGCCGACTGAGATAGAGCTAGGACTGGAACAAACCCAACAAGGTTCTAGTAATGATATCTCGGTAAGCACTGAAGGGTTTGAAGAATGAAAAAGAAATGAAATGAGAAAGGGTGAAAATAAATAGCCCTCCAAATATTCAACCTTAGGTCAGAAACCGAGTTCAACTCATATGCTACTGGTGGTTACCAAGGTAACACTGGTATTGAATACAACACATCACGGACCCTGTGACACACTGCACTAACCTTCCTAGCCACTCAAGTTCTCTTAAAAGGACTTGTTTCAATCTCACGGGGAACCCTGCATAATGTATCGACCGCTCATTGCGAGCCATGTTGATACCAAAACAGGAGACACATCTACAGTCTCCAGGAGCGGATCAAAATGCACTACTGAGTCTAGAGCCAAGAGATCATCCATAAATCTCATTAGGACACACATCCAATATGCTTATTGTTTCACACAACATGAAAAGTAAGATAATATATTTAGAGTCCTACGCATTATCCTTGTAATATTGCCAGAACATCAGAGTGATATGCAATTATTCACAATGAGGATGGAAATCCTTTTTGAGCAAACATCTTCCAAGCTCTTGGTAGGTGACATGTGAGATCCGTCTTGGATCAATGATCAAGTGACAACTGGAAAGCAACAATGGTGTTGATATAAATAATGCGCAAAAAAGTTATCAATATTTCTCGATATCCCTATGTTTTGACGATTACAAAATGTTAAATCATTAAACTGAAAATCATTACGTAAACAAGTATTTAGTGACAAAATATCATTATATCCAACTTAATCACTTAAGGTATAAATAAACAATTGCCTAATACATTTTATGATCAAAGGAAGGTTTATTTAATCATTACAAATTATATAAAATGGTATACACATTTTATATATTTAGAAAAACACTTTTTTTGGGTAAAAGGGATAACACACCCTGGCAAAATACATTACTCCAAAAGTGTTGCAGTACAAAGGATGAGGGCGTACACCCCTCATCTCAGTCCCTTAGGACACTTACAGACTCTAATATAAGAATGACAAACCATTCTTATAACTTACTGATAACACCTATAAGAGAAACCACTCTTATAACAAATACATGAACATAAAACTACAACGACTATAAGATTTAAAAATAAAAACATCAAGTAAAAACTTGAATCTTCCCATGTCGTCATAGAAATTCATGACCTTCAACGATGCAGCCGAAACCATGGTAGAATAGACAGGCGCCAATCCACACAATAGATCCACCAACTACACCGATCTTCATTGATCCAACCAGGACCAAACCAACACTACAACTCGATCCAATACCGCATCTACTACAAGTTTCAAAGGAAACTCAAGCTAAGAATGAAAAACAATGTATCTTGATCAGTTGTAGACGAAAATAGGGCTAGACAACCCTAACTTACATCAAAGAGAGCCTCATCGATCACATGATCAAATAAATCAATGCCATGTCCATGACCGATGATAAAAAGGTTTTGAATAAGACCCTTAAACTTAACTTACATCACCAATTCGAGCAGCAGCAGATACCATAAAAGTTACAGTGAACTTAGATAAAGATCAATCCACTAGAAAACACGAACAGCAAACAACCCATAGAACAACCAAAGCTCGTACCAAAACATTACCACCTAGCATCAGACGTACCATATTAACAACATACCACCAAGTCAGCAAGACCATAGTTCTGAACAGCAAGGACCATACAATGCATGCACGAGCAGAAAATAGGGCTAAATAAACCCTAACATATCGATACCATCACGTAGACCTCTCCCTTAACCCACGTACAAATACCTACATCTATACAGAACGCACCACCAACATTCAAACCCTTAGAAGGGCTACCATGAAAAATAACGTGCCGATAATCATCACAAACCCAATAGAATGTTGAAACCCTAAGCAGGTTTCATAAACATGAAAGCGTAGCAGCAACCCAATCGATCAGATCCATATAAACAAAACCCTAAAAAGGATTCCATTATGTCATTTAAGCATCAACACCGAACCAACAATAACGAATCATTAGCAGAATTTAAAAAACGTCTGTTATAGCATTAACGCATCAAGCAGCACCCCCAAACCCTAAGTCGACAAAAGATATAGAATGATTATCACAGCCGACTTAGAGAAGAAACCATAGGATCGTGATAAATAACCAAATCGATCCAAAACCGACTTGAACAATAACGCACAGATCCAATAATAAAACGAAACCCTAAAAACCCTAAAGAATGATTCGGTTAAAACCAAGTAGAAACGATTAGGGTTTAGAGTACAAGCAAGGATATCGACCCTTTTAATGTATAGTCGATCAAAAAGAACCGACATATGAATCAGGTGTTAAAGGGTACGATAACAAACACATGGTGATTAACCAACCCTAAAAATAACGATTCACCAAACTGATGAAAATCGATTGTTAGGGTTTAAAAATCACCAAGATAGGGAGAGATCCGAATAAATAAAGAGTGAAAATCAATACCAACCACCCTCAAAAGACTGTTAATCCCCTAATCGTATTGCATAACCTTCAAAGAAGATTAGAGAGGACGGATTAGGGATTAATTATGGCCGGAATAGTTAGGAGGGTGGCGGCCGGAAATCTCCACAGAAAAACACTTTTGTAACTAAAGAAAAATGTTTAATTCATAATAAATATATGAATTCAAATTTTTAACCAAAATCAATTAAATTTTAACCAAATAAACTTTTTCGAGAAAAGGACAAAAATTCTGGCCATTACAGGAGGGCGGCCCCTTAATTTTAAGGGGGCCGGCCACCATTTAAGGGGGCCGGCACGCTCCTGTCACCAGAATCTTTGGCCTATAAATACAGGCTCAATCCAACATTTTTTCCTCACCTTTTGCACTATAACTTTCTATCCAAATC